>SJYA01002680.1:980118-1082737 GCA_006410615.1 Neotragus moschatus
CCAGGTGGGCAGGACAGCGGAGAGAAGTGAAGGGAAAGTCGCTCAGTTATATCCACCTCTTTGCGACCCCATGGACTCTAGAGTCCATGGAATTCTCTAGGTCAGAATGCTGAGTGGGTAGCCTTTCCCCTCTCCAGGGGATCTTCCCAGCCCAGGGATCGAACCCAGGTCTCCTGCATTGCCGGCGGGACAGGGGAGAGGTCCGGTGTTTATTTGTCCAGCTCCTCCTCTGCTTTGGGCACACATTCCCAGGGGCTCCGGGCTCCGTGGCTGTGGCTCTTTGGGAGGCTTCTCACCAGGCTCCAGGTCATCATTTCCTCCCAGGGACAGTGCCAGCTTCCCACTGTTCCTAAATTCCGGGTGCCTCGGTCTGTCCTGGTGCCTTTGACCCGACCCACCTCTCTATCCCTTCATCAGCTCCTCTTCATTCAACCTTTGGCATACGCCTGGTGTATCTTATAGATAAAACACAGCATATCTAGTTAAACTTGACTTTCAGACATACACTAAATACTCCTTTAGTCGAAGTGATGTGGTTGTTTTCGTTGCCAAATCGTATCCAACTCTTTGTGACTGCATGGACTGTAGCCCACCAGTCCCATGTAATCCTCTGTCCATGGGATTTCCCAGGCAAGAAGACTGGAGTGGGTTGCCATTCCCTTCTCCAGGGGATCTTCCTGACCCAGGGATCGAACCCAGATCTCCTGCATTGGCAGTTGGATTCTTTACCACGGAGCCACCAGGGAAACCCAGTCTAAGTATAGCAGTCCCAATTATTGCATAAGACACACTACACAATTCCCTGCTGTTTATCTGAAATTCAGATTTAACTAGGTGCACTGTACTTTTCTTTCTAAATCTTGTGATCCCACTTACAGGGCCATTGGTGCACTAACGTGTCCCTCAGATCATGGGCATTTCCAGTCACCCCGACTAGAGGAACAGGTTGAAGCACTTACATTCTGCCTGCATAGATGGAGCTATCAGTTTAGTTCAGTCGCTCAGTCGTGCCCAACTCTTTGCGACCCCATGAACCGCAGCACGCCAGGCCTCCCTGTCCATCATCAACTCCCGGAGTTTACCCAAACCCATGTCCATCGAGTCAGTGATGCCATCCAACCACCTCATCCTCTGTCGTCTCCTTCTCCTCTTGCCTTCAATCTTTCCCAGCATCAGGATCTTTTCAAATGAGTCAGCTCTTCACATCAGGTGGCCAAAGTATTGGAGTTTCAGCTTCAACATCCGCCCTTCCAATGAACACCCAGGACTAATCTCCTTCAGGTTGGACTGGTTGGATCTCCTTGTAGTCCAAGGGACTCTCAAGAGTTTTCTCCAGCACCACAGTTCAAGAGCATCAATTCTTCGGCGCTCAGCCTTCTTTATGGAGAAGGCGATGGCACCTCACTCCAGTACTCTCGCCTGGAAAACCCCATGGACGGAGGAGCCTGGTGGGCTGCAGTCCATGGGGTTGCTAAGAGTTGGACATGACTGAGCGACTTCACTTTCATATTTCACTTTCATGCATTGGAGAAGGAAATGGCAACCCACTCCAGTATTCTTGCCTGGAGAATCCCAGGGACAAGGGAGCCTGGTGGGCTGCCGTCTATGGGGTCGCACAGAGTCGGACACGACTGAAGTGACTTAGCAGCAGCCTTCCTTATAGTCCAACTCTTACATCTGCACATGACCACTGGAAAAACCATAGCTTTGACTAGCCAGACCTCTGTTGGCAAAGTAATGACTCTGCTTTTTAATATGCTGTCTAGGTTGGTCATAACTTTCCTTCCAAGGAGCAAGCGTCTTTTAATTTCATGGCTGCAATCACCATCTGCAGTGATTTTGGAGCCCAGAAAAATAAAGTCAGCCACTGTGTCCATTGTTTCCCCATCTGTTTGCCATGAAGTGATGGGACCGGATGCCATGATCTTAATTTTCTTAATGTTGAGCTTTAAGCTAACTTTTTCACGCTCCTGTTTCACTTTCAAGAGGCTCTTTAGTTCTTCACTTTCTGCCATAAGGGTGAAGCTATGGGCTGTTTCTTTCTCCTATTGCAGTGGCATCAAGTTTCCCTAAGGGCAAGAACACAGTCTAAAGAAGAGGGGACTGACCCCGACACCTCCCCAGTTGCATGGCATCAGCCCCTAAAATGCCCCCAAGACCATGCACAGAGGCCCTCCTGGTCCCTGTTCCCATGAGCAGGTCCTGGCTGTCAGTAGTGACACGGCCAAATTCTCAGCCTCAGCTTTGAGCTCACAGCAGAACCCCGAGGGGGCTGCCATCTAGGACAAGGACGCTTGGAGAGAGAGGGCAGGGTGTCAGATGGGCTTGAAGTTTCTCAGACTTGCTCCCCTGCCACCAGCTGGAGAAGATGCTCTGCCTTTCTGGGACTCCTGTGATGAGATCGGGCCTACCTGGCAACGATCTTCCATTCTCAGCCCAGGACGCAGAGCCGTCATTAGACCTGTGCAGGTGACGTAATCAGGAGTGTGATGGCTCACTGCACTCACAGTCCCGGGCACGGGGAAACCGTGGGGCCAGGTTAGGACTTGATTCTCCCGAGCCCCTTCCTCCTGCTTTCAGAAATCCACCCTCCTTCCTCCTTGCTGCTCTAGCTTGGTCTCCTTCGCCCCACTCATCTGCCACTGCCAGCACTTCTAGGGACACTGGGACACCCCGAGGCACCCGGAGAGCCAGCAGAAGTCATCCCAGCTGGGGACTCAGCCCTCACACGGGGCAGCTCATGGCCCAGGGTCTGAGGGCCTCACCTCCAAGCTGAATGATGGCGTGACTGCCCAGGGTCAGGTAATCCCTGGAGAGTTTGGGAAGTGCTGGGACTCCCCCGGTCCCTTGTGAGAGGGTGGCTCTGACAGCTGGGTGCAGGTAGGGGGGGGACCCAGAAAGAATGTGCCCTTTTTCCAGCTTGGCTGCAGAGCATTCAAGAGAGGGCCTGGCCTTTGGCACAAATTCTGGCTCTGGGAGTGGACCCACGCCAGGCAGAGTGAGAGTGATAACAGTGGCTTTGTGTGTAGGGGGAGGGGCGGGGATCACTTACCATCTGCTTAGCGTACGTGTGAAAGTCACTCAGTTGTGTCTGAATCCTTGTGATACGATGGGCTATACAGTCCACGTAATTCTCCAGGCCAGAATACTGGAGTGGGTAGTCTTTCCCTTCTCCAGGGCATTTTCCCAACCCAGGGATTGAACCCAGGTTTCCCGCATTGCAGGTGGATTCTTTATCAGCTGAGCCACAAGGGAAGCCCAAGTGTATGTGTAAATCAGCTAATTTAATCCCAACTGCGGATGAGGTAGGTACTATGTTAACTCCATTTCACAGAGGGAGAAACGGAGGCTCAGCGAGGTCAGGTGACATGCCAAGACGGGACAGCTCGTGACTGGAGAGGAGCCACTGAGGGACGTCACATCTGCCTTCAGTGCCATGCTGAAATGTGACGTCAGTCTGCTCCAACATTCACACCTTGGTTATGGAAACACAAGACTTCCTATGAGGAGCTAGGGCTTAACAAGGGGCACTATGAGGAGACATAGGACTCAGTGTGAGGAAGGGAAGATGTTCTGGCGGTCAGAGTGGCCCAGAGGTGGGCAAGGTGACTTTAGGAGGCACTGAGTCCCTTTGATTGCAAGTGAAGAGGCTGGTCCCATTTTCTGAAACCCTGGTAATAACAGACACTGTACTCCAGGTTCTCACAGCTCCATCACACAGGTGCTGCTGTACCCAATTTATAGATGAGGAAACTGAGGTCCAGAGAGATTAAATGATGATAGTTATGCATGTGACTGGTTGGGAAGCCATGACTTAAAACCCAAGATGTGTGTCTCCAAAGCTGTCCATACATCTACTGAGCACCTACTGTGTGTCTGGTACTATTCTCCTCTGTGTCTGTGCTCAGTCACTAAGTCCAACTCTTTGGGACCCCATGGAGTGTAGCCCTCCAGGCTTCTCTGTCCATGGGAGTTTTCAGGCAAGAATGCTGGAGTGGGTTGCCATTCCCTTCTCCAGGGGATCTTCCCGACTCAGAGATCGAACCTGAGTCTCCTACATTAGCAAGCGGATTCTTTACCACTGAGCTACCTGAAAGATATACTATTCTTTTAGACATTAAGATTCCAGTGAGACCATTCTTTGTCCTGGTGGACATCAGATTCCAGTGAGGAGAGAGACAACCCAGAGTAACAAGACCAAAATAGAACTGAACAAGAATGTTGTTGGTCAGTCGCTAAGTCATGTCTGACTCTTTGTGACCCCATAGACGGCAGCATGCCAGGCTTCTCTGTCCTTCACTATCTCCCGAAGCTTGCTCAAACCATCGAGTCCGTGATGCCATCCAACCATCTCATCCTCTGTCACCCCCTTCTCCTCCTGTCCTCAATCTTTCCCAGAATCAGGGTCTTTTCCAAAGCGTTGGCTCTTCGCATCAGATGGCCAAAGTACTGGAGCTTCAGCTTCAGTATCAGTCCTTCCCATGAATATCTAGGGTTGATTTCCTTTAGGATTGACTGGTTTGATCTCCTCACTATCCAAAGGACTCTCAAGAGTCTTCTCCAGCGCCACAATTTGAAAGCATCAATTTTTTGGTGCTCAGCCTTCTTTATGGTCCAACTCTGACATGATTACGGGAAAAACCATAGCTCTGACTATATAGATCTTTGTTGGCAAAGTGATGTCTCTGTTTTTTAAAATGCTGTCTAAATGTGTCATGCCTTTTCTTCCAAGGAGCAAGTATTTTTGAATCTCATGGATGCAGTCACTTTCTGCAGTGATTTTGGAGCTCAAGAAAATAAGATCTTCCACTGCTTCATTTTTTCCCCAATTTCCCCATTTTCCATTTCTTCCCAGAACGTGAATGAAGTGAGACCAAAGGTGAGCTGAAGTCAAGAGGGTTTGAGATGGTCAGGGGAGGCCACTCTGAGAGGTGCATCTGAGCTGAGATCAAAAAGGCCAGAGGGAGAAAGTATTGATATTAGGAAGAGCTGAGAAAACAGTGCTCTGGGTAGAGGAAACCACAGGTACAAAGGCCCTGGGGTGAGTCAGGGGAAGACCAATGTGGGGGAAATGGCCGAGGTAGGGGACCAGGTCACTGGGGACCTGGTCCTCCAGGGTTTAAACTTCTTTTGTAGTTATTGGAAGGTTTGTAAGAAGTTTGCTGCAGACGACTCGTGCCCACTCCTGACAATCATCTGTTAAATCTTCAGGACTGTTGCCTGTTGTTAACCTATTAGTAGCTTGACATCAGCCACAGTGGGAGTATTTACACCATGGAAATTGGCAGGCACCACAGGTCATGGCTTTGCACCCTGGGAAGCAGGTGCTTAAGCGCCTGCTTAACCTGCACTGCACTGATTTCAGACAGGGAAGTGGGGAGAGGGGATTTGCACTTGAAAGAATCCTCTCTGGCCGCCGGGAAGAGACTGGCTTTCAGGAGCCAGAGAAGTCGGATGCCCACAGGGATGGTCACTGCATTGGTACATGTCGGAGAGATGGGAGTTTGGACTGGTATAGGCCAGTAGATGGATCTGAGTGGTTCTGAAGGCAGATTCAGTGGGCCTCATTAAGATGACCCCATTACCGAAGCTCAGAGCAAAGAGGTGACCTGCCAATGTCACAAGGCTGGAGTATGGAGGAGCTGTGATTGAGCCCAGGCCTTTCTGTTCCCTGTACCTCAGTGTTTCCCCAGATTGCCTTGAAGACTCTTCCTGGGGAAGATTATGATCTAGGACAAAGAGGAAATAATTAATGGGTGACCCTCAGCCTTAGTGGGCTTCCCAGGTGGCTCAGTGGTAAAGAATGTGCCTGCCAAGCAGGTTCAATCCCTGGGTAGGAAAGATCCCCTGGAGAAAGAAAAGGGCAACCCACTCCAGTATTCTTGCCTGGGAAATCCCACAGACAGGGGAGCCTGGAGGGCTACAGTTCATGGGGTCGCAAAGAGTTGGACACAGTTTAGTGACTAAACAACTCAGTCCTCGCTTCTTGTGGTTGGAGCAGGCCCTTCCCACACCTCTTCTCAGGCGGGCAGTTCCTCTGAGCTGCTGTTGGGGGTGTGGGGCATGGAGGGAGCCAAGATATCATGGAAGGGACATTGAAAGGCCTAGCCTCCCCTGGTGGGCCCTGGGGCCCCGGCCAGTGCCCTGTCCTCTGTCCCAGGAGGGCCCGGCGGCCTCGGAAGGGCTGCCCCGGCTCTGGTACCCGAGACCTTCCTGGGAGGGGGCCGGGTTGGGGGAACGCAGAGCAAGGATGAGGGCTGGAGCCGGGACCTCAGAGGAGGAGCAGCCTCTACACCGGCTTCCTGGGCCTGGGCTGCTCTGGGTTTGCCGGGGTGGGAGGGAGGGTTAGGAACACAACTGAGAGTCTATCTTGGTGGGGGTGGGGAGTCTAAGCAGTGCAGGGTCTTAGCAAGATTCTGGCAGAACCGCTATGCCTGTCTGCCTCACGCTTGCTACGCCCCCACCCTCACCCCCTGCAACACCCCCATCCACTCGTCACCCCTCCTCACCCTCCACCAGCTTCACACACTCCCTGCCCCTTCCCTGGAGCCTACCTTGGCACCAGCCCCAGCAACAGGGCTCAGCTGCTTCAGGCCCTCCCTCTGCGAAAACTCACTCTCTGACAAGCACCCTGTGCCAGACGGTCACTGCCACTGTGATCTTCTGGAGGGAGCAAGAAGGAAAACTCAGGCTGGTGGAACCAGGTAGAGTTGCTTGCTTTTCTCAAATGATTTAGGGGAAGGTTTCCCCTCATCCTCTGTCCCCAAAATATTAATCAGCTCCTAAAATCTTATTCCTATCCTTCTAGAGTTTCCTCTTTGTACACATACACACACACACATACACACACCCGCGCATGCACTATTTTTACCAAAATGAGATGCTGTTACATGTTTTATATGGATTATTTCATTTAATCCTAGGTTCTTAATATCTCTACTTTGCATTTCTGGAAAATGAGGCTCAGAGAGGTTGTGTATTTTTCCTGAGGTCACACAGCTGGTTGAACTGCCTGGCTCCACAGCCTCACTCTGTTTCTGGGCATCATCACCTCTGGATGCAGAAGGCCAGCTTTGTCCCTGTTAGGGCATTTGGGGGCTGCAGAGCAGGCAGGGCTGGAGTTCTGGGCAGAGGCCCGATCAGCCATTCTGTGAGACTCAAGCCCTGGGGTCAAATTCCAGCCCCACCGTCCTTGTTAAAGCTTTTCAAAAGAGGATTCTATCGCCATTTAATTGTGGCTCTGCCCTTGAAGCGGGCTTCCAGCTGTCTATAATAGACAGCTTGACCTTGAATTTCTCTCTCTGGAAGCCCAAGAGATAGAGGCTGCCCTGGGAGGTCTGGAACCTGGGCTCCTCTGCAGTGGTGGAACCTCGGCACTTCCTGCCTCCCTCACCTTGATCTCCACTTTTCTGAAGTTCCTTTCAGCCCCGAGGTAAGCTCTTGACTCCTTCCCTGGTCACTGTAACTCGCTGGAGAGGGGTGGGGTGGTGGTGTCAGGGGAACAGGGTTTAGGGCAGCTTAGTGGTCTGGAAGGAAGTGGGAGCTTAAAAACAGGTTCTGGACCCCTTAGACCGGGTCCAAATCCTGAGCAGGACCTATGCAGTTGTGCAAGGCTCACGCTCCCAAGATTCCCAATTGGTTTTACAGCCTGCCGTCGCTATCTTGAAATTCTTAATTTTCTGAGTAAGGGGCCCAGCTTTTTCCTGTTGCGTCGTCGGGTCCCACAGATTGCACAGCCAGCCCTGCTACCCGTTATGAGCCATGTGCCCTTGGCAAGTGACTTCTCCTCACTGATCCTCAGTTTTCTCATCTGCAAAATGGAGCCATGCTTCCACCTTTTGCAAGGATTGTGCTGAGAATTCAAAGAGAGNCGTCGGGTCCCACAGATTGCACAGCCAGCCCTGCTACCCGTTATGAGCCATGTGCCCTTGGCAAGTGACTTCTCCTCACTGATCCTCAGTTTTCTCATCTGCAAAATGGAGCCATGCTTCCACCTTTTGCAAGGATTGTGCTGAGAATTCAAAGAGAGACTCCAGGCCAAGAGCCAAGCAGCAGTAAGACCACAGCAGGCGTCGTGCCCTGGAAATTGTGGCTGTCTTTCTATAGGGCTCTGTGGGGCTCTACATAGTCGTGTCTGACTCTTTGCAGCCCTTTGGACTGTAGCCCCCAAGGCTCCTCTGTCCATGGAATTTTCCAGGCAAGAATGCTGGGGCAGGTTGCCATTTCCTTCTCCAGGGGAATCTTCTCGACCCAGGTATTGGACCTGTGTCTCCTCTGTCTCCCACATTGCAGGCAAATTCTTTACCCTCTGAGCCATCCAGGAAGCCCCATCTGTATGGCCAGACAGGGAGAAATATCTCTGGAGCCACATGCAGTCTGTCTCCCAGTCTTGCTCACGGGTGGGACAATTCAGGCCAAAGATAAAATCCTCCCTGGGAAGTGAATGGTCCCACCACCTGCACAACCCCCCTGCCTATGGCTATATTGGGTCAAGTGGTTTAGGGCCCTGTGTTGCTGGGAGATGAGGTTACAGAGGGGGGTGAGTCTGGGAAGAGATGAGGGTCTGGTGAGGCTGTTCCAGCAGCTGCTTTCAGCAGAAGGCCGGTCAGTCATGTGCCCTTAATAAATGAAGGCTTGACGCCCAGGGGTGGGGGCACTGATGGAGCCTCCCCCAGGGCCGCCTCCCTCAGTCTATATCCTTGGAGGATCCCATGTCCCAGCAAAACTCAACCTTCCAGACGCTTCTAGAATCCCAACTTCATAGCTCAGCATTTCCCAATGGTGAGATCTTGGGCAACTTACTTAACCTCTCTGGGCCTCAGTTTCCCCATCTGCAAAATAGCAGTTAAATGGTCCCCCACGTAGGAAGTGCTTACAAGTGTGCCCGAAGCATCAGACATTGGCACGGCGGGCCTGCCCGCCTCCCCTCCACTCTGAGGCCGTCAGCAGGCTCTGAAACGGCAGTCTGGGCGTGTCTCTCCTTTAGCTGCTTATCGCCTTCAGGATAAAGCCCAAACTCCTTATTCCATCTTCTCTGAGCCTCCGTGCAGTGAGCCCTGCCCAGGGTCCGTTTCCCCTTCTAGAGTCAACAGCCTCAGGATTTGCCCTGGGACATATTCAGCCCCCACGGCAGAGCCCATGATGTGACTGTCAGTCAAGCCAAGGGGCGGGCACATGACCCAGGCTCAGCCAATTGGGCACATTCTCTAAGGGCTTGGCCTCTTAAGGATGGAGAAGCTTATGGAAAGAGGTTGGAAGGATTCATTTGGGAGGTTATACCCTGAGTTCCTGCCGTCTGGATCTCCAGGGCTGCCCTGGGACTTGGTCCTCTCTGAACCTGGCTCTTCAGCCTTTCTTCCGATTCTGTGCAATCCCTCACAGCCTCTCACGCATATCCTCTTTGTCCGGAGTGGCCCTGTCAGTTTCTGTTGCAGCCATCCCAGGGTCCTGGTGGAGATGCCCTGGATCCTGCTGGCAACTTCCCCAGACTATCCCGGCTTTGACCTTCACCTTCAGCATTTAAGGATCCACCTACTGTCATCACAGGGCTTCCCTCGTAGCTCAGTTGGTAAAGAATCTGCCTGCAGTGCAGGCGACCTAGGTTTGATCCCTGGGTCGGGAAGATCCCCTGGAGAAGGAAATGGCAACCCACTCCAGTATTCCCTGGAGAATCCCACGGACAGAGGAGCCTGCCCGGCTACAGTCCATGGGGTCATAAGAGTCAGACACGACTCAGCCACGAAATCTACTATTCTCACAGCCCATGTCCACCACTAAGTGTCTCTGAATGTTTGTCTCTGCCGGTCCTTCTGCAGGAAAGCCCTTTCCACCTCACTTCTCCCCACTCATTCTTCTTCTTTTTAAAACTGAAGTACAGTTGATCTACAATGCTGTGTTTGTTCCAGGCATACAGGNTACTATTCTCACAGCCCATGTCCACCACTAAGTGTCTCTGAATGTTTGTCTCTGCCGGTCCTTCTGCAGGAAAGCCCTTTCCACCTCACTTCTCCCCACTCATTCTTCTTCTTTTTAAAACTGAAGTACAGTTGATCTACAATGCTGTGTTTGTTCCAGGCATACAGGAAAGTAACTCAGTTATCCATATGTCTCTATCTATTCTAGTTCAGATTCCCTTCCAGTAGAGGTTATTACAAGAACCGAGTTGAGTTCCCTGTGCTAGACGGTAGGCCCTGGTTATTATTTTATATATAGTAGTATATATTTGTTAATCCCAAGCTCCTAATTTATCTCTCCTCCTTTTCCCTTTGGCAATCCTAAATCTATGTCTGAAAGTCTGTTTCTGTTTGGTAAATGGTCATTTGTATATTTTTTTAATTCCACGTGTAAGTGATGTCTGCCATTTGTCTTTCTCTGACTTACTCCACTTGTTACAGTTACCTCTAGGTCCATCCTCATTCATTCTTATCTTCAAGAACCACCTCATACATGCCTGCCAAGTTGCTTCAGTCGTGCCCAACTATTTGCGACACTGAGACCCCATGTAGCTCGCCAGGCTCCTCTGTCCACGGGATTCTCCAGGCAAGAATACTGGAGTGGGTTACCTTGCCCTACTCCAGGGGATCTTCCTGACCCAGGGATCCACCCACATGTCTTATGTCTCCTGCACTGGCAGGTGGGTTCTTTACCACTCCCACCGACTGGGAAGCCTAAGAACCATCTCAGACATTGTCAAAACTGGGCACACTTCCTCTGCCCCTCCTCCACACACAAGCCCCCACCCCTAGGCCTGGCTCTGACCCTCTGGGCAGCCCTGGGGCTTCTCTCCCTCAGCACCAGCAACCCTTCATCTGAACCCAAGGCCAGATCCAGGTCCACCTCTGTTTCTCAGTTGGTCTCAACAAATGCTTTCTAGGCTCCAGAACCATGGAGGGTCAGATAGCTCCCTTGGGATCTGTTCAGGAACTCCTCTGCCAGATAAGACCAAACCCATTGCCTGCTGATGAAGAGTCATGAGGGGAATGCTGAAGAGTGCAAGCTGAGGAATTGTCCCAGAATAAAAACCCAGATCCTCTGGGTTGGCTGTTGCCCCATCCCCAACCTTTGGTCCAGAGCCTGCCCCAGCCTTAGTCATAGCCCCAGCCCCTGCCCAGCTCCAGCCACAGGCCTGATCTCACATCCTTCCCTCAAGCCCAGCCTTGTCTCCACACCTGCAGAGCCCCTCCTCTACCTCTGCCTTCACTGCAGCCCCTCCTGATGGTCTCCTCGGCGAGACCCTCCCAGGCTGCCTTCTGCAGAGCCCCCGCTCTGATTGAATGGGGCCTCCAGTGGGGAAGGCCTGGCCAGACAACTGGGCAGTGAATGGAACAGGTGTATCAGAGGCAGGCACCATGCCCAGGTCCCCGCCAGTGACAGAGGCCCTGCACCAGGTCACAGGGCTGAGCATTAGGCAGGGGCAGGGCCAGGACCAGGTTTAGGTCCAGAAGTTTCCTTCCGTGCCCCCACCTCCCCTATCCCAGGCCAGGCTTCATCCTTAGCCTTGAGCGGGTTGGGGAGAGAGCGGCTGACTGTCCCACCTAGGGAGATTCCCAAGCTATAGCTACCCAGAATCAGGTTAAAGGAGGCAAAACGGGAATCCCAGGACAAGCCAGTAGGATTTGGGAAGCTTGCAAGGTAGGGGTATCAAGGAAGATCAGCCTTGAAAGAAGGGTAAAAATAGCCCAAGTTCAGCCCCCCTCCACCCTGAGGTCACCAACGCCTCTCCACCCCTTCCCCTGGGGAACTGAACCAGGAAGAAAAAGGCCCCAGGACCTCAGGGAATCAGGCCCTCCACTCCATCCCCAGGTGAATCCTGCAATAGACAACGTCATGAGAACGGAAGCCAGCATTGTGACGTCACAGGTTGGCGATGGCTTTGTGCTCCCAGAGCTGTCGAGTGAGTCAGCCAGGCCCCTTCCTCCTCCCTGTGCTCATGGACCCCTGTCTGACACAGGGGGCTGGAAAAGTTGACCAATTAGCCCCTCCCTTTCTCACCCTGCTCCTTCCATGTGCTGGCCTGGCCCAGCAGGTGGCCAGTGAATGGCACGCTTAGGGAGATCGTCTTCTTTTAGCCGTAACTAGCAAACCAGACTTAGGTGAGTGGCCCAGGAACTCTTTGCAAGGATGTATTGAAATTGCCTGTTAACTAGGCCACCTTCCTAGCTTGACCGTGAGTTTATTCCAAGTGTCTACCTCGGTCTAGCTCTATGGATGCTCAGAACATCCATATGATGTCAGTTAAATGCATAAATGGTTGGCAGGATGGCTGGGGAGAGATAGATGACAAAGGAGCCTCCTNGTAACTAGCAAACCAGACTTAGGTGAGTGGCCCAGGAACTCTTTGCAAGGATGTATTGAAATTGCCTGTTAACTAGGCCACCTTCCTAGCTTGACCGTGAGTTTATTCCAAGTGTCTACCTCGGTCTAGCTCTATGGATGCTCAGAACATCCATATGATGTCAGTTAAATGCATAAATGGTTGGCAGGATGGCTGGGGAGAGATAGATGACAAAGGAGCCTCCTCCCTCTGTGGGCTACTCTCTGAGCCTGCCCCAGCCCTGCCCCCTTGGACTCTTTCCTGAATGCTCTTGGAAGCCAGCACCTGTTGGAAGTCCCAGGCATCTTGGTGCCCATGGGTCTTGATGGTCCCCGTTATGTTGTGACGGTGACGATGATGCCACTGCAGAATGGCACCTTTGGTCCCTCCAGACATGGAGGCACTGCTCAAAGGCCCCAGACTTTGAATTTAATGAAACTGGAGTCCAAATCAGCCCTGCTGTACATCCTCAAGCTGGTCACAGGGGTCCCCTCTGAACCTCAGTTTCCTTTTCTAGGAAGCAAGACTGGAACCTGACTTCTGAGGACCGTCAGGAGGACTGGAAGAGAAAGCTGGTGCCTTGATTGTTGTCGTGGACACCCACCTCCTTCCTGCCTGTCCCACGCGGCCCCCATCATCCAGAGTTGCCCAAGGTGGTGTGGCGGTGATGCTGGCGGCCAGGGACACAGGCCAGGAGGCTGGCCTGAGCAATCCCGGCAACAAGGACAGGGACCTGCAGGTGCTGTTCCAGGAACTCTGCCAACTCCAGGCCAAGTATGAGTTGTCCCGAGCCCCGCTGTGCCCTGGGCCCTGGCCCCAGGGCCACCTGTGGTGGGCTAAGCAGCTGAGATTGAGCAAAAATGCCTGAGGAGGCAATGGAAAAATTCCTCAGGGCCAGGAAATGGCCAGGAGGTGGGGGATGCCTGGGAGTAAGTCAGAAGTGGTAGCTGAATTGTGAGTAGTGAGGGGTGGGGGCGCATAACTCTCCCTCTTTGACTTCAGGCTTTGGCTGGTCCCAGGCCCTGCACAAGCTCAGTCTCCCAGCGTGAAGGCAGGGCTGTGGGTGGCCATTCCCATGCACCTGTCAACTCAGCCCTTCCAAAATCAACGTGCAAGGCTGCTGCCCTGGCTCCAAGCAGACGCCCTGGGTCCTTGCCCAGAGAGGCCCTTCCATATCAGGCTGCCCACGAAAGCCTGAACTGGGTGCAAAAGGATGCATCTGTGAGCGATTTTTTGGAGAGAAGGTCCAACCCATCCATCATATTCTCACAGGGCTTCCTACGCCAATAATGTGTAGCACTGTGGCTCACCCCACATGGTATTTGCAGCGGGGAAGACCATTCTTTCTTGCATTTTTCAGGATGGTGTGGATGAGAAAATAGGGTCTGAGATGCAGAGTGGCTTGCCCTGGGGCACTCAGCGGTCACTCAGAGATACCTACCATGGCCCTGTCCCCCTCTGCCCGCTGCCCTTGACTGCTGACCTTGAATGGGCCCAGAGCAGGAGACTCATCTTGCTTGGTGATGCCCATGACTGTCAAGCATGGCTGGGCAGTCGCATGTGGCCATCTCCCCTCTGGGGGCTGCTGGGGGCCCGACCTCAGATGTGCTGTGCATCCCAGACCTGGTCCCCACCCTCCTGTGAGGAACTAGTTACCTCTGTTACACATGGCCCACTCAGGCAGAGAGGTGAAGCCCCTGGCCAGATCACCAGCTAGTGGGGGCTCAGGCCATCTGCCACCTGCTCAGCCTGCAGGAGGGGCTTCGTAGACCCCACGCCAGAAAGTTTCAGCCTTGCTTCTCCCCCTAGGTCTCCTTTATGGCCTGACCACAGGCATCTATTTGACCTGTCTATGACTCAGTTTACTCAGCAGTAAAATGGGGGTGGAGAGCCGCAGTCAGTGACCCAGTGATGGGGACAGTGACTGGTCCAGCCCAGATCCACACAGCTCCAGAGACAGTCTGGGGTCAGGGCCTGGAGGTCTCCACGCCACGTCCTCACGTCTGGCTCACTCTACAGGCAGAGGAAGCTGAAGAGGGAGGTGGAGAAGCACAAGCTTTTTGAAGACTATCTGATCAAGGTCCTTGAGAAAATCCCCAAGGGTACGTATACAGTTTTGCAGGAGGCCTGTCCTCTCTGCGACCACCTCCCAGCCCAGAACCCAGGCATGTGTGACCCCACTGAACCTTGAGCTCAGCTGCTGCATGGGAACCCACAGGCCTGTTTCACGGTGGTCGAGCCAGCCTGGCCACTAGCCATGTGACCTGTGTGGCAAGTCCTCAGCGTCTCTGTACAGTGAGAGCAACGAGAGTTCTGTGCCCTGGATCACATTTCATCACCATGTACTGGGTTGGCCAAAAAGTTCCCTCGGGTTTTCCTGTACTAGCGTATGGGAAACCCCGAATGAACTTTCTGGCCACCCCCAAATCACAGTGCCTGACGTTCAGCTAGCACCCAGGAAATGTCAGCTGTTGTTATTATTTTATTTGTCTTTGGTTTTGCTCTTAGGAGCTAAAATTACAGACATCTGAAATGGGTTTCTGTGTCTTGTTTGATCGTGGTTTGCGCCAGAATCCACTCTGATCAGTGCTGGAAACTTGGTAGGGAAGGGACGGGAAGTCATAGTTACATATTTGTATTATTATCATCATATTATTATCTTTACACCATCAATAATAAAATAACGATTATTGTTTATGAAATATTTACTCTGTGCTAAGCTATAACTCCTCCTTATGAGGTGCCAGGGCTTCCCAGGTAGCTCAGTGGTAACGAATCTGCCTGTCAAAGAAACAGCTGCAGGAGATTCAGGTTTGACCCCTGGGTCAGGAAGATCCTCTGGAGAAGGAAATGGCACTCCAGCATTCTTGCCTGGAGAATCCCACGGACAGTGGAGCCTGGCAGGCTACAGTCCATGGGGTTGCAAACAGTTGGATATGACTGGGTGACTGAGCACGCATACACATAGGAGCTTCTGGGAACCGTGTTACCCAGGTTCAGAGACGTTAAGGGACTTACCCCAGGTCACCCAGCCAGGAAGTGGTGGAGCTGGGTCTCAGACTTTGGTCTATCTGATTTCAGAGCCACTGTGTTAAGTGCTCTGAAGCTGTGGGAGCCCCAAGAACTCTGCCCTGGAGGTCAAGGAAGGCTTCATGGAGGAGGGGGCCACTCATGGAGCTCAAAGGTGTTCAGCAAAGGGGACCAGCGTTGCAGGCAGATGGAACAGCACAGACGTAGGCTGGAGCCCCACCTGGTAGATTTGGGGCTGGTGAATTCCAGTGTGCTGGAACACCAGGGCCTGGCAGGGGCTGCTGGGAGGTATGATTGGAAGGTTGAGCAGAACCAGGGAGCCTTGAGCACCGAGCCAAGGAGGGGTGCAGCGCTCCGGGCCGAGCATAGGTCTTGATGTGGACCCAGCGCCCAGGGCTGCTGCCAGCACCCTCCTAGGTTGGAGTCTTCCTAATTCAGCCATGCAACCCTGTTCAACCCACCTGGAAGGAGCAAACACTGAGGCTGGGGCCTGTTTACTCAGGGCAGCAACGACCCCTGTCCTCTTCCTGCAGGCTCTCCCAGCCAGCACCTTCTCCTGGAGGTTCCAGGGGGTGGGGCAGGGCGTGGGGAGTCTCCTGCCTCATTTGACAGCAATCCAGATTCCTCATTCAATCCGGAATCCTTGCAGCCTTTCAAAGGCTGAGGCTTCTCCTGAAGGGACAGGCGGTGGCTGATGGGGCCTTCTCAACTCGGGGACTCCAGCTGACAGCAGCAGCACCCCTCCCCCCCACGCCCGCCGTGTGAGCATCACTGCAGGGGGCTGGTAAGTGCTGGGCATCCTGTGCCCACCCATCCTACCTCGCGCTGTCTCCGTAGGCTACAACCGAGGGGAGGAGCCGGAGGAAACCCCGGTGGCGGCCATGGTGGAGCACTACGGGAAGCTGTTCGCAGTCAGCCAGGACATCCAGAAGCGTCTCGAGGCCTTCCTCGAGATGAACCAGGCCGTCCACAAGAGCCTAGAGTCTCTAGAGGAGGGCCACAGGGCTCTGATCCCGGTAACAGCTGCCTGAAGCCTGGCCCATCCCCCTGGGCAGAGAACTAGGGTGTAGGCACCCACTGCCCTCTGCACCGCAGAAGGCTTAGAGCAGGGGTGGGCTGCTGGGAATCTGGGTGGGGCTGTCACTCCAGAGCCTTGTTCTGAACCCCTTTCCCTCCGCTTCTGCTGAATGTCTCCCCTAGAAAACTCAGGTTATACTCAAAAATCTTTGTGGTAGAAAAGTCAGGAGTGCTAGATTCAGACAGACTGAGGTTCAAATTCCCCTTCAGCCTCTGACTAGCTGCATGACCCTGGGCACGACCCTCTCTGAGCCTCAGTTTCTTCAACTGTGAAATGGGGGCAATACAACCTAGCTGGTAGGCAGTTGTGAGACACTGAACAGAAACTGTTTCAGAGTAAATGCCTCCAGAGGTCATCTCTCTCATATTTGGTTTATCTTCTAATAAATTCAACTTTCACCCCAAGGGATGGGCATTCCATGCAGAAGAAACTGCCCTGGCAAAGGCATGGCATGATGAAATTTTGTGCTGCAGCTGCGGCCTGGAGACACGAGAGAACAGAGGATAGGGAAGTGGATAGGGAGAAAACAGGAAAAGAGAGGCTGACGGGTTGGTTGATCCTTGCAAGGACCTGGCTTGGGGTTTGCAGCCAGTCTCTGCCCCCTAGTGGTAGCACTGAAAACCTACACCATTTTTTTTTTTTAAATCTTTTTCTCTCTTTTTTTTTTTTCCTTCGAGGAAGTTCAGTTCAGTCACCCAGTCATGTCCGACTCTTTGCGACTCCATGAACCGCAGCATGCCAANGGGCTGAGTCTGAGTGAACTCTGGGAGTTGGTGATGGACAGGGAGGCCTGGCGTGCTGCGATTCAAGGGATCACAAAGAGTCGGACACGACTGAACCACTGAACTGAACTGATTGCCCATGTTCTTTAAAAAATATTTATTTATTTGGCTGCACTGAGTCTTAGTTGCAGCACAGGGGATTTTTTGATCTTCGTTACAACATGTATGATCTTTAAAGGTGCAGCATGTGGGATCTAGTTCCCTGACCAGGGATCAAACCTGGGGCCCCTGCCTTGGGAGTGAGAGTCTTAGCCACTGAACCACCAAGAAAGTCCCCATGGCCACGTACTTGTGTGGACATAACTTTTTCAATTATCTTGGGTAAATGCTTAGGAGTGGAATTTCTGATTCATGTGGTAACTCTGTTTAATGTTTTGAGGAACTGCCAAACTGGTTTCCAAAGTGGCTGTGTAATTTTACAATTACAACGCAAAGTGAGCAAAGTATGAGACGTCCACTTTCTTCATATCCTTATTAACACTCGATGGTCTGTCTTTGATAATTTAGCTATCCTAGTGGGTCTCTTGCCTGGAAAATCCCATGGACGGAGGAGCCTGGTGGGCTGCAGTCCATGGGGTCGCTAAGAGTCGGACATGATTGAGCGACTTCACTTTCACTTTTCACTTTCACGGATTGGAGAAGGAAGTGGCAACCCACTCCAGTGTTCTTGCCTGGAGAATCCCAGGGGCGGCGGAGCCTGGTGGGCTGCCGTCTGTGGGATCGCACAGAGTCGGCCACAACTGAAGCGACTTAGCAGCAGACGTGGATATAAAGTGGCATCTCATTGTGATTTGATTTTAATCTCTCGGATGATGAACAACGTGGAACGTAAACACGTGCCTGTTGTCCATTTGCATATCTTCTTTGGAGAAATGTCTACTCAGATCTTTTCCCCATTTCTTAAGCTGGATTATTTGTCTTTTTTATTGTTGAGTTGTAAATCCTCTTTACATACTCTGAATATAAGTTCCTTATCAAATATATTATTTGAAAATATTTTCTCTCATTCTACTGGTTGTCTAGTCACTTTGATGATGTCCTTTAGAGCACGAAGATTTCAGTTTTGGTGAAATCCAATGTATATATTTTTATTTTAGTTTCTTGTGTTTTACGCATCATATCTAGGAAACTATTGCCTAATCCAAGGTCATGAAGGTTTATATCTAAGTTTTCTTGTAAGATATTTGTAGTTTTAGGTTTGTGATGTAATTTTAGTTGATTTTTGTATATGGTTTCAAACGGGGGTCTAATTTCAGTATTTTGCCTAAGGATATTCAGTTGTCCTGTTACCAGTTCCTAAAAGGACTACTCTTTCCTCATTGAATTATTCTCCTCATCCTTGTCAAAAATCAATTGGCTGCAAATGTGAAGGTTTATTTCTGGACTCTTAATCCTATTCCGTTGGTCCTCACATCTGTGCTTAGCCAATACCGCACTGTCTGGATCACTGTAGCTTTGTAGTAAGTTTTATAATAGGGAAGTGAGTCTTCCAGCTTTGTTCTTCCTTTTTTTCTTTCTTTTTTTTTTTTTTTTTTTTGAGGTTATTTGACTCTTGTAACAGCATGTCTTGTGTCATGCGTGTAATTTCAACATCTGCGTGGGTTTCAGGCTCAGTGTGACCGAGGCTCAGTGGCACCACAAGGACCGTCCTTTCCACCCTCTCCTATTTCCCCTTCAGTGGTGGCTTCACCCTAAGCCGTCACTTGCTTTCCTCATTCATGGCAGGTTCAGTGGAGTAGTTTGAATTCAGGATTGTTAGTGCCTCTGGGACCTGCTGCTGCCTGCTAAGTTGCTTCAGTCGTGTCTGACTCTTTGCAACTCAATGGATTGTAGCCCACCAAGATCCTCTGTCCATGGGATTTATCGGGACACTGCGGGGCGGGGTATGGGCAAGACCCGTGGCCTGTGTTGTCCAGCAGTGATGGTCCACAGTGAGCGAGGCTGCATCTTAACTGAGAAGAACTCACCAGAATGTCAAGGGCAGTATCAGGGCCACCCTGCTCCGTGGCACAGCCCACACTGAACACCACGTATCTGGCATCCCCTGGTGTAGCTCCTGCATGTTGGACCTGAATGAACACTTGAGAAAGGGCTCATTTGCCCTTATACTCACAGTGTATTAATTTCATCTTCTTCCCAAGAAAAAGGAGGAAGTCTCAACAATAAGGATCTCCCTCAACAATCAATCAGTCAAGACTTACAGTCACACTCTTATGCCCGGGACAGAGTTAGAGGTAGAGGAAATAAAAGTCACCGGGCCCTTAAGAAATGAGTGCCCCTCAGAGAGAGAGGCTGAGGGCAGTCAGGGTGGGCTCCTTGGAGGAAGTGGTGAGAAGAGGCAACTCCATTCAGGAAGCCACACAAGGACCTGGACTCAGCCATCCACCTCTGCCACTGCTGGGCTGTGTCATTTCAGGAAAACCACTTAACCTCTCTGAACCCGTTTGCTCACTTGCCAGCTGGCATTGATACCACATCCTTGTTGGGGCCCTTGTGAAAGGACGTGCAGGTCAACCTTTGATGGTGGTCTGATGTCTGGGAAGTGGCGTCCAGGGGCCGGCGCCCAGTCAGGTGCCAGAGATGTCTTTTTCCTTCCAGGAATTCATATTGGACAAAATGGAGACTGTGAGATTTGTCTCACTGCTCACGGGACCCATCGTGTGCTGGACAGCAAACAGCCCCAAGGACCAGGGCCTCAGAAGCTACCCCAGGCCCTTCAGGAAGCATTCAGCGAGTGAGGACTCGACCCCCAGGAGCCTCTTCCCCAGCACCCAGACTCCAGAGTGCTTCAGTCTATGCTGAGGCCACCCGGGGCCTCCAGGCTGCCAGCATCACGACCAAATCCCTACCTGCTTGGTCTCTTCTTTACCCACCTGGGCTCCTGGGTCAGGGCGGGGGGCAGGAGGGTGGCCAGCAGGCGGGGGCGGGGCAGTGAGAGAGCAGAATTGGATCCTGAGGCCAGGAGGGGCTGAGGGGGCGCTGTTCCCCACATTTGGGGACTGATAGGGATCAAGGTGTGGCTTCCCTGGTAGCTCAGCTGGTAAAGAATCCGCCTGCAATGCAGGTTGGGAAGATCCCCTGGAGAAGGGATAGGCTACCCATTCCAGTATTCTTGGGCTTCCCTGGTGGCTCATATGGTCAAGAATCCGCCTGCAATGTGGGAGACCTGGGTTCGATCCCTGGGTTGGGGAAGATCTCTCAGACGAGGGCATGGCAACCCACTCTGGTATTCTTGCCTGGAGAAGCCCCATGGACAGAGGAACTGGTGGGGCTATAGTTCAAGGGGTCACAAAGAACTGGACATGACTGAGCGACTAAGCACAGCACAGCACAGGGATCAAGATGAGGCCTGCCTGGGACCACAGACAAGCGAAGGGGGTCGGGGGGAAGGTCCTGAGTTGGAGGAAACAGCCAGGTGGGAGGTATCAAGCTGGAGATCTGTACCGGAAGTGAGGGATGCATTTCTCATTATTGTGAGTGGATCTGTCTGAGACCAAGGAGCTTTGGATAAATGCCTGATTATTGGGAATACAGGAGTCACAGGAGATGCCCAGAGCCATAGGATGCGTGGGAGCTGGCCTGACCCACAGCAGAGTGGAGGGAACTCAGTTTGCAGGGGGACATCTCATCACTGGTTCCCAAAAGCCAGATACAAAGCCAGTGCCTACTGCCCACTCAAGGGTCCCGGAACTTCCTGGCATGAGTGCTACTCTCAGGGAGACCAGGGCATGGCAATAACCCTTCTCGGGGCTGGTTTTCCCACCTGTGAAATTGGGTGTGAGGATGTCTAAGGGAGTCCCTGTTCCAGTCTGAAGTTCTTAGGTCACGGTTGGAAAGACTTGTTCTGCATGGATGCACTGGCTTGGTGTCATTGAGCCATGGGAGTAAAATCATCCTAGTGACCACCGCAGCCCCTGGGGATCCTGGTGTTGACTGACTTAGGGAAATGTTGAAAGTTCAGAGCAACTGATAGTGGCATGTCAGCAAGTTACCTTTCATGGGGGAGTTTCAGAAGAGATGCTGCAATTCCTTCAGTAAGCAACACGGGACTGATGTTCTCTAGGTACTGTTGGGAGAGATGACGGGAGGTTCGGAGGGAGGGAGGGTGAGGTGGGGCCCTGAGTAGGACCTGGCCACTAAATTAATTAGGGAAGCTGAATATAAGAAAGGAGGTGGTGTCAGGTCAGGTCTTAAGAGCAATTTGTGCCAAAAGGGCAAGGGTGCTGCAGAGAAAGCATCATTTCGAGTTTCTGACTCTTGGGCCTTTGGAGCCAAGAGAACAACCCAGGTAGGGCTTGAGTCAGATCTCAGAAGAGAGAGGTGAGGGGAGGGCTGGAGGAAGTGAAGGAAACACAAGGCAGGGGGCTTCCCGTTTGGCTGTAGCACGAAGAATCTGACAGGCAGTCTGAGATGGTGGGTGGGCTTGGGGGCCACGTGGGGTCCCAAAGGCTGGGCTGTGAGATTTGGACTCAAGTCTGGAGGACATATATGGGAGTGTTTTGTCCATTCTGGCTGCCATAATAAAATACCGCGTGCCAGAGCTTCCATGGTGGTACAGGGATTAAGAATCCACCTTCCAATGCAAGGGACACTGGTTCAATCCCTGGTCCCGGAAGATCCTACATGTTGCAGGGTAACTGAGCCTGTGAGCCACAACTGCCAAGATTGCACTCTAGAACCTGTGAGTCACAACTACTGAAGCCTGTGCACCTAGAGTCCACGCTCCCCAACAGGAGAAACCACAGCAACGAGGAGCTCACACACTGTAACTAGAGAGCAGCCCTCTCTCACTGCAACTAGAGAAAGCCTAGGAAATCAGGCTGCAACTAGAGAAAGCAGCAACGAAGATCCAGCACAGCCACAAATAAGTAAATCTTTTTAAAAATACCATATGCTGGGTGGCTTAAACAGCAGATGTTTTTCTCCTGGTTCTAGAGGCTGGAAGTCGATGATGAAGACACTGGCAGGTTTGGTCTGATGAGAGCCCACTTCCTGGTTCAGGTGGTGGAACGAGTGATGGAGCCCCTTGAGGTCCCTTTATAAGGACACTAATCCGATCCATGAGGGCTCTACCCTCACCTGATCACCTCCCAGAGGCCCCACTTCCAACACCATTGTACTGGACTGAGGATTTCAACACAGGAATGCAGGGGGACAGGAACACTCAGTCCATCACAGGGAGCCTCTCACGTCCACTCCCCTCTGCTTTCTTTCTCTCCCCACATCATCTGCTTTCCAAAGAAATCTGAAGCATCTCATTAATCTCCCTGTACTGTGGGAGACTCCATGTAATGGGACCCCATGTCATGTGGGCACATGTTAAGCCAATGACTCCTAAATCTGCACAGGAAGGCTCTTTAGGATCGAGTGTGGATCCACGCCCAGCTGGCCTGGGGTGGCCAGGCCTTGGAGTCCACATTTATGACAAGCTCCCCAGTGATGTTGGTGCTGCTGGTCCCAGGACCATATTTTGGGAACTGCTGCTTTGGAGGAATGACAGATCTTAAAAGCCTCAGCTGGGCTCTGCTCCACGTGGAACACAAGCCCCCGCCTGAACTCCAGTTCCCATCTGTACAATGGGGCAAACATCATGGGGTCCTGGCATTCTGGGAGGGCCGTCCCCACCCTATATGACCTCCCCAGAGGTCCTGGACATAACACCCTGTTAGGGGCCCAGAGCACGGTCCTCTGGCTTTGCCCACTGGGGGTCTGTGAAGAGCCCTTGTCCTTCTGTACTCTGCCATCTGCCTGCTGTGCACACGGTATGCGTGTGTTCATAGGTCAACATCTGAACGATGTTTGACACACTCCCTGGGGAGGAGGGCCATCAGAACAGAGGCCTGGTGTGACAGTGACCTGGTTACTACTTTAAGTTTGAAGCAGGCATCCGAGTCTTCTAGAAACTCCCAGCCTCCCCTGGGTGGAGCTTGGTCATGAAATTGACAACTGGGCCCTGCATTTAAGGGCCCTGTGCTCCCAGGCTGCTGGCATGTACTAGAGCGTGGGAGTTTATCCTTGCTTGGCTTTTTGTAAAAAAAAAAAAAAAAAAAAGGCTCTCTTTTGAGAAGCTCTCTCAGCCGTGGCCCTGAACCTTCACAGCACTTTCTTCCTGGATTCCAAGTTAGCTGGAGAAAGGCCTTCAAGAGCATTTGGAGGAAAAAAGCAGTGGTTTCAGGTACCTTATGAAATGTCATTTCATCTGACTTTACATCCAGACCCTGAGACCCCAAGACAGCAGGAGACTGAGGGCTTGGACATTTTCCAAGACTGAGAGCTCTTTGTACCTGACATCAAATTCCAGCGTTAATTTTCTTTAAGTGTGAGAGCATTCTTTCTACAGACCATTCAGGAAGAGGCAGACTATAAGCTAATGGCTGGAGCTGAGAAAATTGGCTATTTGGCAGAAAGATCAAGTTATGTCTATATATTATAGTATATTCGAATTCCTTTGAGAGGTGGTTTTCCAACGACAATGCTCATTAAAACCACTTATGACACTTGCTAAACAAGGCTTATTCTCAGAAATTATGAATTCTGGCATGAGGCCCCCCAAATCTGTTATTTTAACAATCATCCCAGATGATTCCAGTGCAGACTGGTCTCCAATCACAGGGTGTGAAATACTGAGTACATCAATGTCAAAAAGAAGAAAATCTGCTCCACGTCTACCTTTAGTCCAGAAGAATTTTCGGAAGCATCAAAGCAACCAGAAGTGATTCCTGAAAATAGTTCAACCACATAAAAATGAAAGTTGCATCTACTTCAGAACACAGCAAAATGTCTAAAGAAAATAAAATGGGGGGGGGGTGAGATCAAGGAAATGCTGAGAAATTTGAAAAAGGATCAATGTTTTTGGTATTTAAAGAACTCGAGTAAAAAGAATGACATCAATTGTTCCCAAAATGGACAAAAAATAAATCACAAAATAAAAATGGCCTACAAACATAAAAGATACTTCTCTTCACTGAAAATAAAACTGCACATTATAACTTCTTTCTTCAAAGGGTCTTTGTGGATGTGGTTAAGTAAAGATTTACTGATTTTTGGCTGTGTTGAGTCTTCACTGCTGCTGAGGCTTTCTCTAGTTGTGGCAGGAGGGTCTACTCTAGTTTCAGTGTGAGGGCTTCTCCTTGCGGTGGCTTCTCTTCTGGAGGAGCTCAGGCTCTAGGGCATGCAGTTTCAGGAGCCCTGGCTCACGGGCTTAGTGGCTCTGGCACGTGGACTCTTCCAAGGCCAGGGATCTAACCTGTCTCCCCTGCATTGGCAGGTGGATTCTTAACCACTGGACCACCAGGGACGTCCACACCTTGTAACTTCTGCCCATCAGAAAAATATTAGCTAGTAATGCACGTAAGATAGACTCTCCAACACTGCAGTGCTGCTTGTATAAACTCTCTGGAAAGCGCTCTGAAAAGGGGTCTTAAGAGGCTTACAAAATGTTTATGTCCTTTAGCTCAGCAATTCTAAGTCAAAAAATTTAAGTGAATGAAACCAGAGCCATTTGGTTCAGGATGACAAAGGCCAACTCAACTTGGCTTAAGCCAAATAGAGAGTGTATTGGCTTATAAAACAAGAAGTCCAGGAATTCTCAAGCTTCGGGAACACCTTGATCAGGGGCCCAGTGGCCACAGAATCCAGTCTGTCTGTGGGCTCTGCTCTCCTACCTCTTGGCTTCATTCTCAGGCTCCGCACAAACAAAACAGCTGCCAACAACCTCAGGCATGCATCCTTTAAAGTTAAAGTCAGAGGAAAAGAGAGAGTGTCTCCTCCCAGTAACCCCCCAGCAAGTCCCAGGCTTTGCTCTGATTGGATCACCTTGGGTCAGGTGTCACTCTTTAAACAAATCCCTGATTGGCCAAGCCGAGGCTCCCTCTCCATTCTGAATGAATCTCTACCACTAGGAGAGATTCCATGCTCTGATTTCCAGGCCTTGGTCAAATTTTTTGAGCTTTAGTGAGGTGTGGGGTATCTTCCATGGCTAGAGACCAACCATATGACCAACCTGGTACGAACAGTGTCTGGACCAAGACGTCCACCACATTGCTACTTATAGCAGCCAAACTGGATAAAACCTCAATATCTCAGAGGGAGAGTTCAACCAGTCATGCAAAACTTTATGACTTTATAATTCTGTAGCCATTATATTCCATATTCTCAAAAATATTTAATATAAGGAAATTATCTATAGGGTATAAAGCTAAGTGAAAAAAAACAGGCATTTTTTTAAAAGTTGAATATACACCAACGGTGGAGACGGAAATGGCAACCCACTCCAGTGTTCTTGCCTGGGAAATCCCGTGGACAGAGGAGCCTGGCGGGCTACAGTCAATGGGGTCGTTAAAGTGTTGGACATGATTTAGCGACTAAACAACCAAACACATGTAAAAAATTATATATGTAAAAGAGGGAAATTGACTAAAGGGCCAAAGCAGTGCTGACCCTGGGGAGGGGGTGGGAAGTGTTAGACCCACCAGGTGCAGGAGAGTGGATAAGCGCCCCACCCCCCACGCCAAGGGGGCATTGACATCCACACTCTTGCCAAGGGCTCAGTGTTCTTCTCCACTTCTTGACTTTGGGTTGGCCGTGTGACTTGTCTGGCCAATGGGATGTTAGTGGATTATGACACAAGCAGAGGGTTCAAACTGACTGTGCAGTGGGCCTTACGTGCCTGTGGGAGCCCCCTGCTTGCGGAGGGATGAAAGCCACATTGAGCCCACATAGAACAACCCACAGCTTAGATT
Organism: Neotragus moschatus; assembly: GCA_006410615.1. Lineage (NCBI taxonomy): Eukaryota > Metazoa > Chordata > Mammalia > Artiodactyla > Bovidae > Neotragus > Neotragus moschatus. The sequence continues at coordinate 1,006,063 of SJYA01002680.1, forward strand.
CACTGATACCATTCACTCCTCACTGAACACACAGACCTGAATACGAAACAAATGCTTTTAATTGTAAGCCAGTGAAGTGGGAGTTTGTTTGTTACACAGCATCACAGCAGTAGCTGTCAGATACACCTGCACACTTGGCCATCAGGGTCATCCAGGTCCCATCCATGAGTGCTGATGGATACCTGGGGCCATGCCACCATCCAGGGTGAGCTGTCTTCCCACTAGTCGCCCAGGGTGAGACTTGCTAAACCAGACAAGGATTCATGAGTCCTCCAAGGGAATCCTCAGGGGAAATCTCCCTCTCTTCTCTCGGCACAATATCATAGATCGTAAGAATGCTGTAGCCCATCACCCTGGGCTGTTCCAAGGGATGAGGGAGGAGGGGGCCTCAGGACAGCAGTACCCCCCACTCAAGACAGTGACAGTGCCTACCTTTTTGGAGCCAGCAGAGACTTGCTCTGGAGTGAGCAAAGCCACAGTGCCCCACAGAGCCCTTTCAGTCCTCACTGGCCTTTAATGTATGGAGTCAGGATGGATGAAATGGAAAGGGAATAAAAAAAAACATGATAGGCCTTGTGTGTGTGTGTGTGTGTGTGTGTGTGTGTGTGTGTGTGTGTCTGTTAATAGTTTCTTCACAATAGCTGGATAGATTATTACCAGCAATATGGGATGGATTTGGGAAGTTCTTTTAAAAGATTTGTTTTAAAAACCCTTTTATTTTGAGACATTATAGACATTACTTACAACATTTAGTTGTAAGAAATAATACAAACAAAAATATTTGCATACCATTCATTCAGCTTCCCCCAATGGTAGCTGTCTTACATAACTGGAGCACAACGTAACAACCAGGAAACAGTCATTGAGAAAGCCCATTGAACTTACTCAGATTTTACTCAGTTTTGCAGGCCTTCTTTGAATGTATATGTGCATGTAATTAGCTGCACGCAGTTTATCACACATGTAGATTCTTGTGGCCACCACCACAGTCAGGATACAGAAAAATCCCATCAAAAGAATTCTTCCAGCCACCCTTTTATAGCCATAATCAAAAGCTCTTCCCACCCCACTTAATACCACAACACCTAGCAACTGCTGCCATGTTTTGTATCTTTAATTTTGCTATTTCAAGAATGTTATACAGGTGAAAACTTACAGCATATAATTTGTTTGATATTGACTTTTTTTCACTCATAATTTTTTTCACACAGTTACCTTGAGAGTCAAGTGAGTTGTTTTGTGTGTCAATAGTTTGTTCCTTTGTACTGCTGAGTAATATTCCATGATATGGGTGTACTGCAATTTGTTGAACCATTCACCTGTTGTAGGCTTCCTTTGTGGGTCAACTGGTAAAGAATCTGCCTGCAATGCAGGAGACCTAGGTTCAATCCCTGGGTTGGGAAGAGCCCCTGGTGAAGGGAAAGACTACCCACTCCAGTATTCTGGCCTGGAGAATTCCATGGACTGTATAGTTCAGTTCAGTTCAGTTGCTCAGTCATGTCCAACTCTTTGTGACCCCATGGACTGCAGCACATCAGGCCTCCCTGTCTATCACCAACTCCTGGAGTTTACTCAAAATCATGTCTGTTGAGTCAGTGATGCCATCCAACCATCTCATCCTCTGTCATCCCCTTCTCCTCCCGCCTTCAATCTTTCCCAGCATCAAGGTCTTTTCAAATGAGTCAGTACTTTGCATCAGGTGGCCAAAGTATTGGAGTTTCAGTTTCAGCGTCAGTCCTTCCTGAATATTCAGGGCTGATCTCCTTTAGGATGGACTGGTTGGATCTCCTTGCAGTCCAAAGGACTCTCAAGAGTCTCCTCCAACACCACAGTTAAAAAGCATCAGTTCTTCAGCGCTCAGCTTTCTTTATAGTCCAACTCTCACATCCGTACATGACTACTGGAAAAGCCATAGCTTTTACTAGATGGACCTTTGTTGGCAAAGTAATGTCTCTGCTTTTTAATATGTATAGTCCGAGGGGTCACAAAGAGTCAGACACGACTGAACGACTTTCACTTTTGTATGAACAAAAGTTTTCATTTCTCTGATGTAATGTTCAAGAGTATGGCTGCTGGGTTGTTTGGTAAATACAATTGTAGTTTTGTAAGAGATCATAGTACTCTTTTCCAGAGTGGCTGTACCATTTTACATTCCCATTAGCAGTCAGTGAGTGGCCCCATTTCTCTATATCCTCTTATTTGGCGGAGTCATTCTTTTTAATGTTGTTCTAGTTAATAGGCACATCATAGTGTCTCACTGTGATTTTAATTTGCATAACCCACTGGTTAATGCTGTGGAAAATCTATTTGTATACTTATTTTCCGACTTACACCCTCTTCAGTAAAATGTCTGTTTATGTCTTCTTGCTCATTTATGGGAAGTTCTGATTAAAAATAAGATCTCATGATATCTATTGGGAACTTTCAAATTTTCTTTCTTTTTTTCTTTCACACCAAACAGTGTAGCACATCATATTAAAAGATTTCAAAAAATTGATCTAAAAAAAGAGTTAATCTAAGACCTTTATTCAGTTTGGATTTTACTATCAATGCTTGCATAAGATCTGGTGGGGAGAGTGGGTATACCTACAGTTATTAATTTCTACAGTGACTCACCTCATTTTTCTGTTTCCTGTGATTTCATATAAGAAATTATTCTAGGCAAAATGCTGCCACTTAGGAAATGAACAAATGTTAATCCTCCTTCAGCAAGTGGCAAAAAGATGAGACTTGGGAGAGCTGGAAAGCCAGTCTGAGAGGAACAACTGCTTGAAGTTGGGGAGCGACAGGTCTTTCAAGGGCAACTGAAACTGATACCTGGGCTCAGAGAGACACAGTGACTCACTCAAGGGCACACAGCAATCTGGTGGCAGAGCTGAAGTCTGGCTGGCATCAAAGTCAGAGCACTTTTCATCCTCAAAGTCAAGAGCCCTCCCCCATTTCCCCTGCAAATATCTCCAGTGGTGGAGAAGAGTTTACTCAGACTTTCGGGGGTCTGGTATTTGGACCTGAGGGAAACCAATTATCTTCACACTTTTGCATTTTCACATGAAATTTTTATAAGTGAATTTGCTTTCTACTTTGTAATACTTTGTTTTATACATACATTATATATATATATATATATATATATATATATATATATACATGGAGAAGGCAGTGGCACCCCACTCCAGTACTCTTGCCTGGAAAATCCCGTGGACAGAGAAGCCTGGTAGGCTGCAGTCCATGGGGTCGCTAAAAGTCGGACACTACTGAGTGACTTCACTTTCATGCATTGGAGAGGGAAATGGCAACCCACTCCAGTGTTCTTGCCTGGAGAATCCCAGGGATGGGGGAGCCTGGTGGGCTGCCGTCTATGGGGTCGCACAGAGTGGGACACGACTGAAGCGACTTAGCAGTAGCAGTAGCATATATATATATATATATATATATATATAATGTTTTCTTCCTTATAAAAATCTTTGAGGAAAGCAGATGATCCAGGAAGCTGCTCCGTGTTTATCCGCTCTTCAAGCTCTGCCTGGCGGAACTCAGGGACCCCTGAGACCTGGACCGGGGAAGCTGGCACTCTCCCTACACAACCTCCATCGTCTGTAAACACAGGCTCGAGTTTCAGAAGCCTTTTCCAGCCCCTTCCAAGGCCAGGCTCTACTGGGCTTTGCTCACCAGGGACCTAGAGGGTTTCTGGGATCACAGAGCCCTGAACGTCTCCATTTTCGTGTCCTGGGGGATCCACTCAGGCACTGAGCTCCGCTCCGTCTAACGCAGGCTGCACTGTCGTGACATCTCCCTGGGCCCCCTCTCTCCTGCCGCCCCACGTCTAGTCACCGCGGGTCCTGTCCATGTCACCTTCTGTCCCTGTATGGGGTCCACTCTTTCCTGGCCCTCTCGTCTCTGACCTTCAAGCCTTCTGCTTCCACTGCAGCCCTCTTGAACCCCATTCGCCTCATAGCAGCCAGACCAATCTCGCAGAAGAGCATATCTGATTGTGTCACTCTCCCTCCTGTCCCTTCTATGGCTCCCTATTGCCCTGAAGACAAGCCCCTTCCTGCGCCCTCAAGGCGTCCATGATCTGGTCCTGACCTCCTTCTCCAGGCTGACCTGTACCACGCTCCTCACTCCAGCCTGACGGGCCCCTCCCAGATGGTCACCTCTGCTGCTCCCTCTGCCACTAAGGCCTTGTCCCTTGGTCTTGAGCCTACTCACTCATGCAGGGCAGTTTTCTGGAGCACGTATTATGTTCCAGGCACTGTGCCACGTACTTTCTACTATGTGACCTGGTCCTCACCCTCTTGGAGCTTCCTCAAGGCAGAGACACGTGAGGAGTCATGCTGCTGCTGCTGATAAGTTGCTTCAGTCACGTCTGACTCTGCGGCCCCATAGACGGCAGCCCACCAGGCTCCTCTGTCCGTGGGACTCTCCAGGCAAGAACACTGGAGTGGGTTGCTGTTTCCTTCTCCAATGCATGCATGCATGCTAAGTTGCTTCATTTGTGTCTGATTCTGTGCGACTCCATAGATGGCAGCCCACCAGGCTCCTCTGTCCACGGGATTCTCTAGGCACGAACACTGGAGTGGGCTGTCGTTTCCTTCTCCATGAGCAGTCATGAATTGTGATAAGTGCTAAGATAGGAAACCACAGAGAGCTAAGAAAGAGACTAACAAGGGGATGGGGAAGAGAAGGATAAATGAACCCTCTTCCAACTCAGCCTTCAGACCTCAGTCAAAACTCACCTCCTCTGAGATACCTCCCCTCTCCCAGGCCAGGCCAAGGCCGCAGCTACTGCGCCCACAGCACCCCGTTCTCCTCCTTCCCAGCACTTGCATAGTTTGCTATTGGACTTTGATCTGTGTGACTAAAGTCGAAGCGAGGGATGGTGCTATGGAACATCTACTCTGCCTCCAGTGGGGTCTTGAGGAAGAATCTCCAGATCCGAGTTCATCCACACGATTACCCAGAGATGTGAGTATCTTTCACCCCACTTCCTAGAGGAGCAGATTGAGGCTGAGACAANATCTGTGTGACTAAAGTCGAAGCGAGGGATGGTGCTATGGAACATCTACTCTGCCTCCAGTGGGGTCTTGAGGAAGAATCTCCAGATCCGAGTTCATCCACACGATTACCCAGAGATGTGAGTATCTTTCACCCCACTTCCTAGAGGAGCAGATTGAGGCTGAGACAAAGAGAGACTGTATGAGACATCTAATGCTGCATGACAAGTCACCCTGAATGCAGCCTAAAGCAAGGGGTGTTTTCAGTTTCAGTTCAGTCGCTCAGTCACGTCCGACCCTTTGCGACCCCATGACTGCAGCGTGCCAGGCCTCCCTGCCCATCACCAACTCCCAGACATGCTCCACCTCATGTCCATCAAGTCAGTGATGCCATCGAACCGTCTCATCCTCTGTCATCCCCTTCTCCTCCTGCCCTCTATCTTTCCCAGCATCAGAGTCTTTTCCAATGAGTCAGTTCTTTGCATCAGGTGGCCAAAGTATTGGAGTTTCGACTTCAACATCCATCCTTCCAATGTATTCAGGACTGATTTCCTTTAGAATGGACTGGTTGGATCTCCTTGCAGTCCAAGGGACTCTCAAGATTACCACCACAGTTCAAAAGCATCAATTCTTCAGCACTCAGCTTTCTTTATAGTCCAATTCTCATATCCATACATGACTACTGGAAAAACCGTATCTTTGACTAGATGGACCTCTGTCGGCAAAGTAATTAAAAAGTCTCTGCTTTTTAATATGCTGTCTAGGTTGGTCATAGCTTTTCTTTTTGGATGTTTACTACCTTACTATTCCTATGGGTTGGGGATCTGGGCATGGCTTGGCTGGGTCCTGTGGCTCAACATCTCTCCACAAGGCTTCAATAAGGTGTCAACCAGGACTGTGGTTTCATCTGAAGGCTCAACCAGAGGAGAACTGGTTTCCAAGCTCGCTCACGCGGCTGTTGACAAATGAAATTCCTCATAGCCTGTTGAACTGAGGCCTTCAGTTTTTCACTGGCTATTTGCTGAAGGTCTCTCTCGGTTCCTTGCCCCATGGGCCTCCCCAAAGGGCAGTTTATAACATGGCAAGTGAGAGAGAAGAGAGAGTGGGCCAGACAGAAGCTATGGCCTTTGGGTAACCTAGTCTCAAATGACACTCCACTGCTCTTGTACCGTCACAAGCAAGTCATTAGGTCCAGCCCACGTTCCCAGGGAGGAAATTACACAAGGGCATGAACACAGGAGGTGGGGTTGTTGGGGGCCCTGAGAGGCTGCCCATCACAGAAGGCCTGAACCTGCCCCAGGTCGCATAGCCAGGACACGTTCCAGCCTCCTTCAGGAGCCANGTCACAAGCAAGTCATTAGGTCCAGCCCACGTTCCCAGGGAGGAAATTACACAAGGGCATGAACACAGGAGGTGGGGTTGTTGGGGGCCCTGAGAGGCTGCCCATCACAGAAGGCCTGAACCTGCCCCAGGTCGCATAGCCAGGACATGTTCCATCCTCCTTCAGGAGCCAGGCTCTCTGCCTCAGGGATGCGAGGATGGGGCAGGACAGACAGCTCCTGCCAAGACCAGGACCACCTCCTCGCCCCCCAGTGGCCTTGGCTTTCTGCCAGTCACACCCACTCCTTTCTCCTCCCATGGAAACTGGGCGTGTTCCCTGCCCAGCTCATAAGGCTGTGTGAGATAAGAGCCTTTGCCATCCAAACTGAAGAAACATTCGCTTTCAAAACCCAGGCCTGGGAGAAACCCACAAATGAGCGGTTGGCTGGAAAACTGGCCTATCTACTAGCCTCCTAAGGCTGCGGGTGATGTTTAAACTGAAAAGTGAGCTGTTATGCTGTATAACTGAGCCTTATAAAGTCATTCCTCTAACAGACTTTCTTGCCTCTCGTTTGAAAATCCCGAGCAGCCTGGTGGGTACAAGAAACACCAAATTCTTTTTCTTTTCCCTCCTAAAACTAACTGAGTGTCCCATCTCCAGGACTGGAGGAAAATGAAATCTGTCTTCTGAGGGGCTCCCTCCCGCCCTCCCCCAACCCTGCAGACACTGCGTGGTTAGGGCAACAGATGCAGGGCTGAGAGCGGGAAGTCACCCCCCACCATCCCCAGAAAGGGAGCTGTGTGAGGCCCGCGAGTGCCTGGCACGCAGCAGATGCATAGTAAATCGTTGTCAAATGTTGAGCGAGCACCCACCCTTCGGTTCGGTGGTCACAGTTTTTGACCAAACATATAAAGTGTCTTGAAGAGAGGGACCAGAGGAGCCTTGGCCAGCCAGGCCAGGGTCCGGGGTTTCCCCAGGCACGCAGGACTTTCTTCTCAGGGAGGAGTGCTTGGCTTCCCCCTTTTTCGGGGACACCTAATTCCACCACTTCCCCAGTTCCAGAAAATTCTCTCTATTCAGCCAGGCGCTACTCCTCATACCCTAATTCCCTCAAGTCCCATTGTTCTTTCTGGAAAGAGCTTTTCTTAACAATAAAGGCCTCTTTCTCAGCCTTACCCCCCGAGTGGGAGCCAGGGAAGCCCAGTGACCCCAGGGCTAGCCCACAGCTCTATTCCCCGAAGGTGGAGGAAGGGAGGAGGGCTCCGATACTTTCTGATCTTCCCCAGCGTTGACACAGCATGCATGTCTGTATCTCAGATTTTCCAGCTCAAAGTTGCAGGCTTTAACGCAAGGGGTGGGGGCAGGGAGCAGCCAGGACGATGGTGCTGACATCCTGCAAGGAAACCCGGGAGTCCTGGCTTCCTGCAGAGCACCCTGCCTGCAGCTCGCAGAGCAGAGAAGGCCACGTGCATGAAACAGCACCACGACAACACGCCCCAGAAAGTGGGTCTGCACTGAAGCAGCTCCTGCCCGCAGGGGCATTGAGGCTTCATTGAGGCTCATTCCTACTACATGCAAATCCCTGTCTGTCCCCTTTAGGCAAAGATGAACAAGACTCAGGCCCCAGTAAGCACCAGGCAAGGCCTACGTATATGGGGGCACTTACTGGATACTGAGTGCAGTGTCAAGTACTTTTCAAGGTCATCTCATTTACTCCTCCTGACTGCCCTTTGAGATGGGTATGGATACCCTCACTTTACAGATGAGGAAACAGAGAGGCATGCTTTCCACAGGAGTGATGCTATGGCAGTCATGACAGAAATACACTTGATGCCATTGCTCACACTTGAAATTACATGTCCTACTGTTCCTTCCAACTCACAGTTGGAAAGGATAAGGACACAGCAGGACAGAGAGGATGCAGTGGAAATTCAGAGGAATTCATGACCAGTCTGGAAATCTGAGAAGACTTCGTGGAGGAGGAGCCGGAATTTGAAGGATGGGGGTGGGGATGGGGAACTGTGACAAATGGAGCCTGTGAAAAAGGATGTTCCAGGAGGAGCAGAGGCTTAGAGGAGGGTTCCGGGTACTTGAAGCTAGCTTCTTAAGCTCATTTATTGAGGACCTGGGGAAGTGAGGAAGAAAGGAGATAAGGCAGAAGTGGAGCAGGTTCATCAGAAAGAACACAGGGGAGCCCCTAGAAGGACCATTCACGATTTCAACTCAAACCCAGACTGAAAATTAGCTAGGGACTTCCCTGGTGGTCCAGTGGTTAAGACTCAACTCTCAACGCAGGGAGCCCAGATTTAATCCCTGACCGAAGAGTTGGCATGCCTCAACTAAAGATCCTGCAATGAAGATTAAAGAAGAAGGAAGTAGTATTTAAAAGAGAAAAGAAGGAGAGAAAATGGCTAAACTATTTGGAAGCTTTTNGGGCTTTGCAGGTATGGGGAATTAGGGGTCCTGAAATGGGGAGAGCACCCTGGATTACCCAGGGAGGTCCAATGATGTGATCACAAGGATCCTTATAAGGAAGAGGCAGGAAGCTCAGAGTGAGGAGGTGTGACAGTGGGTGGAAGGGATCATAAGCCAAGAAATGTAGGAAGCTTCTAGAAACTGACAAAGGTAAGGAAGTGAGTTCTCCCCTGAGCTTCCAGAAATGTACGATAATAAATCCTGTTGGTTTAAATCACTGTGTTTGTACTAATTGGTTACAGCAGCAGTAGGAAGCCACTTCAGAGCCCTAGGACTAGCACTCCCTAAATCTTTGGCCTCCAAATGTTTTTGATCACTCGTCAGTTAAAGTGTTTGATTAGTCCATATGTTGGTATGTCATACATTATACCCTAAAGTAGACATTTAAAGCAGCATTCCCTGGAATATTACTCAGCCATAAAAAAGAATGAAATTGGTCATTTGCAGTGATGTTAATAGACCTAGAGTCTGTCATACAGAGTGAAGTAAGTCCGAAAGAGGAAAACAAATGTTGTGTATTAACGCATATATATGGAATCTAGAAAAATGGTATTGACGAACTATTTGCAGGGCAGGGATAGAAACACAGACACAGAGAATGAACATGTGGACATGGGGTAGTGGGGGGGGCATGGGAGAGTGGAGCAAATTGGGAGAATAGAATTGACATATATACACTACCTTATGTAAAATGGATAGCTAGTGGGCAGCTGCTGTTTAGCACAGGGAGCTCCGCTGGTGCTCTGTGATGACCTGCGGTGGAGGCAGGGGTGGGGGCTGTAGGAGGGAGGGGATATATGTATACATGTGGCTGACTCACTTTGTTGTTCAACAGAAACTAACACAACATTGTTAAGCAACCATACTCCAAAAAAAATCAGATAAAAAGGCATTTCCTTCCAGCCCCTGCAAACAGCCCGCTATGGAGACCCCAGCACTAGGCAGGCAAGGCCAGGTTTGGAGCCACAGGGAGCCTCTAGAAATGACAGGGAACTTTTGAGAGGGGCGGCGGACTGCATTCTGAGTCCTGCCCCACTGGTGGTGAGGCTGCAGGCTCTGGGCCCTGCCGTGGCGGAGTTGGTAGCTTGAGATCAGACCATGCACTGAGTTGTGGCTTCTGGGAGGCTGGGCCTGGTTAACAAGGCTGAGTCAAGGCCCAGGGTCAGCCCCGCCAGCAGAGCAGCCTCAGAGGAAGGTCGAACAGGCCAAGGGCTGGCGTTGCCCACTAGGCCTCAGGGTGGACCCAGGAGAGGCCCACCAGCACCTCAGAGCCTGGGCCGGGGGTGCCCACAGAGGCACCGCAGGATACATCATGGGTTGGGGGGGAGGGGGTTGTAGGTAGAGGCGTGAGCCTGAGGCCTGGCTATTAAGGAGCCATCAGGAAGTGTCGGCAGAGCACAGCTGAGGGCCAGGTGGGCTCTCTTCATGGAGGGGGAGAGGGCCAGAAAGGCACCAGGCCTGTGGGATACCTTTAATGTGCTGGGGGACCCGGGTCCCAGTTTCTTCCTGGATCGCTTCACTGTATGGCTTGGGGCCAACAGCTTGAGCTCTCTGGGCTTTAGTTTCCACGTGTAAAACAGAGCTACCGTGAGGCTTAAGTGATATTATCTCCAGCACCTGGCATATGGTGACCTCCCAGCAAAGGTAACGCATCAACTAGCGGGTACTTTGTGCCTGCTGGGGACCAGCAGCTGTTCCAGGAGTACGGTGACAAAATTGTCAAAGGACCCCATCCCCGTGGAGCTTTGTATCACCTCTCCTGAAATCTCACTGGGGCTGGCTTCCAACTCTGAGCTGTACCTGTTCCAGGAGGGGCCCATGGAGAACTCACCGGAGGGGCAGGGTGTGGGCATGGGTCACACGTGTTGTGGGTCAGAGCCTTAAGGTCTGCGGGCCCGAGCTGCCAGAGCCCAGTCCTTTCAGTTTGGCCCCTCCCTGCCCCACAGCTCCTTGTTACCCCATTATCTCCTGGGGGGTGTCCCTGGAGGCGCTCACACAGTGCTGGGCGCATGGGGTTCCCATGGGCGGGGAGGGGGCAGGCAGCAGCTGTGGGGTGCGAGTTCCGACATCGCCCTGGCAATGGGCCCTCCCTTGGGCCTGGGCAGGTCACATCTTTACTGGAAGCCTTCAGGACTTCAAATGCCACCCCCATGGGGCAGGATCCGTGGATGAGGGTAGAGGTGGAGGACTGGGGTCAACCTGGTCTTTCGTTGGTCTCAGGCTGGTTGAGGAACTCTTGGGGCTGTGTGGACAGGTTCTAGATGTGTAGAGACTTTGGCGAGAAAACCGAGGGAATTAGGGGGGAACTTGCCTTCCCTCCATTGGAGGTGGGCGGTGTCTGGACACGGGGTGGGGATCAAGGGCAGGGTCAGCAGGACCCCAGTAGGTGGTGACGTGCTGGTTCTATAGTCTCCAAAGGTAGGAGGTGAGAGGACCCCCACAAGGACTCAGATCTGGTCTGAACACCAAGCCCCCGTCCTAGTGCATCTGATTAGTTCCCGGGGTTTCTGGGGAGGAGTCAGTAATTAGAGAAACATCCTTTTCCACTTTGAAATATATCCTTCCACTCGGCAGCTCAAAACTGTTTCAGAGCAGAGGTGCTATCTGCCTGACCTAATTCATTAGCTGCTGCTAAGTCACTTCAGTCGTGTCCAACTCTGAAGTGACTTAGCAGCCGCTTAGCACCTGTTTTCAAATCAGCAGCTAAAGGCTAAAATGCTTCTAAGTGATCTGATGAGGTCTGACGCAACATTGTCAGGCGAGGCCAGTCCTTGTTCCATAACACCCTGGAAATTTTCGGCCATGATTTAAAAAACCACCAACTATAGTCAGCCAAGGTCAAATGCAGAGTATTGTACCTGGTTTATGGGCCAGTGAGCTGAGGCTGTTCTTCCAGCCATGTGACCAGGGCCATGCTTATGGGAAGTGGGGCGGGGGCCACCTGGGCTGACTTGAGTCACCCTGGACGTGCCAGGCAGGGACTCCCAAAGTGCTAAAGTAGAAACTCACCCCTCCCAGTGGCCCTGTAAACACACCTGGGACCACGAGGGGGCGCTGGAGCCAACTCAAGGCTCCACTGCTGGGCAAGGCAACCAACCTGAGAGCCATTTGTCAAAAGGGTGGATCTTAAATAGTATTGAGTGAAGAGAAAAGGCCACGATACCTATAGAATAACTTGTCTGCACATTTAAAACGCATGCATACATAAAACAACTTGGTATTTTTAAAAAGACGTATTGAAAGACATAGGGAATACCTATAAAGGGTGGGGGGTGGCAGGATGGGAACAGGGATGGGAAATGAAGGGGGAAAGTTGACAAAATGCCTGGGGCTGACGGTGGGTCTCTTGAACCCCAGGTGTGAGCCCCTCTCCACCCCCAAACTGCTGTTTAATGTTTCCCTTTTAAATTGACTGTTTTAAATAGCCTAAGTAAATTTGCTATTTACTTTGCAAAAATGATACGACTGTGGCGAGTGGAAAACCCAGGTAGATTTCCCTGGTATGAGGCCTGTGGGTCCCCTTCCTGACCCACCTTTCACGTTCTCATTTTGACTGGCAGTTTTCTACCATCTGAAATATTGGGTTGGCCAAAAAGTTCGTTCAGGTGTTTCCATACGATGTTATAAAAACTCGAACGAAGTTTTTGGCCAACCCAGTACTTGTCGCTCCGTATTTAGGGTTCATTCTTCATACTGCTTTCCACTCTGCCAGTGAACTGTCTCAGAAACTGCTCATCAAACAGAACGGAGTTTGTGCCTCTTCCCGCACCGTTTGTTGGGTTTTATTGGGGGCCAGTCCAAGTTCGAGCGGTGTTCAATACAGCTGTGCTCCTTTGTCATCATCCATCATTTAAAAAGACCCAAGCCATCAGTTTAAGTCAGCTGTGTGTAAAAAGCAAGACTCTTTTAACTGAGGTAGGTAGGTAAATAATGGGACTTATTATTTGGCAGTGCCAAAGACTGTCCAAGCTACTGTCCAAGCTGTGCTCATTTCACACACTAGTAAGGTTTTGTTCAAAATCCTTCAGGCTAGGCTTCATCAGCACATGAACTGAGAGCTTCCAGATGTACAAGCTGGGTTTAGAAAAGGCAGAGGAACCAGAGGTCAAATTGTCAACATTCACTGGACCATGGAGAAAGCAAGGGAATTCCAGGAAAAAACATCTATTTCTGTTTCATGACTATACGTATATTCCCTTTTTTAAAAAAAATGTCCTTCCCTTTTAGGCCACTGCAGAGCATTGAGAAGAGTTAACTCCCCAAGCCATACAGTAGGTTCTCATCAAGGCTACTTATTTTAACTACAAACTACAAGTGGCTTTCACATTATATTTTAACATTATATTCCTGATGAAATCAGAGCCTTTCCCCGGGCGGGGGGTGGGGGTTGGAGACAGGGGTGCAGCTCCCTCTGCCCTAAACCCTCGTCTGAGCAGGAAAAACATGAGGCAGAGACAAGCCTGTGGGAGATTAGCTGTTAGGACAGATGTGTCCTGCCCTTTCCCTGGCCCTGGGTCTTCCTTTTGCCATCAGATGACTTCTCCACCCACTGTGGCTGCTAAGTCGCTTCAGTCGTGTCCGACTCTGTGCGACCCCATAGACGGCGCCCCACCAGCCTCCCCCGTCCCTGGGATTCTCCAGGCAAGAACACTGGAGCAGGTTGCCATTTTCTTCTCCAATGCATGAAAGTGAAAAGTGAAAGTGAAGTCACTCAGTTGTGTCCGACTCAGCGGCCCCATAGACTGCAGCCTACCAGGCTCTGCAGTCCATGGGATTTTCCAGGCAAGAGTACTGGAGTAGGATGCCATTGCCTTCTCTTTCTCCACCTTCTGCTGCTGCTGCTGCTAAGTCGCTTCAGTCGTGTCCGACTCCGTGCGACCCTATAGACAGCCTCCCACCAGGCTCCCCAGTCTAGAGGCCCTGATTTCTCTCTCTGGGTGGAAACTGACCTCCACTCAGAGCTGGGCTGCGATATGAACTTTCACCAGTAGGTGGTGCTAGATGGTCTAACCTCTGTGTTTCCAGGTCCAACACCACTGAGCGCTTGGTGCGGACTGGTTGGGTATTGTTGGCTGAATAAGAGAAGGAATGAATGAGGGAGACAGGAAGGTCAAGAGAAGACAAGGGGAGTATGGAGTCTCCTTACAGCATGGAGGCTCAGTAGACTTGAGTTACTACATTCTTTTTCTTCCAGTGTTATTGACATCCAGCACCGCGTAAGTTTAAGGTATACAATGTAGATTTGATTTACATACATCATGCAATGACTGCATGTTTAGTGAGCATCCCTTGTCTTTGAAAAGACATAAAATTTAAAAAATAGAAAAAATTCTTCCTCTGATGAGAACGCTTAGGACTTACTCTCTCGTGTTAGTTGCTCAGTCCCTGTCTGACTCTTTGTGACCCCCATGGACTGTGGGCTCCTCTGTCCATGGAATTCTCCCAGCAAGAGTACTGGCATGGGGTGCCATTATACTCTCTTAACAGCGTTCATAGACAACTGTTAATTATATTTATCATGTTGTACATTACGTCCCTAGTACTTGTTTATCTTACAACTGGAAGTTTGTAACTGGAACCTTTTGACCACCTTCCTCCCGTTCCCTGTGACCCCACCCCTGCCACGGGTAACCACACGTCTGATCTCTGTCTCTATGAGTTTGTTTTTGGAGTATAATTGACCTACAACTCTATGTTAGTTCCTGTTACCCCACATAACGATTCACTAGTTCTCTAAACTTCAAGATGATCACCATGGTGAGTTTAGTTACTGTCACCAAAGATACTACCTAATTATTGAGTATACTCCCCTCGCTGTACGCCTCATACCCGTGACTCATCTCTTCTGTTCTGTACCTCTTAATCTCACTCACCTGTGTCTCTCCTCCCCCCAACCCCCTCCCCTCTGGCAGACACCTGTTCGTTCCCTGTATCTGTGGCCCCGTTTTTGTTTTGTTCATTTCTTTAGATTCCACGTTGCAAGTGCTATCATGTAATACTGTCTTTCACCATTTTAACTTCCTCAGTATGAAGAGCTCTAGGTGCATCCATGCTGGTGCAAAGAGAAATATTTCATTCTTTTTTGTGACTGAATAATTTTCCATTGCATATTATATGCCACATCTTTACCCCTTCGTCTACTGATGGGCACCTAGGTTGCTTCCACTTCTTGAGTATTGTAAATAGTGCTTTAATGGACATAGTCATGCCTGTGTCTTTCCTAATGAGTGCTTCTGTTTTCTTTGGATACATACCCTGAAGTGGAATGACATATGATAGTTCTGTCTTAATTTGTTTGAGGAACCTCCACACTGTTTTCCTTAATGACTATACCAATTTATAATTCCATCAGCAGTACACCCAGGGTTCTCTTTTCCCCACATTCTCACCAACCTTGTTAGAAAGTTAAAGTTGCTCAGTTGTGTCCAACTTTTTGCGACCCCGTGGACTGTACAGTCCATGGAATTCTCCAGGCCAGAATACTGGAGTGGGTAGCCGTTCCCTTCTTCAGGGGATCTTCTTAACCCAGGGATCAAACCCAGGCCTCCCGCATTGCAGGCAGATTCTTTACCAGCTGAGCCACAAGGGAGGTCCCACCAACCTTGTCATTTGTCTTTTTGATAACAGCCATTCTAACAGAGGTGAGGTGATACCTCATTGTGGTTTTGATTCCCTGATGGTTAACGGTGCTGAAAATCTTCTCATGGACCTGTTGGCCATCCATATGTCTTGTTTGGAAAAATATCTGTGCAGATCCTCTGGTCATTTTTCAGTTGGGTTGTTTGTATCTTTGAAGTTGAATTGTATGAATTCTTTATATATTTTGGATATTAATCCCTTATTCAGATATATCATTTGCAAATATCTTCTTCTTTTCAGTAAGTGGCCTTTTCCTTTTGTTGAAAGTTTCTTTGCTGTGCAAAAACTTTTTTTTCCTAAACAAGAATATTCATAGTAACTTTATTCATAATAGCCCCAAAGTGGAAACAACCCCCAAATCCATCAACTGACAAATGGAACAAAATACAGTATACTATCCCATAGAATATTATCTGCCAACAAAAAGGGAAAAAGTACTGAGATTTGCTACAACGTGGATGCTTCTTGAATACATTAAGTGCAAGAAATCAGTCATAAAAGACCAATCATATGATTCCATTTGTATGAAATGTTCAGAAGAGGCAAGTTTACACAGACAGGAAAACAGACGCTTTCGGTTTTAATGTAGTCCCATTTGTTTGTTGCTGTTTCTGTTTTCCTTGCCTGAGGAGACAGATTCCCCCCAAAATACGACTAAGACCAACGTCAAACAGCATACTGCCTGTGTTTTCCTCGAGAAGCTTAATGGTTTCGGGTGTTGCATTTAAGTCTTTAAACCATTTTGCGTTGATTTTTGTGCACTGATGTGTTACAGTCTATAAAATGAGTCAGTTCAGAAATTACAAGATGAGGGACTTCCCCGGTGGTCCAGGGGCTAAGACTCTGCACTGCCAATGCCGGGGTTCCAGGTTCGATCCCTGGTCAGGGAACTAGATCCCACATGCCACAGCTAAGACTTTGCATGTTGCAACTAAGACCCAGCACAGCCAACTAAATAAATATTTCCCAAAATTTTAAAACAAAAGAACTTACAAGATGATACGCCTTTCACGATGGGGCTGACCCTGACTCCTGCTAGGGACCCTGGCTTCTGGGCTGCTAGTCACATACTCATAGCTGCTTCTGTCCAGGGAAGGTAACATCCTGCACCCAGCAGGCTATGGGCTTTCTATTGGTGAAAGTCCTGCAGTTGCTTTTGAAATTGTCACAGCTTTGCTCCTTTTTCTGTCTTTCAGAGTGAAACATCTTTCAACCTAATATCAGAAAAATGTGACATTCTATCAATTCTACGGGATCATCCTGAAAACAGGATCTACCAGAGGAAAATCCAGGTAAGGCAGAGGGTCAAGAGGAGGGGGGCCTAGATGAAATGGGCTGGAGTTGGGAGCAGAGAAAAAGGTACCACTTTGAAGGTAAAAAGGCTTTGCATTTGGACCAGGTTCTTGGACAAACTAAAGGGCTCCCAGAATAATGCAATGTTGAACATATTTACCTTAGTGAGAAATCCTTTAGTTGCAAAAAAAAAAAAAAACAAAACAAAAACAACCAACCCAGCAGTTTTTGACCTCATTACAGGATTGCAAGGTCAGGACTTTTATTACCCACATTTCATAGCTGAGGGAACCAAGTTATAGAAATTAAATGGCTGGCCCACAATTCTACCACGCATGCGTGGAGGAGCCGGCATTTGGGCCAAACAGCCTCAGCTCATAAAAGTGGTATTTGTAACCACTCTGTGAGCAGCTCTTTGGTGAGAAGGCCCACTCCGGCTGGACTCTGACGAAGGGGAGATGGCTGAAGGATGCAGGAACGGTCACGGGACTAGGAGGAAGCTGGGTGTCCCGCTACTGCCCCCTGGCCACCTGCACTTGGGCAGGACTGTCCCGTGTGGCCGCCGGGAGCCCTTCCTGGGGCAGGAGTAAGAGCTGGGCTGCACAGCTCATCCTTTGGGAGATGAGCTGGCTGTCCGGGGAGCACACCCCTCCCTACATCCCGCCTCTGGTGGGCTGTCAGTTCCACCCTGGTGGGAGCAGGGACTCCCTGACCCCTCGGAAACCACACTGGGCCGTCAGAATCCTGACCTTAGGCAGGCCCGGGAGGCAGCCGTGGCGGAAGCTGGCAGCCTGGAGCAGAACTGGAGCAGGTGCCATGGGGACGCCACACCTCCTAAGAAACGCTTGGAGGACCGGCCAGACTGCTTGGCGACGTCCAAGGAGGCCTCTCCCACTGCCTGTGCAGCCCCTGGCCCACCTCACAGCCACAGGCGCCCTCGCTGCCCCCACCAGGCACACTTCTCTTGGTGCCATTCCTCCAGGAAGTCTTCCTGGACTGCTGAGGTCTGGTGTAGATGCCACTGCTCCGTGGCACCCCGGTGCATCCCCTGTCCTCCTGTGACAGCCGTCCAACTGTCCATCATCCCCCTAGCCTGTAGGCTTCTCAGAGCAGGGCACGGCTCCCCGTTCACAGTGCCTCGCGCAGGTCACACTCCACGTGTATTTTTATTTTTGTGGGATGAGAGTTGGGACACCGTGGAGGGCCTCCAGTCTGAGAGGAGGGAGCAGATGTTGCCTGGGGGAGGAGGGACCCCATCCTTGACAGGACTCAACGGGGGTGCTGTTGGTATGGACACCCACATTTCCTCTGTCCCCCGCAGGAACTCAGCAAAAGGTTCACCGCCATCCGCAAGACCAAGGGGGATGGCAACTGCTTCTACCGGGCCTTGGGCTACTCCTACCTGGAGTCTCTGCTGGGCAAGAGCAGGGAGATCCTCAAGTGAGTGCCGCCAGAGGGATGCTGGGCGGGCTGTGCTTCTGCTGCGTGATCGGCCCTGAACCTCCCTGAGGGTTTGGTCTCAGTGCAGCCTGCTTAGCCCGGGAGTGAGTGGCGGCGTTGACATCGAGGGGACGCCCAGCGGCCCTCGTGGCAGAAGTGAGGGCAGCCAAGGGGACGGCTGGGGATGGGACAAATGACCTAGCGGGCACTTTCAACTCTCTGATCTGAGTGTGCCTGGGTGAGGTGAGTTTTGCCCTGGGTGCATTTTTGAAGCCTCACTCCAAGGAGAAAGCAAAGAAGCATTGCCTGTTGTTCTGGATTGCTTCAGCTGACCTTGGAAGTAAGTGTGTGTAACCCAGGCCTCTACCTGGTCAGCCTGGATCTGGAGTTGATGCCATCCTAGGCCTCTCTGTCCTGGGACATGATCCTCCCTTCAGCCCCTGGGATTCGGCTTCATTCGGGGCTTCTCAGACGTCAGCATTTGTGCAGACCCCCTGGGATCTTCTTCAGATGCAGCTTCCAGTTCTGTAGGGCTGGGGCCGGGGACTCTGCATTTCTCACAAGCTTCTGGAGAAGCCGCCGCCGCTGCTGGGTAACAAGGAATAGCAGCAAGACGCTGAGACCCGCTTCCTTAGCCTTGGAGGTCTCACAGCCCTTAGAGGATTGGTGAAGATCCCAGACTTCCTCATCAGATACGCCAGGGAAGACTGCAGAGTGGCCGCGGGTCACAGAGCACAGGGGGTTGATCCGTGGACCCTGGTGCCAGGACTCCCCTGCTGAGCGGGTTTCTACTCTACCCTCCTTCTGGGGCACCCTTGCTCCCTGCAGCCATCACCCAAGTGGGTGCCACATGCTGACTGTGCCGTGGGCCCCGGGGATGCAGCAGCAAACAGGAGAGACAAAGTGCTCCGCCCGTGGAGCTTGCGTCCTAACTGGGAACGAGGGACAGGGGACACGGGCAGTACCTGGTGTGTCAGAGGGGGGAAGCGCTGTGGGAAAAAAACCCGGCAGGAAGGCAGCCAGGTTGCCCAGAGCTCGGGGCTGCACTTTTAAGTAGGAGCTGGAGACAGAGCGGGGGCAGCTGGGGTAGGGCCTCGTGGGCCTCGAATGTTGGCCTGAATTGAGAGGCACAGAGGGTTTGGCAGAGCAAAAGGCCTGACGTGCGGGCTCTGTGTGCAGGGAAAACCAGGCACACGCACAAGTGATGGCGTCCGAGAGCAGCGGGGGCGTGGTCTTGGAGAGCCCAGAGGAGAGGTCGTAGAGGCGGCCCGAGCGGGTGGAGGTGGCACCATAGGATCCACTCGTGGCTGGAGTGGGGCATGTGAGCAGAGAGTCGTGGCTGGGTGCTGGGCATTTGACCTGAGTTATCAGGACTGAGAAGCCCTTGCCACACAGGGAGGCTGGGAGAGATCAGGAGCTCCAGGTTGCCAAGTCCGAAATACCTGGGAGCCATCCAGATGAGGTCCAGTGGGAAGTACCAGGCTGGTGTCACCGCATTTTACAGATGAGTAAACCGAGCCTTGGATAGGTTATATGACTTGTGCAAGACAAGTGTGTGGCCAAGAGGGGATCCACGCTCTAAGTCTGGACACTGTCCTCCTTCCACTCCCTCACCTTGTCGGGGAAGGAGTCCTGTCCTGANTGCTACAACGTGGATGCTTCTTGAATACATTAAGTGCAAGAAATCAGTCATAAAAGACCAATCATATGATTCCATTTGTATGAAATGTTCAGAAGAGGCAAGTTTACACAGACAGGAAAACAGACGCTTTCGGTTTTAATGTAGTCCCATTTGTTGGTTGCTGTTTCTGTTTTCCTTGCCTGAGGAGACAGATTCCCCCCAAAATACGACTAAGACCAACGTCAAACAGCATACTGCCTGTGTTTTCCTCGAGAAGCTTAATGGTTTCGGGTGTTGCATTTAAGTCTTTAAACCATTTTGCGTTGATTTTTGTGCACTGATGTGTTACAGTCTATAAAATGAGTCAGTTCAGAAATTACAAGATGAGGGACTTCCCCGGTGGTCCAGGGGCTAAGACTCTGCACTGCCAATGCCGGGGTTCCAGGTTCGATCCCTGGTCAGGGAACTAGATCCCACATGCCACAGCTAAGACTTTGCATGTTGCAACTAAGACCCAGCACAGCCAACTAAATAAATATTTCCCAAAATTTTAAAACAAAAGAACTTACAAGATGATACGCCTTTCACGATGGGGCTGACCCTGACTCCTGCTGGGGACCCTGGCTTCTGGGCTGCTAGTCACATACTCACAGCTGCTTCTGTCCAGGGAAGGTAACATCCTGCACCCAGCAGGCTATGGGCTTTCTATTGGTGAAAGTCCTGCAGTTGCTTTTGAAATTGTCACAGCTTTGCTCCTTTTTCTGTCTTTCAGAGTGAAACATCTTTCAACCTAATATCAGAAAAATGTGACATTCTATCAATTCTACGGGATCATCCTGAAAACAGGATCTACCAGAGGAAAATCCAGGTAAGGCAGAGGGTCAAGAGGAGGGGGGCCTAGATGAAATGGGCTGGAGTTGGGAGCAGAGAAAAAGGTACCACTTTGAAGGTAAAAAGGCTTTGCATTTGGACCAGGTTCTTGGACAAACTAAAGGGCTCCCAGAATAATGCAATGTTGAACATATTTACCTTAGTGAGAAATCCTTTAGTTGCAAAAAAAAAAAAAAACAAAACAAAAACAACCAACCCAGCAGTTTTTGACCTCATTACAGGATTGCAAGGTCAGGACTTTTATTACCCACATTTCATAGCTGAGGGAACCAAGTTATAGAAATTAAATGGCTGGCCCACAATTCTACCACGCATGCGTGGAGGAGCCGGCATTTGGGCCAAACAGCCTCAGCTCATAAAAGTGGTATTTGTAACCACTCTGTGAGCAGCTCTTTGGTGAGAAGGCCCACTCCAGCTGGACTCTGACGAAGGGGAGATGGCTGAAGGATGCAGGAACGGTCACGGGACTAGGAGGAAGCTGGGTGTCCCGCTACTGCCCCCTGGCCACCTGCACTTGGGCAGGACTGTCCCGTGTGGCCGCCGGGAGCCCTTCCTGGGGCAGGAGTAAGAGCTGGGCTGCACAGCTCATCCTTTGGGAGATGAGCTGGCTGTCCGGGGAGCACACCCCTCCCTACATCCCGCCTCTGGTGGGCTGTCAGTTCCACCCTGGTGGGAGCAGGGACTCCCTGACCCCTCGGAAACCACACTGGGCCGTCAGAATCCTGACCTTAGGCAGGCCCGGGAGGCAGCCGTGGCGGAAGCTGGCAGCCTGGAGCAGAACTGGAGCAGGTGCCATGGGGACGCCACACCTCCTAAGAAACGCTTGGAGGACCGGCCAGACTGCTTGGCGACGTCCAAGGAGGCCTCTCCCACTGCCTGTGCAGCCCCTGGCCCACCTCACAGCCACAGGCGCCCTCGCTGCCCCCACCAGGCACACTTCTCTTGGTGCCATTCCTCTAGGAAGTCTTCCTGGACTGCTGAGGTCTGGTGTAGATGCCACTGCTCCGTGGCACCCCGGTGCATCCCCTGTCCTCCTGTGACAGCCGTCCAACTGTCCATCATCCCCCTAGCCTGTAGGCTTCTCAGAGCAGGGCACGGCTCCCCGTTCACAGTGCCTCGCGCAGGTCACACTCCACGTGTATTTTTATTTTTGTGGGATGAGAGTTGGGACACCGTGGAGGGCCTCCAGTCTGAGAGGAGGGAGCAGATGTTGCCTGGGGGAGGAGGGACCCCATCCTTGACAGGACTCAACGGGGGTGCTGTTGGTATGGACACCCACATTTCCTCTGTCCCCCGCAGGAACTCAGCAAAAGGTTCACCGCCATCCGCAAGACCAAGGGGGATGGCAACTGCTTCTACCGGGCCTTGGGCTACTCCTACCTGGAGTCTCTGCTGGGCAAGAGCAGGGAGATCCTCAAGTGAGTGCCGCCAGAGGGATGCTGGGCGGGCTGTGCTTCTGCTGCGTGATCGGCCCTGAACCTCCCTGAGGGTTTGGTCTCAGTGCAGCCTGCTTAGCCCGGGAGTGAGTGGCGGCGTTGACATCGAGGGGACGCCCAGCGGCCCTCGTGGCAGAAGTGAGGGCAGCCAAGGGGACGGCTGGGGATGGGACAAATGACCTAGCGGGCACTTTCAACTCTCTGATCTGAGTGTGCCTGGGTGAGGTGAGTTTTGCCCTGGGTGCATTTTTGAAGCCTCACTCCAAGGAGAAAGCAAAGAAGCATTGCCTGTTGTTCTGGATTGCTTCAGCTGACCTTGGAAGTAAGTGTGTGTAACCCAGGCCTCTACCTGGTCAGCCTGGATCTGGAGTTGATGCCATCCTAGGCCTCTCTGTCCTGGGACATGATCCTCCCTTCAGCCCCTGGGATTCGGCTTCATTCGGGGCTTCTCAGACGTCAGCATTTGTGCAGACCCCCTGGGATCTTCTTCAGATGCAGCTTCCAGTTCTGTAGGGCTGGGGCCGGGGACTCTGCATTTCTCACAAGCTTCTGGAGAAGCCGCCGCCGCTGCTGGGTAACAAGGAATAGCAGCAAGACGCTGAGACCCGCTTCCTTAGCCTTGGAGGTCTCACAGCCCTTAGAGGATTGGTGAAGATCCCAGACTTCCTCATCAGATACGCCAGGGAAGACTGCAGAGTGGCCGCGGGTCACAGAGCACAGGGGGTTGATCCGTGGACCCTGGTGCCAGGACTCCCCTGCTGAGCGGGTTTCTACTCTACCCTCCTTCTGGGGCACCCTTGCTCCCTGCAGCCATCACCCAAGTGGGTGCCACATGCTGACTGTGCCGTGGGCCCCGGGGATGCAGCAGCAAACAGGAGAGACAAAGTGCTCCGCCCGTGGAGCTTGCGTCCTAACTGGGAACGAGGGACAGGGGACACGGGCAGTACCTGGTGTGTCAGAGGGGGGAAGCGCTGTGGGAAAAAAACCCGGCAGGAAGGCAGCCAGGTTGCCCAGAGCTCGGGGCTGCACTTTTAAGTAGGAGCTGGAGACAGAGCGGGGGCAGCTGGGGTAGGGCCTCGTGGGCCTCGAATGTTGGCCTGAATTGAGAGGCACAGAGGGTTTGGCAGAGCAAAAGGCCTGACGTGCGGGCTCTGTGTGCAGGGAAAACCAGGCACACGCACAAGTGATGGCGTCCGAGAGCAGCGGGGGCATGGTCTTGGAGAGCCCAGAGGAGAGGTCGTAGAGGCGGCCCGAGCGGGTGGAGGTGGCACCATAGGATCCACTCGTGGCTGGAGTGGGGCATGTGAGCAGAGAGTCGTGGCTGGGTGCTGGGCATTTGACCTGAGTTATCAGGACTGAGAAGCCCTTGCCACACAGGGAGGCTGGGAGAGATCAGGAGCTCCAGGTTGCCAAGTCCGAAATACCTGGGAGCCATCCAGATGAGGTCCAGTGGGAAGTACCAGGCTGGTGTCACCGCATTTTACAGATGAGTAAACCGAGCCTTGGATAGGTTATATGACTTGTGCAAGACAAGTGTGTGGCCAAGAGGGGATCCACGCTCTAAGTCTGGACACTGTCCTCCTTCCACTCCCTCACCTTGTCGGGGAAGGAGTCCTGTCCTGAGTGTTTGTCCCCCCCTAGACTGGGCCCATGTGTCTCTGTGTCCCCAGGGCTAGCACTGTGAGGCCCGCAGGCACTGGTGAGGAATGAGCATGGGGATGCGATGGGCATGTGGCCGGTGATGGGAGGGTTTGCAGGCAGGAAAGCCAGGAGCTGAGCTGTGCCCGTCAGCCTCAAGGGAACAGTGGCCAGAGAAGCCTTCACAGCCCGCTGTGGAGACCTGTCCCCATCACCCACCCTGCACAGAAGGGGAGCCTTATAAAGCCAGAGAGCGACTTAGCAGCAGGGCTGCAGCACCCCACAACGTGCTCCTTCCCACACCTGCTGTGGCCAAAATGGGCTCAGGGACACCAGCTCAGCCAGGGGCAGGCTGCCTTTCAACAAAAGTAAAAGTGCCTCAGCTTCCAGATTATGAGATGATTCTGCTTCAGACCAGCCTCTGCTCCCCTTGCCCTCCCACTGGGCACCTACACCTCCCAGGCCTTTCTCCTTGTGCCTTGAGTCCCTCATGAAAACCCCCGCTGCATCCTCACTGGAGCCTGGGATCCCCGCCCAGGGGCTAGGCTGCAGTTAGGCCCGAGCCAGCTGGTCCCCCAAGCCTCTCCACTCAGCCCTTCTTGTGCGGAAGGTGTTCCCTCCTGTGGACCGTCCCTTGAACTGTGTCTCGTCTCTGCTGCTGAACTCTGTGTCCTGGGGCAGCTCCTTGCCATCCCCAGGGCTCAGGACAGGTCCCAGATGGGACTGTGCCCATAGGCTGCCTGCAGTGGGAGCAGTGACAAGAGGAGGGGTCCCTGGACCAGATCTTGCGGTAGGTCAGTGCAGGCAAAGGTTTAATGGCCGTTTGGCCAGGAGGCCTGATCTGTCATGTGAGTTGATTTCTGTGGTCTAAACCCTCTTCTCATGATTTGTTTTTTTCAAGCTACTATCATGGGTTCACTGAACAGGGAGTTGGGAAGACGTATGCAACATACTATATTTCCACCATCCACACACAACAGACAGTGATAACCTCACGAGCATAGATGAGACTCTTGATTTTTAAAAAAACAATGTTTTTTACATTCAGCCCATTTCTGAGAGGAGCACGCCTGGCCGAGGGGACAGTGGATGTCAAGGGGTGAAGATGCGAAGGGGGAGTGGCTGTAGGGCATGAGGGAGGCTGTGGACTGGACTGGAGATGCGGCTGGTGAGCTCAGCAGGGGCCCTTCTGGGACCCTGGTGCTGAGAAGCTGTGACCTGAGGGAGAAGGCTGCCCAGGTCACTCTTACGGTCCCTGTGGAGTGGGGACCAGGACGGAGGGAAGGCTGGGCGTTGCCAGGCCAGAGATGGTATTGGTGCCCCAGGAACCATGGGACAGTCAAGAGACCTTTGGAAGATAGAATCAATATATTTTGGAATGGGTGGTACCTCAATTTCCTCATCTGTGAAATGGGTGTATGACCCACCTCTGGTGACTCTCAGGTATGTAGGGGCAGAGTGGAGAGTGAGATGACAGCTGACAGTCACAGCAGCGCCCCCTGCCTTTCCCTGAAAGCACCGGCTTTCCCCTTCAGGTTCAAAGAGCGCGTACTGCAGACCCCCAACGACCTCCTGGCAGCTGGCTTCGAGGAGCACACATTCCGAAACTTCTTCAACGCTGTGAGTTAACCCCGGGCACGACGGCTGAGGGCCTCAGCTTTCCTCAGGGCTGGCAGAGTAGGCAGAAGACTGAGGGTTGCTTCCTGCTTGTGGGGACATCGAGGGGCCAGGGAGCCCAGAGCCCTGCCCTTCCTCTGGGAGGAGGCACCTCCTTTGGAACAGTAGCTATCCTCAGGCTGGAAACTTCCTCCAGCCTCCCTACCTCACCCCCCTGACCCCACTAGTGAGGGCGGTGCAGGGCTGGAGGACTCTCACTTCTGAATCTGTATGTAAGACTCGCAGTCACGGCAGTGAGGAGGGGGACTCGGGGCCAAAGGACTCACTACAGAGTGTCTCTAACCCTGTCACTTAGCTTTGGCGAGATCTCTGATGGCTTGATTCTGGTGCCTTGACTTGAGCATTTCAAGGTGGAGATTTCAAGGAGCGAGGCTCGTGGAGGGAGGGGCAGGGCCTGCCTGGCCCCCAGCTGAGGACCTGGGGTGCAGTTTTACAGCGTGGTAGAGCTGGTGGAGAAGGACGGCTCCGTGTCCAGCCTGCTGAAAGTGTTCAACGACCAGAGCTTCTCGGACCGAATCGTGCAGTTCCTGCGCCTGCTGACCTCCGCCTTCATCAGGAACCGTGCAGACTTCTTCCGACACTTCATCGATGAGGAGATGGACATCAAAGACTTCTGCGCTCATGTAGGTCCTCGGGGCCCCGGCTTGGGATGTGGCCTCCAGCCCTGGGCTCTGCTCTCATCCCTCTCTCCTTAGGAGACCTTAACACCGACATTCCCTAACCAAGGGGCTGGGGTGTCACGCCTACCTGGCAATTCAGAGCATTAGATTAGATTAGCAAACTGAACAGGTTGTCCTTGAGCTGCCTGAGCTGTGTGGCTTTGAGCAAGTCGCTTTCCCTCTCTGAGCCTCAGATTGTCTCATCAAAGGGCCTTTGGACTGTTTACAACATGACAGAGTACCAACCCCAGAGTTATCTTTGCTCCAGGACATGTTTTATGATGTGTGGTGTTTACCTGAAAGGACTGCCAACCATTTAAACGTTGCGCAGCTTTTATATGGATGTCTGGATTTCTCTGGAAAAATCAGAAGATCCAGCTCCTCAGGCTTCTTGCCTGGCAACAATCAGCAGGAGCTAAGTGGCAGCTGCCTGAGTTACTGGGGCTCACTAGCCAGCTTGTCACCATCTCTGCCTGTCTCCACTGACTCACTCACTTGCTCGCCCAGCCCTCTTTAAGCACCTAAGCTTGAAATCCCTTTATGATGGCGTCCCCTTCTGCTCTGAGGTTCCTTATGCATTAGAAAGCCCAAGCTGAAAAACTCCTGCTCTCCTCTCCAGATTCTTCAGAGTAGTGTGTTCTTCTGACGTACAACGAGGGGACCAGAATCAAAAAGATCTAGATTCAAACCTTTTCATTCTGGTGATTTCTATCTGTTCCTTCCTCACTGAGCCTGTGTTTCCTTCTCTAGAAAATGGCTATGTCGACCTCTGCCTCAAGGCCTGTTGAGACCACTGCACAGCTGCAGAGGTTTTGAGCTCTGCAACTGGGCCAAAAGCCAGGGTGGGACCTCTCACCGGTCCTCTGCTGGGCCTGCATCTTCAACTGGGTTGTTTGCTCCTTGTGGCTTTTGCAGGAAGTGGAGCCCATGGCCATGGAGTGTGACCACATCCAGATCACGGCCCTGTCCCAGGCCCTGAGCATCGCCCTGCAGGTGGAGTACGTGGACGAGATGGATACGGCCCTGAACCACCACGTGTTCCCCGAGGCTGCCACCCCCTCCGTGTACCTGCTCTATAAAACATCCCACTACAACATCCTCTATGCAGCCGATAAACATTGATTAATTTTAGGCCATGCAGTGGAGCCTGTCACCTAATGGGACTGCATTCTGAATGGAACATTACGGCTTTTCCGTTTTTTAAGCGATTTAGACTATAGTTAGAGAACGTTGCCGCCTTTGGGGCAAAGGCACTGGGAATAAGGCCTACTCACTATGGACTGCTGGTAACTTGGTGATAATATTTTTAATATTTATTTTCACGGAGGACCCAATGTTTTATAACTCTGGGCAAGGACGCCAGAACTGGCTCTACCCCCAGTTCTGAGACATTGCATAGGTCACTACCCATCTCTGGGTCCAAGTCTTCATCTGGAGGAGGTTCCTGCCAGTGCTGACATTGTTGTTGGGTAAAAAAAAATGTCCTTTGGTTTATTTTCCCTGGAGGCAGTGCCTGTCTGCAGGTGAGAAAAAGCTCAAGCTCAAGGTCTTACCAGTTCAGTCAGCTGCTGAACTGCACTTGGGGTGGTGAACTGAGGCCAACTTGAAGATCTCCAGTGTACTTCCAAACATTCACGATGGAGTGCTTTCTCACTCCAAACTTGAGGAACAAGACTTTAATGCCAAAGTCTAGAAAGGGGCCTGTAGCCATCAGAACGAAGCCCAAGTTGTCAGGCCCCTTACCTCCCGCAGGGCCAGGACTGCCTGCCTTCTGGGGGGGCAGCCCTGCACGGTTCTGCCGCCAGCCCCACCCGGACAGACACTGAGAAAGACGAGGGTCCGGGAGGACCAAGAAGCTGTCTCGTCATCCCTCACACACCCTGGAAGTAGGATCTAGCGATGCAGCCAGGTGGAGACACTGACCAGCACGTGTAACCAGACTCCAGCTGAGCAGAGCGGACAAGCGTTTTGAGGCTGTCTTTGGCTTCTTCTCTCTTCCCTCTTATCGGCTGGCTAGAGGTTAGGTGGGAAAGCCTGGAGAGGAGCAGGTGGTAGTGGGGGAGCCCACCACTGTGGGAGCTGCCGGGTAGCCAAGAGCCCTGGCTCCTGCCAGCCCCCTCATTCATCCGTCTGGACATGGCCCTTAATAACCTGCTCACCTTGCTGCCTCAGAATCTCAAGGAGCCCTGGCTGGGTTGTGGCCACTGCCAGCAAGCTGTCTTCCCCTCTGGGAAGAAAGGGAGTGTGCCGGGGTGTGGAACTGCCTTCCTTAATCGAAGGCCTTCAAAGGTTCCAATCTGCAGGGATTTACTCGAATCTACTGGTGCTTCAGTGTCAGACTGCAGTGTCTGCCGACAGCCAGACTGTGCCAGGACTGGGTAACAGACTGCTCCCAGTCCCTGTATACAAAGGGCACTCTTGCGTCCATTTTCTGCCTTTGTGAAAACCGATGTCAGGGTGCTTTTAATCCCAGGCAGGGGCCCAGGTCCTCGTACTGTCCTGGGCTGGAATGTGGACCCACGGGCTCAGTGCTTGTCCCTTCTTCACAGGAATGTAAATCTGACCCTGACCTCTGAGTTGGTTCAATGGTTCCGCCTCCCTGCTCCCCCACCTTGGCCTGGGGAGTACACTGACAAGTACACTGTCAGAGTGGGGTAACACGTCCCATGGTTTGTGAATATCGTGATCCCCGTTTCCAAACTGAAGGACACCGAGCTCGATCTCGGCTGCTCTGAGCCGTTGTCAGAGGCGTCCTGGGTCTCGGGCCAGGCTGTCGGGCACAGTATAATCAGCAGTGGCTGCTCCCTAACTGCATTTGTAGTTTGTGCCCCATTCACAAAAGTGAAGCTTTCTCTTCAGCAGAAGGCTGGAGGAATTCCCTTCGGGGTGTGTCTGTGCCTTTCCAGGCCCGCCAGTGCTCTTGTGGGGGGGGAGCCCTCTTCCCAGGAGAGATGCTATCAGTTTAGAATCATACCACCAGAGAGAGGCAGGCTGTTTTCATGACCTTGCCCTCTGCTCTCCCATTTTTCACAAAACCACTGGCCAAACCCAAAGCACCGCTCTCTTCCCTTCACATCCAGCCTCAGATCTTGTTTCTGAAGGGAAAGTGCCGTGGAGGAAAGGAGTGGCAGAATTCAGAGGAACTCTAAGGAACACAAAGTTAAAAACTCACTCACGCATGGATGTTACCCTGCTTGGCTACAGCAGTCAGTCAGGCCGGCGATCCCACTTCCTGGGTNCCATCCCCAGGGCTCAGGACAGGTCCCAGATGGGACTGTGCCCATAGGCTGCCTGCAGTGGGAGCAGTGACAAGAGGAGGGGTCCCTGGACCAGATCTTGCGGTAGGTCAGTGCAGGCAAAGGTTTAATGGCCGTTTGGCCAGGAGGCCTGATCTGTCATGTGAGTTGATTTCTGTGGTCTAAACCCTCTTCTCATGATTTGTTTTTTTCAAGCTACTATCATGGGTTCACTGAACAGGGAGTTGGGAAGACGTATGCAACATACTATATTTCCACCATCCACACACAACAGACAGTGATAACCTCACGAGCATAGATGAGACTCTTGATTTTTAAAAAAACAATGTTTTTTACATTCAGCCCATTTCTGAGAGGAGCACGCCTGGCCGAGGGGACAGTGGATGTCAAGGGGTGAAGATGCGAAGGGGGAGTGGCTGTAGGGCATGAGGGAGGCTGTGGACTGGACTGGAGATGCGGCTGGTGAGCTCAGCAGGGGCCCTTCTGGGACCCTGGTGCTGAGAAGCTGTGACCTGAGGGAGAAGGCTGCCCAGGTCACTCTTACGGTCCCTGTGGAGTGGGGACCAGGACGGAGGGAAGGCTGGGCGTTGCCAGGCCAGAGATGGTATTGGTGCCCCAGGAACCATGGGACAGTCAAGAGACCTTTGGAAGATAGAATCAATATATTTTGGAATGGGTGGTACCTCAATTTCCTCATCTGTGAAATGGGTGTATGACCCACCTCTGGTGACTCTCAGGTATGTAGGGGCAGAGTGGAGAGTGAGATGACAGCTGACAGTCACAGCAGCGCCCCCTGCCTTTCCCTGAAAGCACCGGCTTTCCCCTTCAGGTTCAAAGAGCGCGTACTGCAGACCCCCAACGACCTCCTGGCAGCTGGCTTCGAGGAGCACACATTCCGAAACTTCTTCAACGCTGTGAGTTAACCCCGGGCACGACGGCTGAGGGCCTCAGCTTTCCTCAGGGCTGGCAGAGTAGGCAGAAGACTGAGGGTTGCTTCCTGCTTGTGGGGACATCGAGGGGCCAGGGAGCCCAGAGCCCTGCCCTTCCTCTGGGAGGAGGCACCTCCTTTGGAACAGTAGCTATCCTCAGGCTGGAAACTTCCTCCAGCCTCCCTACCTCACCCCCCTGACCCCACTAGTGAGGGCGGTGCAGGGCTGGAGGACTCTCACTTCTGAATCTGTATGTAAGACTCGCAGTCACGGCAGTGAGGAGGGGGACTCGGGGCCAAAGGACTCACTACAGAGTGTCTCTAACCCTGTCACTTAGCTTTGGCGAGATCTCTGATGGCTTGATTCTGGTGCCTTGACTTGAGCATTTCAAGGTGGAGATTTCAAGGAGCGAGGCTCGTGGAGGGAGGGGCAGGGCCTGCCTGGCCCCCAGCTGAGGGCCTGGGGTGCAGTTTTACAGCGTGGTAGAGCTGGTGGAGAAGGACGGCTCCGTGTCCAGCCTGCTGAAAGTGTTCAACGACCAGAGCTTCTCGGACCGAATCGTGCAGTTCCTGCGCCTGCTGACCTCCGCCTTCATCAGGAACCGTGCAGACTTCTTCCGACACTTCATCGATGAGGAGATGGACATCAAAGACTTCTGCGCTCATGTAGGTCCTCGGGGCCCCGGCTTGGGATGTGGCCTCCAGCCCTGGGCTCTGCTCTCATCCCTCTCTCCTTAGGAGACCTTAACACCGACATTCCCTAACCAAGGGGCTGGGGTGTCACGCCTACCTGGCAATTCAGAGCATTAGATTAGATTAGCAAACTGAACAGGTTGTCCTTGAGCTGCCTGAGCTGTGTGGCTTTGAGCAAGTCGCTTTCCCTCTCTGAGCCTCAGATTGTCTCATCAAAGGGCCTTTGGACTGTTTACAACATGACAGAGTACCAACCCCAGAGTTATCTTTGCTCCAGGACATGTTTTATGATGTGTGGTGTTTACCTGAAAGGACTGCCAACCATTTAAACGTTGCGCAGCTTTTATATGGATGTCTGGATTTCTCTGGAAAAATCAGAAGATCCAGCTCCTCAGGCTTCTTGCCTGGCAACAATCAGCAGGAGCTAAGTGGCAGCTGCCTGAGTTACTGGGGCTCACTAGCCAGCTTGTCACCATCTCTGCCTGTCTCCACTGACTCACTCACTTGCTCGCCCAGCCCTCTTTAAGCACCTAAGCTTGAAATCCCTTTATGATGGCGTCCCCTTCTGCTCTGAGGTTCCTTATGCATTAGAAAGCCCAAGCTGAAAAACTCCTGCTCTCCTCTCCAGATTCTTCAGAGTAGTGTGTTCTTCTGACGTACAACGAGGGGACCAGAATCAAAAAGATCTAGATTCAAACCTTTTCATTCTGGTGATTTCTATCTGTTCCTTCCTCACTGAGCCTGTGTTTCCTTCTCTAGAAAATGGCTATGTCGACCTCTGCCTCAAGGCCTGTTGAGACCACTGCACAGCTGCAGAGGTTTTGAGCTCTGCAACTGGGCCAAAAGCCAGGGTGGGACCTCTCACCGGTCCTCTGCTGGGCCTGCATCTTCAACTGGGTTGTTTGCTCCTTGTGGCTTTTGCAGGAAGTGGAGCCCATGGCCATGGAGTGTGACCACATCCAGATCACGGCCCTGTCCCAGGCCCTGAGCATCGCCCTGCAGGTGGAGTACGTGGACGAGATGGATACGGCCCTGAACCACCACGTGTTCCCCGAGGCTGCCACCCCCTCCGTGTACCTGCTCTATAAAACATCCCACTACAACATCCTCTATGCAGCCGATAAACATTGATTAATTTTAGGCCATGCAGTGGAGCCTGTCACCTAATGGGACTGCATTCTGAATGGAACATTACGGCTTTTCCGTTTTTTAAGCGATTTAGACTATAGTTAGAGAACGTTGCCGCCTTTGGGGCAAAGGCACTGGGAATAAGGCCTACTCACTATGGACTGCTGGTAACTTGGTGATAATATTTTTAATATTTATTTTCACGGAGGACCCAATGTTTTATAACTCTGGGCAAGGACGCCAGAACTGGCTCTACCCCCAGTTCTGAGACATTGCATAGGTCACTACCCATCTCTGGGTCCAAGTCTTCATCTGGAGGAGGTTCCTGCCAGTGCTGACATTGTTGTTGGGTAAAAAAAAATGTCCTTTGGTTTATTTTTCCTGGAGGCAGTGCCTGTCTGCAGGTGAGAAAAAGCTCAAGCTCAAGGTCTTACCAGTTCAGTCAGCTGCTGAACTGCACTTGGGGTGGTGAACTGAGGCCAACTTGAAGATCTCCAGTGTACTTCCAAACATTCACGATGGAGTGCTTTCTCACTCCAAACTTGAGGAACAAGACTTTAATGCCAAAGTCTAGAAAGGGGCCTGTAGCCATCAGAACGAAGCCCAAGTTGTCAGGCCCCTTACCTCCCGCAGGGCCAGGACTGCCTGCCTTCTGGGGGGGCAGCCCTGCACGGTTCTGCTGCCAGCCCCACCCGGACAGACACTGAGAAAGACGAGGGTCCGGGAGGACCAAGAAGCTGTCTCGTCATCCCTCACACACCCTGGAAGTAGGATCTAGCGATGCAGCCAGGTGGAGACACTGACCAGCACGTGTAACCAGACTCCAGCTGAGCAGAGCGGACAAGCGTTTTGAGGCTGTCTTTGGCTTCTTCTCTCTTCCCTCTTATCGGCTGGCTAGAGGTTAGGTGGGAAAGCCTGGAGAGGAGCAGGTGGTAGTGGGGGAGCCCACCACTGTGGGAGCTGCCGGGTAGCCAAGAGCCCTGGCTCCTGCCAGCCCCCTCATTCATCCGTCTGGACATGGCCCTTAATAACCTGCTCACCTTGCTGCCTCAGAATCTCAAGGAGCCCTGGCTGGGTTGTGGCCACTGCCAGCAAGCTGTCTTCCCCTCTGGGAAGAAAGGGAGTGTGCCGGGGTGTGGAACTGCCTTCCTTAATCGAAGGCCTTCAAAGGTTCCAATCTGCAGGGATTTACTCGAATCTACTGGTGCTTCAGTGTCAGACTGCAGTGTCTGCCGACAGCCAGACTGTGCCAGGACTGGGTAACAGACTGCTCCCAGTCCCTGTATACAAAGGGCACTCTTGCGTCCATTTTCTGCCTTTGTGAAAACCGATGTCAGGGTGCTTTTAATCCCAGGCAGGGGCCCAGGTCCTCGTACTGTCCTGGGCTGGAATGTGGACCCACGGGCTCAGTGCTTGTCCCTTCTTCACAGGAATGTAAATCTGACCCTGACCTCTGAGTTGGTTCAATGGTTCCGCCTCCCTGCTCCCCCACCTTGGCCTGGGGAGTACACTGACAAGTACACTGTCAGAGTGGGGTAACACGTCCCATGGTTTGTGAATATCGTGATCCCCGTTTCCAAACTGAAGGACACCGAGCTCGATCTCGGCTGCTCTGAGCCGTTGTCAGAGGCGTCCTGGGTCTCGGGCCAGGCTGTCGGGCACAGTATAATCAGCAGTGGCTGCTCCCTAACTGCATTTGTAGTTTGTGCCCCATTCACAAAAGTGAAGCTTTCTCTTCAGCAGAAGGCTGGAGGAATTCCCTTCGGGGTGTGTCTGTGCCTTTCCAGGCCCGCCAGTGCTCTTGTGGGGGGGGAGCCCTCTTCCCAGGAGAGATGCTATCAGTTTAGAATCATACCACCAGAGAGAGGCAGGCTGTTTTCATGACCTTGCCCTCTGCTCTCCCATTTTTCACAAAACCACTGGCCAAACCCAAAGCACCGCTCTCTTCCCTTCACATCCAGCCTCAGATCTTGTTTCTGAAGGGAAAGTGCCGTGGAGGAAAGGAGTGGCAGAATTCAGAGGAACTCTAAGGAACACAAAGTTAAAAACTCACTCACGCATGGATGTTACCCTGCTTGGCTACAGCAGTCAGTCAGGCCGGCGATCCCACTTCCTGGGTAATGCACCCACCCCGCGATGCCTTCTCTTTGCAGACCAAAAGCTGGAAGGAAAGTTGCTTTGAGTTTGTCTTTACAACTGCGTATGTGTTACTTTCCTTCCAAAGGGAACTTTATAAATCAGTGTGACTATTTAGCAACAGGACTGCCCTCGCTTTTGGTTCCTACTTTAAGCACAAAGTGGCTCTGGAGCCAGATTGCCTGGGTTCGAAATCTCGACTTTGTCACTAACTAGTTATATGACCTTAGCCAAGCTACTTCACTCCCCGAGTTCCAATTCCCACACTAGTGAAATGGAGACAGTTACCAACACATCACAGAATTACTGGTTCAAGTGCAACAAGATTATGTGTGAAAATAATCACACATCCTGACGTGTAGTGAATGCCCTACAAGTGGGACGCTTCCCCTGCAGACCCTTCCCAATGGGACGTGGCAGAACACTCCAAGATGGGGAAAAGCCACCTTGGCAGTGGCTCTGCAGTTTCCCAGGCAGAAGGAAGAAGTCAAAGGACCAAACACACTGCCATGCTGAGCAGGGGCACGGGCTGCGGCTCCGTGAGTGGGTCCCCAGGGGCCCCTGGTTCTGTGGGAGGTAGGCCAGGCCCTACAGCTTCCTCAGGCAATTGGTTAAAAACTTTTCTAGTATTAAAATAGTTTCCATAACAACTTTTGGTCCTGGCTTCTTAATAGTCGGTACCTGGTCTGCACCAAAGATCAACACTACCGTCCCATGGGGCTCATCTGTGTGAGTGGATCAGCAGGGGCAGGAGTGCCTTCGTTGAGTGAAAGGTCCAGCCGCTCAGGAAATTCTGTCCTTGGGCTGGGCTGCAAGTGCCAAAGGAACCACAGACCTCACCAGAGGTTCACCTTATCGGGTCAAAGAGCAAAACTGCCTTGGGGGCCGGCCCTATCATTTAAAACCCAGCTCTTTAACATGTTACCCCACCACAAAAGAATCTGCTGTTAGAGGGCAAGGACAGGATGTCCAAGGACATCGGTGGGTCTCTTTGGCCTGTGACAAGTGTCCTCAGGCCTCTCAAGGCCCAGGAGCTGCTGTGGGGCCTGGAGTCTGCTTGTACGTCCACTGCTGTCATCTGGAAAATGGGAGAGCCCCTGCTGTCCTCTGACAGCTGTCACTCAGAAGCTGACTTCACATTCTCCTCCACGTCACTGGTGATGCTGTGGAGACATCCTTTAAAGCAGGGGATTCCTGGTGGTTCAATGGTGAAGAATCTGCCTGCCGATGCAGGAGACATGGGTCCCATCCCTGGTCTAGGAAAATCAGTGCCCCACATGCTGCAGGGCAGCTAAGCCCACGCCCCACAACCAGTCTGTGCTCTAGAGCCCGGGAACCACAACTACTAAAGCCCCTCAGCCTAGAGCCCGGGCTCCTCCACGAAAGAACAAGAGAAGCCACCAGAATGAGAAGCCTGTGCACTGCAGCTAGAGAGGAGCCCCTGCTCACTGCAAACTAGAGAAAGCCTGCGCACAGCAACAAAACCCAGCACAGCCAAAAATAAACAAAACACTTAAAAAAAAAAAAAAAGCATACAAAAAAACATTAAAAACCAAAGCAGTTTTCTAAACTTGCCTTTGACCTACAAGGACATGCCCAGGCTTCTAATCCTAGCTCTGAGCAAGTCTTAACCACGCAGCATGAGCTTTCTCAACTACAACAAAGGGTACTATGACTTACGTCCCAGGGTCTTGACAGAAACTAAATGATATTTAAAGCAGATAAAAAGTACCGAAGCAACACCCAGTGATTCCTGAATCTGAGTTCAGGCCAACACCCTGCTGCAGTTACCTACAGGGGCTATGGGGATACCTGCCAACCACGAGGCCAAGGGAACACGTTTCGAAGCCCAGACTTAGCTGTGCAGAAACGTCTGCTTCTCCCATGCCTGTGGCTACTCACCCAGATTGACCGGCGAAGCTGCGGTGGTGCCAGGAGGTCACATGTTCCCTCAGCTCCTATTTACACCAGGCCCAGATCTAAGCACAAGGGCTGCAAGGGGAAATAAAGCAGCTTCTGCTCTCAGGGAGCCCAGCAAGATACCAGATCCCAGTGCGGCCAGTGCTGTGGGTGTCCACAGGAGGAACACCTCATCTCCTGGGGTTCAGGGGCTAGCATTGCTCAGGGATGGGAAAAGGCAAACAGGCCAAGGGAGATGCTGGGACAAAGGCTCGGGGAAAGGAATGGGGGCATGAGAGCGTGGCAGCAACCACTCTGTCATACAGAGGAGGGAAGCTGTGAGACCAGGCTAGAGACCGGCCAGAGCCAGAGCCTGCACGCCTCACAGTCAGACTCCACATACTGCTCCTGGCTTCCCCACGAGGGGCTCAGTGAGGTTAAGGAAGCTGTGTTCTCTAGGAACCCGAAAGCAGCAAT
The DNA here is from genome assembly GCA_006410615.1 of Neotragus moschatus. Classification (NCBI taxonomy): domain Eukaryota; kingdom Metazoa; phylum Chordata; class Mammalia; order Artiodactyla; family Bovidae; genus Neotragus; species Neotragus moschatus. Next base: position 1,042,665 of record SJYA01002680.1, read on the forward strand.
CTCTACCCTGCCCACCTCCCAAGGAGGCTCAGGCAAGACAACAGCTATGAGGCAGAAAGAGCGAAGGAGCTGCTAGGATTCTGCTATGGAGAAAAGCGGGAACACACGCTGGGGACCCAGGCAGAAATGACTTCATCATGATCAGCGAAACTCACTGCCTTTGCTCCATCCACACTGTGCAAGCTACAGCCTGAGGACTCGACAGGGTCCCCCCACTCTGGCAGAAACTCAAGGTGACGCGTTGGTTCTGACCATTGTTTTTAATTGAGAAAATCAAGTTATACACACAAGAAGCCTGTAAGCACTGAAATGCAGAAATATATAAGCTGGCACACAGAATTCTTACTCTGAAACAACACGAATCTGCATGAGGTGTGTCCTGCTGTGAGGGGTGGTGCGGAAGAGAGGGAAGTTTTTGGAACCAGAGCTGACAGTGGGGTGAGATCCAAAGCGGGAAGGTTTCCATACAGCCGGAGAACACGGCCACGGTGCGGTCGCAGCTGACTCCGGCCTGGGGCGGTCAGCCTGCACTTGTGCTCGGCCGAGGCTGCTCCTGTGGCTGCTTCTTGGGCTCCTGCTGTTTCTTCTTCTTCTGTTTGGAAAGGCAGCTCAGCGCGGACTCACCCTTTCTTGGGGCAGACGTGAGCATGGGCAGCTTGCCCGACTGAGTCGGATACTTGGTTTTCAGGTCATCTTTAAACAGTGGCTGCGAAAGTAAATGGCGCAGCTCCTTCTTCAGGATCTTCATCTGCTTTTGTCTCCGACGCTCTTCCTGCTCATCGACTTTCCCTCCTTGAAATGCAATTCAAAAGAGATCGCATTTACTATGACTTATAGGAGCATTTTCTTTCCCTTGATGGATAATGCTTGTGAAGAAGAAACGTTTTGGACCTCTTGGGGAGACAGGGCTCCTAGGTTCTCCGCAGAGGCCAGTGCTGCCTAACTTCCAACAGTTTAGGAGAACCACTCAGGGCCACCCTGTCCTTCAACCCCATGAGGCAGGTACTTTATGCCCTGGCTTTATAAATAGGACGGCATAGGTACCAGAGAGTTGGGTAACCTGACCTGGGCACATAGGTAGTTAAGAGAATAGGCAGCAAGTACCTGCAGTCTGGTTTCAGAGCCTGCCCTGACCTCCACCATCTCTCCACGCAAGGGACGGACCTATAGCCTCCAGACAGATGATGGCAACGGCTGAGGGCTTTAGGCTCATCTGAGATTAGGGCTTCTCACAAAGGAGGAGGAGGCATCCTGTTGGTTTTGAGGGGACCCATGGCGGTGCGGGAGGCTCCAACAGACAGAAGTTGAAGGGAAAAACCAAAGCTAAAAGCTGAATGAACCCTTCCTCAAGCCCATCCGGCTCCTTACCCTTATACATTTCTTCTTCCAGCTCAATCTCAAGGGCAGCCGCGGCCTGCTCGATCCAAGAGTTGTGCAGACAAGCCTGGAAGTTCCGATACTCCGCTTTTTCAATCTGTCGAGCTAAACGGATTCGCTCCTAGGGGCAAGGTAGAGAAAGTACTCATCCGACAGAGGGTTCAGGCCTCTGGGGAAAAAAGGCTCATTTAAGTTGTGTTTTTAAAAAAGCTCTTGACGTCAGTGCTCAGAGAGAGGCACCTCAGCTCCCATCAAAAAGCATTTGCTTTGGTTCCTGGTTAAAGTAATCACAACTGGCGAGTGTGTACACACAAACCTCAAAAGCCAGCTTTCCAAGCCAACTTGAACAGCCCCTCTTCCTGGCAGCCCACCTTGGCCAGACTCCCAATCTACACGTGTTCAAAGGGGAAACGTGTTTCTCAGACACCACGGCTGACCTCCACAGCCGAGCTGAGACCTAGAAACACCCCAACAGTCGAGTCAGGGCCCAGCTCTCACTCTACATGGCTAACACAGACCTGTCACAGGACTGCCTCCCCCCATCAGCCTCCTCCCAAAACACTTTGATTCTCCTTATGTGTACTGGGTTTGACCGCAGTGACAGGAAACACCAAAAAGAAAAAACCAGAAAGATCTTGTGGGGGAAAAGAGCCACGCAAAGCCTGGTGGCTCCTAAGGCTCTCTGCAATCTCCATTTGTTCGTCTCATCTCCCACACAACTGGCATTCCTTTTGAACCAGAGGAGCCAACAGAACGAGCTGTTCCTTGCTTTTTGCTCCCCCAGTTCCTGGAATCCCTTCTTCATCTCCTCACATCTCTGCCTGCAGGAGGCCTGGAGGAAACTAAACCCCCTACCCGCGCCACTATACACCCACCCGCCCAGGGTGCTTCATCTGCACCGAACTTCAACCTGCCGCACGAGCCAGCGGCCTCCTACGGAAACGCAGCCACTCTGCTTTGGTGCCTGACACACTATGGCCCATAGTCAGCAGCACTCACTCAAGTGAACGTTTAATGAGTTAAGTAAATCCCCAAAGGTAGGAATTATAGGCATCTGCTTCAGGGATGTGACAGAGCTTTAGTTTCTGCCTCTGCGAGACACACTGACCCCACTGCCCTACAACCATCCGTCCGTCCCATAAGATGTCCAGGCAGCTACCTGCTGCACTGGCCAGTGGCGGGAGGCGGCTGATGGTGGAAGTTTCAGGGGCACAGTAAAGGAAGGGCTCGTGAAGAAAGCTCCTCACTCTGGCCATTTACCCTCTGCTCCCTCCTTCGAGGACCGGAGCCCTCCGTTTCTTTTTTCCACAAAACTAGGCATTCGTTTCCAAAAGCAGTACTCCAGGAATCCCAAGGCAAAGCCAGGGAGCGGCACAAGCCCCCTGTCAGCGCTGGGCTTCCAGCTTTTCTTTTTACCTTGACCGCATCCATGTACTTTGTCTGCACAGGGAACAGTGGGATGTCCTCATCTTTCTTGAGGGTTTTGTAAATCTTCTTAAAGTTGATCACATCTTCAGGCCCAACCAACATCAGGCTGAGGCCTTCATTGGTGGCACGGGCAGTCCGACCACTTCGGTGGACATAAATCTCCGACGTGCGAGGGACCTACCAAAGAAGAACTGGGAGGTCAACACGTGGCTGTCACCAAACACTGCTCGTCCCCTCAAGGCCAACAACCCAAGGCGGGACCCTCCTGCCTCCCAGCCAGGCAGCTAGAAACCTCGCCAGCCCTGTGGAGAGATTCAGGCCTCCTCCCTAAGTCCCACATCCAAACCGTCCCCAGGTTTGGCCCCCTCACTGTGCAGGCTCTGCTCCCTTCCCTGGTTCCGGTTCTCATGACCATTCCAATGCAAAGCAGAAGCAGCAGATGTATCATCCACGACTAGCGGGGCGTGGGAGCAGACAACCTCCCGCCCCCATACCACGGCGCACACCACTAATCAAGAGCAGTCTTCTCCACGGAGCCCAGGCAATGCTCAGTGTCTTTCCCAGAGCAGCGCTCCAGGCAGACCCAGCAGATGGTGGAGCAGAAGGATGTATGCTCATCTTCTCCTGCAAGAACTCCAAAATTACAACTAACTGCTGAAAACCATCAACAGGAGAATGTTGGATCCAACTGAAAAAAGATAACCCATATCCTAGGGCAAAGGAGAAGCCCCAACAAAATGGTAGGATGAGCAAAATTGTGTTTAGAATCAAATCCCATGCTCACCAGAGACGCTCGGAGGGCTCAAACAAAACCATGTGCACACCAGGACCCAGAGATGCCACAGAGACTGAGCCAGACCTGCCTTTGAGGATTTGAGTATCTCCTACAGAGGCACGGGTCAGCAGTGGTCTGCCACGGGGACAGGGGCTATGGCTGCAGCAGACCTGGGAGGTGCGGCATGTGGCCTAAGTCCTCTTGGAGGAGGTCACCATTAGCCCCACCACAGAGCCGCTGAGCAGATGACCCACAGACTGGAGAACAATTATACCAAAGAAGTTCTCGCCCTGTTCCAAAAGTTTTAGAGCCCACAACAGATTTCCTGACCTGGGGATCTGGCAAAAGGAGTGAAAACCCCCAGGGAATTTGACTTTGAAGGTCAGGGGGATTTGACTGCAGAACTTCGAGACTCTTGGAGGGTACAAACAAAACCTCGTATACACCAGGACCCAGGAGAAAAGAGCAGCGACCCCAGAAGAGACTGAGCCAGACCTGCCTATGAGTGTCCAGGAGCCTCCAGTGGAGGCGCAGGTCAGCAGTGGCCAGCCATGGGGCCAGGGGCACTGGCTGCAACAGTCCTGGCAGTCGCAGCATGCTAGCATAAGTCCTTTTGAAGGAGGTCTCCATTACTCCTACCATATTGGGCCTCAGGCCAAACCACGTGGAGAGAACACAGCCCCATCCATCAACAGAAAACTGAATTAAAGATTTCCTGAGCATGGCCCTGCCCTTCAGAGCAAGACCCAGATGTCCCAAAGCCAGTCCCTCCCATCAGGAAGCTTCCACAAGCCTTTTATCCTGATCCATCAGAGGGAAAAAAGAATGAAAACCACAATCACAGAAAACTAACCAAACTGATCACATGGACTACAGCCTTGTGTAACTCAATGAACTGTGAGCCATGCCCTGTAGGGCCACCCAAGACAGATGGGTCATGGTGGAGAGTTCCGACAAAATGTGATCCAGCGGAGAACGAAATGGCAAACCACTTAAGCATTCTTGCTTTGAGAATCCCATGAACAGTATGAAAAGGCAGAAAAATATCATACTGAAAGATGAACTCCCCAGGTTGGTAAGCGCCCAGTATGCTATTGGAGAAAAGTGGAGAAATAGCTCCAGAAAGAATGAAGACGCTGACACAAAGCAAAACCACCACCCAGTCGTGGATGTGACTGGTGATGGAAGTAAAGTCCGATGCTCTAGAGAACAACATTGCACAAGAATGTGGAATGTTAGGTCCATGAATCCAGGCAAATGGAAGTGGTCAAACAGGAGACAGCCAGAGTAAATGTCAACATTTTAGGAATCAGTGAACTAAAATGGACCAGAATGGGCAACTTTAATTCAGTGCTCTAAGCACTGTTACCCATGGTTCATGATGGTGCCAGAAGTGAAACATCCTTCACTTCCTCTTTGAGTACACATCCCCTCTATTCACTCCCTGGCAACAGCCCACTACCACACCTTCTCTCCTCCTTCTTTCCCTACCCCTACATGCCTGAATCTTCTCCATCCCTAAATGCAAAGCATCTTTTAGAAAGCACTTTCCAACCTAACCTCCCACACCAGAAGTGATCTCTTTGTCCAACTTTATTTTGCCACTTTCTAGTATCTTCTGCCTTAAATTATGGCTGCAGGCATCTAACCTCCTCTAGTGGATTTGATACTTCTATGGGCTTCCCTGGTGGCTCAAACAGTAAAGCGTCTGTCTACAATGCGAGAGACCCGGGTTCAATCCCTGGGTCAGGAAGATCCCCTGGAGAAGGAAATGGCAACCCACGCCAGTACTATTGCCTGGAAAATCCCATGGACAGAGGAGCTTGGCAGGCTACAGTCTATGGGGCCGCAAAGAGTTGGACACGACTGCGTGACTTCACTAGGGGCTGGGAACTGTATTTTGTTCAGCTGGATATTTCTCAGAGATTGACCCAGACTCTCCCAAAGAGAAGAAGAATAAAGATTTGCTCAACTGAACTGGCACCCTTAATGACTGTTAAAAGCATGAAAGATTTAAAGGAGAAAAAAGAAAGCAAGAAGGATTTAAAAGGAGGAATAATTACACCAGTTACTGAGTACTTACACTGTGCTAGGTGATCCATCAGCCTTAGCTCATTTAATCAGAGTAACTCCATGAAGTAGGGAGCAGCATCGCCACTCCCAGCTTACAATGACATTGAAACCAAAGACACTCAGTAACATGCCAAAAGCTAACCCACTGAGCAGCAGCCAGTAAGCATTCAAAGGCTGGAAGTGAGGCTTGAGAGCCCATGCTCCTAACCACCACTCTCTGCTAATTTTCCCTAGGTTCACGCACTAATACTGATGCCCACATCAACAGCAGCTACCATTTAGGAAGTGCCGCCTGGCTTTCTAAACTCCTCACACATAATAACCTACTTCACCTTGCAGGACTTAACCACCACATTCTTTTCTCTATAGCAAGGTAATCATTTTACATGCTAAACTTTACTACGCCCACTTCATGGAAGAAACTAAGACTCCTACCTGCTAGTATTACGTAGCCTGCCCAAGTCAAAAAGAGAGGGGGTATTTGACATCAGACAATGTCAAGAGGTTTTGGAGAATAAATCTCACCATAGTAAGTGGAAGCAGCTAGTTGGTCACCAGACACCAGTGGTATTCTCTGTGGCATGAGGCCTTGGGACCAAAAATTCTCCTTGCTCTCTCCCTCAACCTTTGCTTTAAAAATCCCCTGCTCAATGCTGGGAGATGCCCACAAATTCCCCAATGTTCCTACCTGGTAATGGATGACATGCTGGACTTTTGGAATATCCAGGCCCCGAGCTGCCACGTCTGTTGCCAGGAGCACACAACTGTGGTAGAGAGAAAGGTTATTAATAACAGCTAACAGCTATCATCAATCAACTCCTTACCACAATCGAGTACTCTAAATACTACAACCCTTACTAACACTCTACAAGATAACACTATTATGTACGTATCTCCCTTTGAGAGATGAAGAAACTGAGGCTGACAGATACTAACCTCCCAAGATATATACATGCCTATTCGGCTGTGGAGCCAGGATCCAAACCTGGGTTTCACTGGCCAGAATCAATAAAGCTGCACTCTGCAGTAACACAGACTACTTTAAGTGAATTAAATAAGGTCATATTCTAGGTCTGTGACCTCGCCTCCTATCACCCTCCCACTTAATTCCCTCAGTCACACAGGTAGACATCCTTGCTTTTGCTCAAACATGCCAAATCCGCTCTTGCCTCCAAGTCTTTGCTTAGCACACTTCAGGCCAGAATGGTTTCCCTCAGTCACATTTCCTTACCTTCTTCCACACTCTGCTCCAATCTCACCTTATGAGAAAAGCCTCCCAGACCACACACCCACAGTCTGCTCAACTCCCTATGTAACTTTACTTCTTAGCACCTAGCACCCCTGGACAAGCTATATACTTACTCTTCCCTCCACATGGAGGTAAACTCCCTGAGAGCAGGGACTTTGCGTTGTGCACTATTCTATTAGCAGGCCCTAGAACAGTAGCAGGTTCAAAACAAGCACTCAAGAATATGTACTGGATGATGTTTCATAATGTATGTGTAGTCTGAGGAGAGTCAAAAGCACTTGAGGGATGTTTTAAAAATAAATGTACTAGATGAGAGTGAACCTGCCTCACGCTGTGCAAAATTTAAAAAAAGACTGGGGGGCTACCTTCTACTAATAAGGCTCCCAAGAGAGAAGGGAGCTCCCCCCGCTCCTGGCAACCTGGACCCAAAGGCCAATCTGTGGACAGGCCTGACTTACTCCTCCAGATGGGCAAACTGCTCCAGGTTTCTAAGCCTCTGCTTCTGGTGCATGCAGGCATGCAGGGTCAGTGGCATGATATCCAGGACTTTGAGGAGCCCAGAGAGGCGCTTGATGCAGGAAATACTGTTGGCAAACACTAAGGTGCGGCCTGGGTACTGCATCAGGAAGTAGTACAGATACAAGTCTTTCTCATCAGTCTCACAGTGGATCTTGGTCTCTGTCAGCGTCTCTACCGTAGCCTCCTTTCTTGTGAGGTCAATGACCTTGGGCTTGCCCCTCATGCCAATCTTCTGCATGAGGAGGTCAAGTTTGGCAGTTTTGTCGATTTTCTTAGCGTGCTTCTTGTGAAGGATGCGGGCAGGAGCTTGATGTACCAGGGTCAGTGTGGCGGAAAACACAAGGGTCTGCCTCTTTGGGTTGTACTGGGAATCACTGAGCATCTCTAGCAGCTGTGAGAGCTCAGCAAAGTGGCCTTTCTCAACCATCCGGTCAGCCTCATCGATCACCAGGCACCTACAGATCCAGACAGACCCGCGATCACCAGGGAAGAGCAGGGAAGAGGAGTCACCACAGCACACTCCGCCAGTGCCCACCCCCGCCACCCAACCCAAGGCAACCACCACTGTCACCGCCTCCACCAGGGCCCTCAACTAACCTCCCGCAACCACGCTTGGTTGTATGAAGGCCAAGTCCCTAGTACCTAGTAGGGTACCTAGTACCAAGGCTCAGCACCCCACGATGGCACTTTGTGACCGGGAGGATGCACTGTGCCAGCTCACCTCAGGCCCACTTCAGAACAGGGGGTGGGGGAAAAGGGAGGTACTCTCACCTGAGCTGCCGAAGGTTGCTCAAATGAGGGTGCTTTTCTTTAACTAGCTCCCAGAGCCGGCCTGGAGTGGCAATCACAATCTCAGGCTGGCGGTTCAGCATCCTCTGCTGTTTCTGCGTGGACATTCCACCAACCAGAATAGCGGTTCTAATGCCTGTGGTTCACACAACACGGGGGACAGTGTTAGTCTGATTGCTTATTTCTTCCACCGTGGACACCAGTGCCCCCAGATTAGCAAAGGCTGCCAGTCAGCGGCACAGTGCCCCTCTCCAGGGGAGTGCCAAGAGCTGGCCTGGCCTGCTGATTGCCATTACTGGAGGGCTTACCAGGTCTGCTATGATCTAGGCCCGGCCTACTCCCCCAACCTCATTTTTCCTACTCTTTCCCCTCACCCACAGCAGTAGGTGAACCCAGGCACGGTGACATCCAAGGCTCTGGAGAAGCAGACCAGCGGCACACCACAGTGCTGGGAAAGATGGAACCAGCAGCTGTGATGCTTCTCCCGGGGGAGTTCCTGCCCGTCCCCCTCAATCCAGATTCATCTCAGTCTCCTCTAACGCCTAGTGCTCTCTTCTCCTCTCCAGTGGAGGACTTCTCAAGGTATCCAGTGTGCGGGGAACAGAAAGGACCAGGCAGGCAAAGTCCTCAGTCAAGTGCCTCACACACACAGTAAGAGCCTGGTAAAGAATCGTTCCTTTTGCTATAAAATTGAAACCCCCACTATGCAGCCTTTCCCAAGGAATTCCCTGAGAAAATTAAGTGCTAATGCCCTGAAGCAGAAGCCAGCACACTTTTTTAACAGTCAACAGTTGTGGCCCTGTGTGTGGGCTAAATGGTCTCTGTCACAACTACTGCCTCTATTCCACTCTTCAGTGGTGGTGCAAAAGTGGCCACAGACAATGTGTAAATACACAGGCGTGGCAGCACTTTATTTACCAGAAAAAAAATAAGCAAACCACCCCTAAACGGTGGTTTGCCAAACCCTGTCCCAACTGCTAATGCAGCTAGAATAGCGTTAGCTATGTGTTATCCTTGGGAGATTAAGAATGTGTCACTCAGACAGCCCGATGGAGTCGGGCTTACCTCTCTGGCAAATCAAATCCCCTCTAGAGGGCGGGAGACACAACTCACCATCTCCACCACCCCCGCCACCGCGATCCTTTCAAGAAACATTTCTTCAATGAATTAAGCCTCACCTGTAAACTTGGCCACAGCATCGACGTGCTGTTTGACCTGAACAGCGAGCTCTCGAGTGGGAGTCAGAACCAGTCCAAGCAGAGGCCGCTGCAGCGACGCAGCGCTGCCACCCAACCCTCGCTTCGCCTTTCCGGTGTGCTCTCCGTCATGCTTTTCCACCTGGCCTCTTTCCTGGTCGAGGATGGGCTTCTCCCTGATCAAGGAAGAAGGCCCTTCACCGGCGTCAACCTCACCGTCACAGGACAGCAGCCCCTGGTCTGAGGGGGCGGCTCCAGTACTGCTTCCTGCCTGGCCGGGTGGTGTTCCAGTCTTCGCCCCAACCTCACCGGGAAGTGCTTCACCCTCACTGCCAATCTCATCAGGCAAAGCTCCAGACGCAGCTCCAGCCTCATTACCGGTCTCCTCAGGTGGAGCTCCTGTGTTGCTTAGAGCTGGGGTAGGCTTCTTCTTCACCTGCCACCGCAGCACTGCGTCAATCATTGGAATGGCAAAGGCAAGAGTTTTCCCACTTCCTTAAAAGCAGAACAACAAACAAAACCAGTGTGAATCAACAGAGGTACACACTCTTGCCCGAGGTTCTATTCTTCACTCAGAATAAGAGACCCTGAAACAGCCAAGTGCACCCTGACCAATGCAAATCTCCTTCCACCCTCTGCCGGTATCCCAACTGCACTGCACCCAGATGACGCCCGTATACTCAGGCACCTGAGGGTGCGTGCGACAGACGGCACTGAGAGCTGAGGCCAACAATAACGAAGACACATGGCCAAACAATGAGAATTGAAGAGACAGGTGAGTTGCTGGTGTGACTGTTTTGTTGCTGTTGTGGAAGAACATAAAACTGAAAGGTAAAAAATGGAAATCTGTATAATACGTTCCCAAAACGTTTCTTTGGTGAAGAAGGAGGTAGTGAAAGAAATTAAATCTGTATGCAGGTCAGGAAGCAACAGTTAGAACTGGACATGGAACAACAGACTGGTTCCAAATAGGAAAAGGAGTACATCAAGGCTGTATATTGTCACCCTGCTTATTTAACTTCTATGCAGAATACATCATGAGAAATGCTGGACTGGAAGAAACATAAGCTGGAATCAAGATTGCCAGGAGAAATATCAATAACCTCAGATATGCAGATGACATCACCCTTATGGCAGAAAGTGAACAGGAACTAAAGAGCTTCTTGATGAAAGTGAAAGAGGAGAGCGAAAAAGTTGGCTTAAAGCTCAACATTCAGAAAATGAAGATCATGGCATCCAGTCCCATCACTTCATGGGAAATAGATGGGGAAACAGTGGAAACAGTGTCAGACTTTATTTTTGGGGGCTCCAAAATCACTGTAGATGGTGACTGCAGCCATGAAATTAAAAGACGCTTACCCCTTGGAAGAAAAGTTATGACCAACCTAGACAGCATATTCAAAAGCAGAGATATTACTTTGCCGACTAAGGTCTGTATAGTCAAGCCTATGGTTTTTCCAGTAGTCATGTATGGATGTGAGAGACTGTGAAGAAGGCTGAATGCCAAAGAATTGATGCTTTTGAACTGTGGTGTTGGAGAAGACTCTTGAGAGTCCCTTGGACTGCAAGGAGATCCAGCCAGTCCATTCTGAAGGAGATCGGCNGTCTAGTCAAGGCTATGGTTTTTCCAGTAGTCATGTATGGATGTGAGAGACTGTGAAGAAGGCTGAATGCCAAAGAATTGATGCTTTTGAACTGTGGTGTTGGAGAAGACTCTTGAGAGTCCCTTGGACTGCAAGGAGATCCAGCCAGTCCATTCTGAAGGAGATCGGCCCTGGGATTTCTTTGGAAGGAATGATGCTAAAGCTGAAGCTCCAGTACTTTGGCCACCTCATTCGAAGAGTTGACTCATTAGAAAAGACTCTGATGCTGGGAAGGATCGGAGGCAGGAGAAGGGGATGACAGAGGATGAGATGACTGGATGGCATCACTGACTCGATGGGCGTGAGTCTGAGTGAACTCCGGGAGTTGGTGATGGACAGGGAGACCTGGCATGCTGCGATTCATGGGGTTGCAAAGAGTCGGACATGACTGAGCAACTGAACTGAACTGACCTGTAAAGCTTTTGTCGATGCTTAAACATTTTCAGACTAGCCTCTGAACATATATGGAGCCCATCTATGTGGTCAAAAAACAAAATGAAACAAAATACCTCAGGCTGAGAATTTAAAGTGGTTCCAAAATTACAATGCCCCAGGCAGAAGCAAATAAGTGATCTCTATATGAAGAAGCTTTTATCACAGGCCTCAAAAAACTCACAGATGATTTTTCAGAGTAAAATGAGCTGAGTTATTGCTGATAGTACCTTGTTCCTCAGAGCTGCCCATTTTCTAAGATGACTTCTATCATATATTTCAGGAAGAAAAACGCAATTCTACACACACTCCTTCAGAAAACTGAAGAGAATACTTCAAGTCATTCTGAGCCCAGTATTACTCTTGATTTCAAAACCAAAGATATTATAAGGAAACTACAAATATTTCATTAATAGAAAAAAAATCAACAAAATTTTAGCAAATCAAATCCAACAATGTATAAATGGAACAATATATTCCAACTAAATTCAGTTTATCATCATCAACAAATTGAAAATGAAAAAAGTATGCATCCCATATCTGCATAAACTGCTACTACTGCTAAGTCGCTTCAGTCGTGTCCGACTCTGTGCAACCCCATAGACGGCAGCCCACCAGGCTCCCTGGGATTCTCCAGGCAAGAACACTGGAGTGGGTTGCCACTTCCTTCTCCAATGCATGAAAATGAAAAGTGAAAGTGAAGTCGCTCAGTCATATCCGACTCTTAGCGACCCCATGGACTGCAGCCTACCAGGCTCCTCCGTCCATAGAATTCTCCAGGCAAGAGTACTGGAGTGGGGTGCCATTGCCTTCTCCGATATATACAGAAAAGACATTTAAAAAAAATACCACCACCATTCCTGATAAGAATCTTCCTCCAACTAGAAACAGATGAGAATTTTCTCAACCTGATAGAAGCTAAATATGATAAACCTACTGCTAACATCATATTTAATGATGAAACACTGAACATTTTTCCCCAAATCAGGGACAAAGCAATGGTGCCCACGAGTTTAGCCAGTGTGCTGAGAAAAAAGTAAACAAAAGGCAACCAGACTAGATGACATGATCACCTTTGTAGAAAATCCTATGTAATCCTCAGGAAACCAGTTAATCATACCAAGTTGCAGGATACAAGATCAATATAAATAAACGCATACTTCTATTTACTAATAACAGAAATAGGAAATTTTAAATTATTATTTACAAAAGCATCAAAAATATTAAACAGTTAAGGATAAAGCTAGCAGAAGTATATACACTGAAAGCTACAAACACCAGTAAGAAAAAGCAAAGACCTAAAAAAATGGAGAGATATACTGCATTCATGGACTGGAAGATTCTACACTGTCTACATGTCACATCCTCAGTTGGCTCTACAATCAATGCAACCCTAATCAGAATATTAGCTGGCTTTTTTGAAGAAACTGAAAAGCTGACTAAAATTCATATTGAAATGCAAAGAGCCTCAGTTCAGTTCAGTCGCTCAGTAGTATCCGACTCTTTGTCGCCCCATGGACTGCAGCACGACAGGCTTCCTTGCCCATCCCCAACTCCCAGAGCCCACTCAAACTCATGTCCATTCAGTCAGTGATGCCATCCAAACATCTCATCCTGTCGTCCCCTTCTCCTGCCTTCAGTCTTTCCCAGCATCAGGGTCTATTCCAATGAGTCAGTTCTTCACGTCAGGTGGCCAAAGTATTGGAGTTTCAGCTTCAGCATCAGTCCTTCCAATGAATATTCAGGACTGATTTCCTTCAGGATTCACTGGTTTGATCTCCTTGCAGCCCAAGGAAATCTCAAGAGTCTTCTCCAACACCACAGTTCAAAAGTATGAATTCTTCGGCGGTCAGCTTTTTTTATAGTCCAACTCTCACATACATACATGACTACTGGAAAAACCATAGCTTTGACTAGATGGACCTTTGTTGGCAAAGTCATGTCTCTGCTTTTTAATATGTTATCGAGTTTAGTCATAGTTTCCTTTCAAGGAACAAGTGTCGCTTAATTTCATGGCTGCAGTCACCAGAATAGGCAAAAAAACTTTTAAAAAGAACAAAGTTGGAGGACTTACACTACCTGACTTTAAGACTTACACTAAAGCTACACCATCCAACACTGTGAGGTGTTGGGAAAACAGTAAAGATAGACAAATGGGTCAAAGGAAAAGAGAAGACTCCAGAAATAAACCCACACCTATATTGTCACTGATTTTCAATAAAAGAGAAAAAAAAAAAAAAGATGTGAAGGCAATTTAGTGGGGAAAGAGTAGTTTTTCAACAAACAATGCTGGAGTACTTAGATATCCATATGCAAAAATGGCAACCCATTCCAGTTCTCTTGCCTGGAAAATTCCATGGATGGAGGAGTCTCGTAGGCTACAGTCCATGGCGTCGCAAAGAGTTGGACACGACTGAGTGACTTCACTTTCAATGCGAAACAAAACCAAACCTTTGATCCATATTTCTCACCACAAAAGTTAACACAGGAACGATCAGACAGAAACACAGAACCTAAAACTAAACTAAGAAGACTTCCACAAGAAAATGTAGGAGAAAATCTTTGTGATCTTGCGTTAGGCAAAAGATTCTCAGGAAAGCAAGTGTGTGAAAGAGCACTTAAACTTCACCAAAATAATACCTCCTGGTCTTCAGAAGAGAACTGAAAGACAGGGCGCCAACCAGGGGAGAGGAGCACACATCACATAAGGAGGAGGTGTGCCTAGAACACGTAATGGATTCAGTGACAAAACCACTGCCCAATTAAAACACAGGCAAAAGAACTAAGCGGGTATCACCAAAGATGATAACATGGATGACAATTAAGCACTTGAAAAGATGCCGCTTAACTAGTCACTTTGGAAATACCAATTAAAGCCACAAGGAAGTAACACTAAAAATTGTTAAATCTAAATTAAATTACAGACTGACCACACTAAGTACTGGCAAGGACATGGACCAATTCAAACTCCTAAGTTGGTGATTATGTAAAATGGTACAATCACTTTGGAAAACTCCTAAAACGTTACATTTACCCTATGACCTAGCCATTCCACATCTAGGTATTCAGCCAATGAATCAAAGCATACATCCACACAAAGACTGATATGCCAATATTTATGATAGTTTTACTTATAAATGCCAAAAACTACAAAGACCACAACCATCCATCAACACAGATAACACAGACTGCACTATATCCATTCGGAGGAATGCCGCTTATCAATGGAAAGAAATGAACCACTGGTATTTGCAATAACATGGCTGAATCTCAGAGTATGCTGAGTTAAAGCGCAGAGATTCTCCCTCCCCCAAATTTACATATTTGTAGGATCTATTTTAAAATTCCGGAAAATGCAAACTAATCTATAGTGATAAAAAGACTATTAGAGGTTATCTGGGGATGGACAAGGAAGGGACCAGGGAAGGCAGGATTATTAAGGGGCCTAAGTATCTTTTGGGGGTGATGGATAAGTTCATTACCTACGTTGGCAACAGTCTGTCTACAGCAGTTTGTCTCTGAGACTTAGACCTGTGGATCCATAGCACTCAAGAGAAACAGCCTGAGAGGATCTGCGGTATAAACCCAAATGCCACTCTCTAGCCGCAGTGGCTCACACCTGGCCTCTGCCTCCAGGCCTCTGCACATACCCAAGTCCTGTAGCAGCGCTGAACAGCACAAAGATCTGGTCTAGAATCCTAGCACTACCGCTTCAGTGGGGCAGTTTTAGGGACACTGTCTATCCTGTGAGGCTGAGTTTCCTCTTCAGTAATATGGGAATAATAATGGCATCCATCTCAGAATGGTTGTGAGAACATTCATCAACATAATGCATGTAACACACTGCGTGAAGTGTTTTAAAGAAATGTTTTAATACTGTTACCTTCATTCCCCCTTCCTGGGGCTTCCTCCCTCTTCCATCTTTGTGGCTTTTATATAGGACCTTACCTCAAGTTTCCTGACCACTCTTCCAGAAATCTAAGGCACAAAGTTTCTAGATGGTCTATTTCTGAAACAAAGCAGGACCCAATAGTTCCTCCCCACCATACCCTCTGCCTGCCTTTTGTCTGTGGAAAAACTTGAGCCAAACAGTGAGTTTAATGAGAGAAGTGAGAAAACATAGAAAAAAAGGAAAGTAGACCAACAAGACTAGATAATAATAGTTTAGTCAATAAACACAGTTAAGGACCTTCAGTTCCTTCTCAAGGGCTATAGCTAACATTCTGAGCCACATCCTGTGAGCTGTCTTGTAGACTGAAACTCCCACCAGATGAAAGAAGTTAACTGCACGATGACCAGACTGTAGCCGTGACACTGTCGTTATTTAGTCACTGAGTTATGACCTACTTTTGTGATCCCTTGAACTGTAGCCCCCCAGGCTCCTCAGTCCATGGGATTTCCCAGGCAAAAATATTGGAAGTAGACTGCTATTTCCTTTTCCAGGGGATCTTCCCAACCTAGGGCTCAAACCTGATCTCCTGCACTGGCAGATGGATTCTTTACACACTGAGCCACCAGGGAAGCCCAAAAGCTGCCACATTTCTGAGAACTGGCCTCAAGAAAATTGAAACAAACAGACCTTGGAGCTGAAATTAACTGAACTTAAAACCGTCAAAATGAGGCTGGTCAGACTACCAATGACCAAGCTCAAGATGTCTGTCAGAGCTGACTGTGCTGTTTCTGCATGAAGCCCCCTCCGTCTATAAAAGTTCTTGCCCACTGGTTGTCATGGGGTGGCAGGGGGGGAGCCAGCTTTTGGACAGGAGTCTTCCCCCACTCCCCATTGCTGGTATCCAAAATAAAGCAAACTTTCCTCTCCACCAACCTGGCCTCTTCACTGGCTTTTGAGGAGCGACCAGCCACCCCACTTTGGTTACAGTTCTACGCCATACAATAGAGTAGCCACTAGCCACATACAGCTATCAAGCACTCCATGGGCTATATGCGGCTGCTCTAAACTGAGAAGGGTGGCAAGTTCAAAATACACATCAGATTTTGAAAATAATATAAAAATTAGAACGTAAAATATCTAATTAATAATTTTACATTAATTAATACTGAAATGTTATGTAATAGTTAAATACGTTGTTAAATTTAATCTTCACTTTTTTAAGAAACCTTTTTAAAAATGGCTCCTCGGGAATTTTAAATTGCACATGTGGCTTTGCATGGCATATGTCATGTCTGATGGTCACTGTTGGTCAAGATGGACTAATAATTTCAGGTCTGTTTGCTCCTGGGTGTCAACCTATCATCGCTTCACAAAGCCATAGATGGCCCAGGTATGAGGGATCTTTAAACAGTGCCTAGTTCCAACAGTCACCTCCTGCCCAAATTTGCCTATAAAATCTACACTCAAAACCTTCCAATGCCAATAAACCCACCAACTCCCAACGCAGCCCTTTTTATCTGTAGACAACTCTTGAGAATTAGACACTTCTTTATACTAATAAAGATCTACCTCTCCAGAGGGCTGATCTTAGTACCACTTTACCCCCGAATCATGCAGAAAAGGTTTAAGAACTGGAAAAAAAACTACCATTTACAGATCACTTGGGCTTCCCTGGTGGCTCAGCTGGTAAAGAATCTGCCTGCAATGAGGGACAATTGGGTTTGATCCCTGGGTTGGGAAGATCCCTTGAAGGAGAGAAAGGCTACCCACTCCAGTATTCTGGCCTGGACAATTCCATGGATTGTATATAGTCCATGGAATCGCAAAGAGTAGGACACGACTGAGTGACTTTCACTTTCACAGATTACTTACAATATACTGTGTAAATTTTAGTTTACTATTGTTTTTTGTTAGCAGTTTACTATTATGTAAACGTAAAAGTTTAGTAAGCATTTACACTTAACCCACAGAGCAAAAAGGGCTTCCCTTGTGGCTCAGTGGTAAAGAATTCACCTGCAACATAGGAGATCCAGGTTCAATCCCTGGGTTGGGAAGATTCCCTGGAGAAGGGAAGGGCTATGCACTCCAGTTTTCTTGCCTGAAGAATCCCATGGACAGAGGAGCCTGGAGGGCTACAGTCCATGGGGTTGCAAAGAGTCCAACAGAACTGCAGCAAAAGATGTAGGTACTGAATTCACCTATCTCCATTAGATAATGCAGTCTATAGGGCTGAGAGAAATAAAGTGACCTGCATAGGGCACCAATCAGGAAGTGAGCTATTTCAACCCAGAGCTAGCTGACTTCTTAAAGTCTTCAAGCAACAGTGCTTTTGTGGTCATGTTCCCAACATTCCCCAGACTCCCAACCACCCAGCCCGTTAGTGGCCACAAGCTCAATCCAGAAGCAATCTCGCCCTGGCCAGATAAGAATGTCCTTACCTGTCTCAGCGGCCCCAAGGATGTCCAGTTTGTCACGAATGGCAGGTGCCAAGGTCAGCGCTTGGATTGGGGTGGGGGCAGAGAAGCCTAGAAAGCTGAGTGCACGGAGAACCGGCTTGGGTACAAACAGATTCTTCCAAGCCGATACATCTGCTTTGTGATCATGCGCTTCAGGCATCCACGTTTTTGCTTTTTTGGGCACCTTTGGAGAAGTACCCTGGGAAGGCTCTGGTTTTTTTTTCCCTTTCTTTTTCTTCTTTTTTGGTACAGTCTGGGCCGGGCTTTCTGATGCCATCTCCCCTACCTCTGGATCAGCACAAATTGTGCCCTCTCCCTGGGGCGCTGGCTCAGTATCTCTGACCTCAAACACTTTCTGGGAACTGGTTCCTTCAGTTTCCACATCTTTACTCTTCTTCAACTTCATCTTTTTCTTTGAGGAGCCAGGCTCTCCTTCCTCCTCTCCTTCGGTAACAGCCTGTGCCTTTCTCTTCTTGGGCTCTCCCTTTGAGAAGAGGCTGGAGGAACTCTTGGCAGGGGAGACCAACCGATAATCTGTCAGTTCCTCAAAGCACACCAAGTCATCCATCTGTCCGTCTGCAAACATATTTGGGTCTATCTTCACCTCCTTCCATTTCCCCACAACTTTGATTCCCTTCTTCTGAAATCGGCCACAGTTTGTTGGCTTCGGCCTTGATTTTTTCTCTTTCAACTTCATGGCTGCTGAAAAGGAAAAAAAAATGTTCCATTAGATTGGCAACTGAGAAGCAAAGGATTCTGAGGCAACAGATATTTCCTAAGCAGCTATCAGGTCTTACAAAAAAGTAAGGACACAAAGATGGCTCTAACACTGATGCTGCCAACTGGAGATCACAGACAGGAAGAAATGTACCCAAGAGCACGGAGCTAGGCCTACGACAGAGAGGACACAGGAGGTGTAGCAAAGACAGATGGGCTAGAGCTAGTTTGGATTTCAGACCCAATACTTACTGCCTGGGTGCCCTGGGCAGGTCCTGCTCCACCCTCTCTGAACCTCAGAGTTCTCATATTTTAAAAAGGTGGGAGGGATTTACTTGCTAAATCACAAAATATTCTATGCAACAAGTAAACTCTCCTAAAGACTGGAAGGTGAAGCCTACCACACCCAAGCCATTTTGAAGCCAGAATAAGAATCTAAGAGGGGGTCGCTGGAGGGTGCATGAGGGGGCCGGCTCTACTGAGCGCACACAGCTTTCTTCCCTCTCAATCTTACCCCAAGAGGTCAAACGCCTATGTCACCATTCTGGCTGTTGCCAAGTGACTTAAAACCCAACCGGCTTTAGTCACTACATTTTAAGTAATTTAAAAACCATTGATGTACAGCTCGTTTGACTGGAACTTGATCCACGTTCTCCCTTTTTCAGAAAGGCAGAGGAAAACCGTAGCTTCCGTGGAAAACAAAGGGAGACCTAAGTTCAAATTTTGACGCGCACTGGTCAGCTCTGGGTCTGGGGTGGCCCTTATTAATCTCCACGAGTCTCAGTTCCTCGTCTGGAAAATGGGGATGAGAGAGCCTGCTCCTCCTTGGATTGTCACGCCATGACGGAAAAGTGGCGCACGTTCAGAACGGCTTAGCATTGCGCCCCGTGGGCAAAGCACGCCAGCGCGCAGGGAAGGTCCACTCCCGCCCCGCATCCGCGAAGCCACAGACAACCCTCACCAACCGGGGGGAGGCGTGAGGGGCAGGCACAAGCGGGGCGAGGACGCAGAGTGTGACTCGCGGGCTAAGCCAGGGAGTCCCTCCTTCTGGGGCCCGGCCCGGCGCCGCGCCAGCGCCTCGTCTCAGGCTCGAACGGGCACATCAAGCAGAGAAGCCGAACCAACCAAGCCCTGACGTCCGCTCGGCTGGTTCGGAGGCTCTAAAGGAGGCCCCCAGGGCAGGGTCGGCCAGGGCACTTGATGAGGCCGGCAGCCACCCCTCTCTGGTCCCGAGAACCCGAGGGCCTGGAGGAGCCCGCAGTGAGAGCCCGCCCCCGGCCCCGCTCCGGCTCCGGCTCCGGCTCCGGCACTCACCGCGAGGCAACCCTGCCGCGGCCCCCTCAGACGCCCACCGAACGCCTCCGAACACGCAGCACCGGCGTGCCGCCGCAGCGTCCGCCGCAGTTCCGGGGCGGGGCTTGCACGCAGCCACGCTGCGCGCAGCGAAGGAAGTCCCGCCCCCATTCTAGACGCCGCCATTCGCTACGGCGCGGCTGCGCTGATAAGTAGCTCATGCACGGGAATGCAAGTTTTCTTCTCTTGCTTTAGTTTCAGCGCACTGTGTTACGTATTGGCGGTGTGTCTGGACCCTCGCAAACGTTTTAGCATTTAACTGACCGCTCAACCATTATAGTATTCTTGCCTGGAGAATTCCATGGACAGAGGAGCCTGGCGAGCTGCAGTTCATGGGGTCGCACAGAGTCGGACAGGACTAAGCGACAAACATTTTACAACCCAACCAGTCTGTATTGGAGGTTCTATTTTCCCCAGGTTTTCATGCCTTCGCCTGTTGCTCACTGATGGTTGGGGAAGGTGGGCCTGCTTCCAGTCATCAAGCTAAACTGGGTCTTTTGTTATTTGCAGAGAAGTCAGCTCCACAGTAGGTAATCATTTTTTCCACGTGGGGATCACCAGACCATCTGGTGATCTGGAAACTTTTCCCATAGACTATCTCTGTGTCCGGTGGCCTTGGGAAGTCCTAAAGTTTCAACGAGGGAATTCACCAAGCTCAGGTCAAGTGAGCCTTCACAGCGCCACCATGGGACACAGCTTACTTCATTGCTTGGGGGCCCTTGCCAATGTATCCCCAAGAGTCTAGGTGGCATAGTCTGTGTCTAAGGGGTGCCTGAAGAGGATGTGAAGACAAGAGACAGGCTATCCCTGATGGCAGAGTGAAGAGGAGAGGCTGCATATCCCTCCATAGTAGGACAGTTTCTTGTCTTCTTTGGGCCAGCTACCTACCTCGGGAGCATTGCAGGGCTGTCCTGACAGAACCTCGACAAACTGTGGCCAGTTGATGGGAAAAGGGACCTCACCAGAAAGAGGTTAGAAGTAGGGTTCCAGAGGTGGTACTTGGGGGCTGTCTTATGGGGTCCAAAAGATACATAGAGATTCTCAGTGGAGGCCTCCAAAAAACTAACAAAAGTATCTATCTGTATTATTCAGGATTCTCCCTGGTGGCTCAGACGATAAAGAATCTGCCTGCCATGCTGGAGACCTGGATTCGATCCCTGAGTTGGAAAGATCCCCTGGAGAAGGAAATGGCAACCTGCTCCAGTATTCTTGCCTGGGAAATCCCATGGACAGAGGAGCCTGGTGGGCTACAGTCCATGGAGTTGCAAAGAGTCAGACATGACCAAGTCAGACATGACTTGTCTGTTATGACTTGTCATGACTTGTCATGACTTGTCAGACATGACTAACACTNATTCTTGCCTGGGAAATCCCATGGACAGAGGAGCCTGGTGGGCTACAGTCCATGGAGTTGCAAAGAGTCAGACATGACCAAGTCAGACATGACTTGTCTGTTATGACTTGTCATGACTTGTCATGACTTGTCAGACATGACTAACACTTTCATTTTCACTTTCTCCAGAGACCAGAATCAACAGAATACCATATATAGAGAGAGGTTTGTTTTAGGGAATTGAGTTACAGTGATTGTGGAAAAAGAGAATCCGAGATCTGCTGAGGTAGTCCAGCAGGCTGAAGACTCGGGGAAGGCATCCTAAAGCAATTAGCTTGCAGAATCCCTGCTTGCGGAGGGAAAGTCAATTTTTGTTGTATTAAGGGCTTCAATTGCTTGGGTGGGGCACACCCACACAGTGGAGGGGAATCTACTTTGCTTAAAGTCCACAGATTTAAATGTTAATGTCATTTAGGACTTCCTGGTGGTCCAGTAGTTAAGAATGTGTCTTCTGATGCAAGGGATGCGGGTTGACTCCCTGGTTGAGGAACTAACATCTCCCATGCCATGGAGCGATAGCCAAGCTGGTGCACTGCAATGAAGACCCAGCACACCACAAAGTTGTAATAATAATAATAATATTTGTTAAATGTTTGGTGTTGTTCAGTCACTAATTGTGTCCAACACTTTGTGACCCAGTGGACTGCAGCATGCCAGGTTTCCCTGTCCTTCACTATCTCCCAGAGTTTACTCAAATTCATGTCCATTGAGTCAGTGATGGCATCCAATCAGCTCATCCTCTGTTGCCCACTTCTCCTCCTGCCCTCAATCTTTCCCAACTTCAAGGTCTTTTCCAATGAGCTCAGATGGTCAAAGTATTGGAGCTTCAGCATCAGTCCTTCCAATGAATATTCAGGATTGATTTCCCTTAGAATTGACTGTTTTGACCTCCTTGGTGTCCAAGGGACTCTCTAGAGTCTTCTCCAGCACCACAGTTTGAAGACATTAATTCTTCAGGGCTCAGCCTTTATGGTCCAACTCTCACATCCATCCATGACTACTGGAAAAACCATCACTTTGATTATACAGACCTTTATCAGCAAAACAGTGTCTCTGGTTTTTAATATGCTGTCTAGATATTAAATGTTAATCTCATCTAAAACACCTTCACAAAAACGTGTAGACTAATGTGTGAAAAATATCTGGGAATGATGACCCAGTCAAACTGATGCATAAGATTAATTATCGAACATCCTTGGAGAGAAAAGGGCAGCTTTTGTTTGGATGTTCTCCCTGACAGAGACAGCTCTATTGGACAGTCAAGAGACCTCTACATACTGTACCACCTAAAGTAAAATAGCTTTTTGCACCTTTATGTCTCATGACTCTAGTCAGTTGACCCTGACATTGCCAAAAGCAGCCATTTGGGAAGGAAGTAGAGGAAAGAAAAGTGAGGAGCAGATTCTGTCTCCCTTCCCCTTCTGAAATCTCTCCACATGGGAGCCTGAATCAAATCTAACGTGGGGAAATGGGAGAAGTTACGAATGACACATGGGATGGAAATTCTGACGTCAGGTTAAGTTTTTATGCATTATTTTTTCATCATAAAACTTTTCCTGGTTATTATGGATACAATGTTGAAATGGCATTCTTTCTGAGTTGGTTTCAAACTGAGAAGAAAACAATAGCTGTCAAATTTCCTCACTCTGCAAAGTAGGTTGCTTGGAGAGTCTTAGACCTGGCAAGGAAGTTGTCTCAAAATCAGCTTTGTGACCCTTAACTCAATACGTAGTTCAAAGTATGAGAGCATTGAGATTGAATTAACTTGAAATTTGTAATAGTTTCCTTGAAGAATGTTGTTTCAAACATATAACCACAGTTGAATAAAGTATAATTCAGGCTGAGAATTTGTCTCACATCTTCAGGATTCCCAGAGCTTTTGCTGTGCTGAATAGCACTTGTAGCTTTGTGTTAGAGAAAGAGATGTATTTTTCTTGTCTTATATTTCTTCCTTGATTGCAAACTCCTCACGAAATCCTGTCATATTTATCTTGGCGTCCCCCCAAAATGTCTAATCAGTGCCTGACTGACTTTGTGAGTCATAGATATTTGTTGAGTGAGTGAATGAATGAGCAGTTGATTCTAGCTGAGAACAGACTCTTCGACTCCACTTTTGTAGTTGAACCTGGTACCAAAAGTTACGGAGTACTGACCTGGTCAGGTGCCGTTTGTTGATAGTTCATAGCAGCTTTAATAGCTAATAGCTGAAAACCGGAAACAACCAAGATAGGTGAATGGCTAAACAAACGGCATTGTGCAGTAATCTTTTTGCAATATATGCATGTACTAAATCACATTGCACACTATAACTTACACAATGGTTTACAGCAGTTATGTTTCAATAAAACTGGGGGAAAACCCCTGTGGATCTATATCATGGTATACTACTCAACAATAGAAAGGAACAAACTATTGATACACACAACTTCAGTGGATCTAAACTGCATTATGTTGAATGAAAAAAGCCCATCATGAAATATCATGTAACATTCTTAAAATGACATTATTATAGAGATATAAAACAGATTAGTGGTTCCAAGGGATAAGGAAAGCTGGGCCAGGGATGAGGTTCAGTGTGAGGGTTCAGTTAGAGAGAGGTTCAGGGGTGATGGAATAGTTCCGTATCTTGAGGCGATAGTGGTTACACATATAGTAAAATGATGTAAACACACTTTCTACCAATGTTAGCTTCCTAGCTTTTAGCTTATACTATCATTACATAATATATAAGCAATGGAGTTAACTGGGTGAAGGATCCCCAGAACCCCTCTGCACAAACTTGGCAACTTCCTTTAAATCTATCTTTATTTGAATGTTTTAACAAGTAAAGAAACTACATCACCCATATATTCTTATCACAGAGTATTTAACCTGCGTCTAATTCTGATTACTAAAATAATTAATACTAGTAGTAAAAATTAATTTGCTGTTCTTTCTTGAAATAATTTTGGCATTTTCTTTTAGCAGAAGGTGATGTGAGGTAATATGGAATATGATGATGATGTGAAATAATAAGGAAAAATATATATATATATTGATCTTTGACCCTAATCCCTAACAGAACTCCTAAAACCTTTGTACTTTCCAGTGATAGGTGCATCTTACAGAGAGCTCCTATGTTCTCTGGAGTTTCCTGAGTGACAGAAACATCCTTTGTTCTAATGGGGTGATTCTAGCTAGGCTCCTGGATGGGAGCTGGTCACCAGAAAGACTAAGCCATGATCAGCCTCATCCCCAATCCTACAGGGCGAGGAGAGGGATAAAAATGAAGCTAATATTCCATCTCACCTACACTATGGGGCTCCATGAGTGAAGTCGCTCAGTCGTGTCTGACTCTTTGCGATCCCATGGGCTGTAGCCTACCAGGCTCCTCTGTCCATGGGATTCTCCAGGCAATAGGCCTGGAGTGGATTGCCATTTCCTTCTCCAGGGGATCTTCCCAACCCAGGGATCAAACCCAAGTCTCCCACATTGTAGACAGAAGCTTTACCGTCTGAGCCACCAGGGAAGTCATGGGGCCTCCATAAACATCCCTAAAATATGGAGTTCTGAGAACTTGCCAATTGGGAAACAATGGCACACCCACACTCTGGAAGGGTGGTGCACCCCAGACTCCACAGGGACCACAGCTCCTGTGTTCCAGCCTCATCGCAGGTATCTTTCCATCTGGCTGTTGGCTTGCATCCTTTAATACTCTTTGTAGTATATCAGTAATAGTAAGGAAAGTGCTTTCCTGAATTCTGTGAGCCTTTTGGCAAATTATAGAACCCAAGGAAGAGGTCATGTAACCGAATGTATGTCTGTGTGCCCAGCAAACAGTGGCGCCAAATAATATCAAAACATCAGTTTGGAGCAGAGGACTGTTTCTTGCAGGGCCAGGAAGGAGACAGGTGGCTTATGCCTTAAAAATCCAGAAATCTGGAAGCTTTCAGTAAAGCCCCTTTCTACGAAAAATGGGGGAGGGCTGTGGTTGATTATTGTAACCTTCCTGATGTCAGATCCCTTGTTCTAGAGGTCAGGTCCCAGTCAGGGCACTGCTGCTGCTGCTGCTAAGTCACTTCAGTCGTGTCCGACTCTGTGCAACCCCATAGATGGCAGCCCACCAGGCTCCTCCGTCCATGGAATTTTCCAGGCAAGAGTACTGGAGTGGGTTGCCATGTTCCTGTAAATATCCACCAAACAAAGATTATTCTCTGTCCTGCCAAGGAAGCAGGAAGAGCAAAGTCCCTAGGTACAACTTTTGCCCTCTGGGGCTCAGGGCCTGCCTAAGAGGAGAGGGTACATGAAGGGGTAGGTTACCCTGCTTAGGTCAAGCACCCCATAGGGGTCCTCCCACAGTGCCCAGCCCTGGCTGAGGAGGCAGATCTCAGCTGGCAGTGCCCTCAGGGCCTGGTCCCCAAACCCTGTCCAGGTATCATCATGAAGGAGCCAGGCATCCAGAACCCAGTCAGTTCTCAAGCTCCTCCAGCGTCCCAGGTGGGACCGGGTCCCAGACCATGACCCAAGGTGACCACCAGAGCCATTAGCTCAAAGAGACAGGGATGGATGGTGTTTATAATGTCACCTGTGGTTGGATGATACCAGTCTCTTCTGTTTCATAGGCTGTCTTTCTAGCTATCTTCTAGTGACAGGAATTTCAGAGAAACCAATTGGCCTGCTTCTCCAGGTAGGGGATGTTCCTTGTGCCCTGAATTTTGCCAGGAAAGTCAATACCAAGTGACGCCGCGGAGGGGCTCCGCAGCCTCTCTGCTCTTGGCCCCGTGGACGTCGTCCTGCAGTGGCTCACCAAAACTGGATCCGATTTGCTGAAATGTTTGGCTTTGTTGTCCCAAAGCTTAAGCAAAGGTAGGGGTGGGGGAAAGACAAGGCCCTGGCTCTGGTCCCTCCTGTCCTCATCCTGCAGGAGGGACAAGGCCTCCATTCCCAAGACAGTCAAGCCTGTCCCAAACAGAGGCCTCTTCCAACACTGATTCTGCCCCTTCCCCCATTTTCTGCCCCTTGTTCCCTGACCCAGCTTCACACTGACATTCTCACTTTCCTCTTCTTCTTTGCTCTACCATTCAAAATGTATTTATTGAACTCTCGAACCAGGAGAAGACAGACAAATCTATGCTATTCATAAGATTTATTCCACCAGGGATAAGGGACAGAAGGGCTTCCCTGGTGCCTTTGGTGGTAAAGAATCTGTCTGTAATGCAGGAGACCTGGGTTCAATCCCTGGGTCGGGAAGATTCGCTGGAGGAGAACATGGCAACCCACTCCAGGAATCTTGCCTGGAGAATCCCCAAGGACTGAGGAGCCTCGCAGGCTTGGGGTCACAAAGAGTCAAACACAACAGAGTGACTAACACTTCAAGGGACAAAAGGAAGTAAATATAGTAATACCGCCTATTCTGTGAATGCCACTGTCAGCAAACTAAGGCATATCAAGGGTAATTCACTCCCTTAGTCGCAACTAAGGATTCTCCCACAGGCACTGGTCAGAGATGGTGCTCTTGACCCTCAACCTGCTCTGCCG
Source organism: Neotragus moschatus (assembly GCA_006410615.1). Taxonomy (NCBI): domain Eukaryota; kingdom Metazoa; phylum Chordata; class Mammalia; order Artiodactyla; family Bovidae; genus Neotragus; species Neotragus moschatus. The sequence continues at coordinate 1,069,474 of SJYA01002680.1, forward strand.
CCTCAGTTATTACAGATATGAGATTGAGGCTCTCTGCCGTTTGTCAGTCAGGAAAAACATTTTGTACCGTAAACCTGCAAATCGTGGAGGGCAGGGAAAATAAAGTTCACAAGAATTGCGCATGAGTTTTTATAAAAAGGAGGACTAGGGATTCCTCACATATCCAAGAAGGGGAATCTGAAAGGGAAAGCCATGCTGCTGCAGAAGCCCCACCTCTCATCTGCAGAAGCCCCACCTCTCATCCTCCCATTAGCAGGAAAAGGTGAGGTCTACATGGCACCCAGCGTGGGATGAGGTGGACTCACCTCCACATTGGACTCCTGGGGTCAGAGGTCATCTAGAGAGGTACTATTTAGCCGCCTGGAGTTCTCAACAGCCTCACTCTGTGCAGGGCTTCACACACTACTCTTCGATCCTCAACAATTACTAAGCAGGGTAAGCAGGGGCCTGGGAGGTGGGGAGGGGAGGGAGCAAAGGGACTCCACTCTCAGCCTCCCTCTCCACTTCCATCAGGACTGCTGTCCCTGTGACCAGAGCTGAGTGTGGGGAGGGGGCTTGATTCCACCTTTACCATGAGACGTTAGGAACCTCTGGTCTTGTCTTGACCCAGGTTACTATGAAGCCCTGAAACTTAGACCCGGTGGGCAGTGAGCAGGGGACAGAGATGGGATGTTAGAGGTGGCCAGGATTCTGGAGATCAGGGAGCCAAGCAAAGTCATTATTAACTTCAAAACTGTGGTCTCAGCAGATTAAGGGGGTGGGCTGGAAGTGGTCCATAGGTTGCAATGGGACAGAGGGCAGGGCTGGAACGGCAGAGAGAGAACCCCTGAAACCTTAATGCAGCCTAGATCAGGCAGTGAAAGTGAAAGTCACTCAGTCATGTCCGAGTCTTTGCGACCCCGTGGACTATACGGTCCATGAAACTTTCCAGGCCAGAATACTGGAATGGGTAGCCTTTCCCTTCTCCAGGGGATCTTCCCAATCCAGGGATCAAACCCAGGTCTCCCACATTGTAGGTGGATTCTTTACCCACTGAGCCACAAGGGAAGCCCAAGAATACTGGAGTTGGTAGCCTCTCTTCTCCAGTGAATCTTCCCAACCCAGGAGTTGAACCCAGGTCTCCTGCGTTGCAGGCAGATTCTTTACCTTCTGAGCTATCAGGGAAGCCCCAAATCAGGCAGAGCAGTTTTAACTTCACACTCTGTTTCTAAAAAGACAGTGGTGTCCTTGGCTCCAGAACCAGTGTTCCCACACTGCCTCCAGGATGTCAGCTAGAGCCATAGAGAGCGGAGAAGGCGATGCCTTGGGCCCCATCCTGCCAGAATTGCTGTCGGAAGGTGAGTGCCCTTGGGAAAGCTCCCAAGGGTGGGTGGCCCAGAGCTTGGGGTTCCTGGACGTGGGCAGTGGGGGTCTGGGTTCTGGCCTGGAGCTGCCACCAGGTGCTCTGGGCCCATCAAGGCTCTTCCCCTTGGCCTCAGCCTCCTGCTCTGTGCAGGCAGGACCCCCAGCTCTCCACTGGTGCTGGGCCTTTCTCTCTCTGTCGTCTTCCTGGCTCATCTCTAAACACCCTTGACACCTCTCAGCTCAGCTTCCCCTGAGGTCCCCTCCCTACATCAGAGATCCTGGGGGCTTCAGGAAAGGGTGGAGGGGGCCGTGTGGGGTCGGTTCCCCCAGCTGCCCGCCCTGCTGTGTGCTCCCTTATTCTTTCCTTCTTCCAGAGGAAGAAGAACCTTCCCAGTCAAGCAACCAGGCCTCCGATGGCTCTTCTCCTGGGAAGCCACCAAATGGGCCACGTCAGGGGTCAGATGGCTCTGACTCTGACCCCAGAGATCCACCCAAGTTGGAAGGCAGTAATTTCTACCATTATGCAGGTAACAGATCTCTGAGCACCAATCCGTGGATCTTCACCCCACACCCACTGCTCAGCTCTACCTGCTAAGTTTCAGTGTAAGGACAGTCTTCCTGATGGAATCTCTCTGATACACTGTCAGAAAAAAGGCACGATGTACGCAGGAGATGAAATAAATGATGCTCTAGAATCAGAAGGACCACACTTCAGGGTTTCGCTCTGCCTCTGACTTGCTGAGTGACCCAGAGCCAGTCACTTGCCCTCTCTGGGCCTTCATAGGTTGGTTTTCAGCACAGGGGTAGGATGAGGTCACTCTTACGGGTCTCTCAGTGTCGGGTCATCTCCAGTTAGGTGGGGCAGAGGTACCGCTCAGGTTAGATGCCTGACAGCCGGCAGGCCAGGTTTCAAGCATGGCTCCTTGCCAGTTAAAGGTCATTGCCCACGCCTGCCCTGTTGCCCCCCCAGCACCCAAGGCAGGTAAGTTTCATTTCTCCATTTGTGCTCCTCCCTTGATGCCCCAGGGCCACGTCACTAATGTCCTCCCAGAACACACCCTCCAAGAGCAGAGTCACCTCTAATGTGGGGCAGCCTAGGGGCAGGGCACCAAAGGCACATGCTTGCTTTTTCTTAAATCAGGTGATAATACACTACAGAATTCAGTCTGCCAGGATGAGAGTTTGTCCGCGTAGGTTGGACAGTGTTAACTACATTTGCCTTGTTGTGCACTCCATCTCTAGAATTCTTTCCATTTCCCGAAACGGAAACTCTGCACATGTTAAACATTAACTCTCTGTCTCCTGCTCCCAGCTCCTGGAAACCACAATTCTTTCTATTTCTAAAATTTGAGTAAGATAATCTAATTTCCATGTCAGCGGTTCATTTTACTTAGCATTAGGCCCTAGGTTCACCCATATGTCATAGCTTCCTTTTTAATGCAGAATGGTATTCCCTTGTGTGTCTCTCGCATGTGGCAATGGCCCATTTATCCATCAGTGGACACTTAGATTGCTTCCACTTCTTGACCACTGTGAAAAATGCTGCTGTGGACATGCAGTGCAAATATCTCTTCAAGACCCGGCTATCAGTTTCTTTAAATCAATATCCAGAAATTGGATTGCTGCTGGATCATATGATTTTCTATTTTAATGTTTTCAGGAATTACCATAGTGTTTTCCATTGCTCCTGCACCATTTGATATTCCTACCAACAGTGCACAAGAGTGCCACTGCCTCCACATACTAACCAAGACTTGTTATTTTATGGTTTTTTTGTTTTTTAAATAGTAAGTGTCCTGATGGATGTGAAGTGGTATCTTGTGGTTTTGATTTAGTTAGTTAGTGTTAGTCGCTCAGTTGTGCCCGACTCTTTGCGACCCCATGAACCGCAGTCCCCCAGGCTCCTCTGTCCATGAGGTTTTGATTTACATTTCACTAATGATGACTGACCCCACTCCAGCACTCTTGCCTGGAAAATCCCACGGATGGAGGAGCCTGGTGTGCTGCTCCATGGGGTTGCTAAGAGTCGGGCACGACTGAGCGATTTCCCTTTCACTTTTCACTTTCATGCATTGGAGAAGGAAATGGCAACCTACTCCAGTGCTCTTGCCTGGAGAATCCCAGGGACAGAGGAGCCTAGTGGGCTGCCATCTGTGGGATCACACAGAGTTGGACACGACTGAAGCGACTTAGCAGCAGCAGCAGCCATGATGACTGAATTCAAGGATCTTTTCATATGCCTGTTAGCCGTTTGGATCTCTTTAGGGAGTTGCCTAATTGAATTCTTTGCCCAATCTTAAACCGAGTTCTTTGAGTTCTCTCTCATAGGAATTCTATCTACCATACCTTGAATATTAGTCCCTTCCTAGATACATGATTTGCCAAGGTTTTCTCCCATTCTTTTTTTTTAATTTTTATTTTTACTTTATTTTACTTTACATTGCTGTATTGGTTTTGCCATACATTGACATGAATCCGCCACGGGTGTACATGAGTTCCCAATCCTGAACCCCCTCCCACTTCCCACCCCATATCAACTCTCTGGATCATCCCTGTGCACCAGCCCCAAGCATCCTATATCGATCATAGACTGGCGATTCGTTTCTTACATGATAGTATACATGTTTCAGTGCCATTCTCCCAAATCTTCCCACCCTCTCCCTCTCCCTCAGAGTCCAAAAGTCTGTTTTATACATCTGTGTCTCTTTTGCTGTCTCACATACAGGGTTATCATTACCATGTTTCTAAATTCCATATATATGTGTTAGTATACTGTATTGGTGTTTTTCTTTCTGGCTTACTTCACTCTGTATAATCGGCTCCAGTTTCATCCATCTCATTAGAACTGATTCAAATGTATTCTTTTTAATGGCTGAGTAATACTCCATTGCCTTTCCACGGTGGGGATAGTGTCTTGATCATTATGGGTGCTATAACTAAATGCTATAAAACTAGGTGTCTTAAAAAGAACAGAACTTTATTTTTCACTTTTGTATAGCCTAGGAAGTCACAGATTAGGACACCAGTAGACTCTGTGTGTTGTGAGAGCTCACTTCCTAGATAGCTATCCCTGTGAGCTTCTATGCTGGGAGGAACAAAGGAACTGGCAGGGGAATGGGGTGGAGGAGTCTCTCTCATAAGGAAATTGATCTCAACCAAGAGGGATCTGCCTTCAAGACCGAATCACCTCCCTGAAGCGCCCCTCCTAACACCGTCACATGGGGTATTAGGTTTCAACATGTGAAAACACAAGAACACAAACATTCAGATCATAACATGACTTTGCATGCACAAAGATATGCTTCATTCATATTTCTTTTTCTGAAATTCTCCTTCAGAGCTTCCTGGTTCCCAAGCCGGTACTTGGCATGTTGGGAGATGGCAGTGAAGGAGGATTTACACTTGACTTTAAAACACTCAAAAAGCAGAAACGATAGAGAATCATACTGCCTTGTGGAAAATTCTTTGGCAGCAGGAGCATAGTAGACTCATATTGAGTCTTTGGGTGGAGGTGGCTCAGGAACATTGGGAATGTGTGGCAGAGTCGTGGAAGACATTCCTGGATTTGTCAGGCAAAAGATTGAATGCTGAGGGCTGGGCGTGGCTTCTATTATTTCCCCGGGATAGAAGCAGAAGCCAGATCATTGAGAGCCTCCTCATCCTCACTAAGGAGGTGAACCCTCACCTGTGGCACAGGGGGCAAGGAGGGACCCCAACACCTTCACTCTTGTCTGTACCCAGCAGCCAACAGATGTGTCTCATTCTGTGTTGCCCCCATCTCTGATCCTGGACAAGGAGAGGTGATGGCCACAAGGTGGAGTCGGAGAGATCGGATCGAGGCAGCCGCAAGCCAGGAGTTGTCAGCAAGCACTAGACAATGATGTTCAAAAAGTCAAGGAAAGATCCTCCCCTAGAACCTTCAGAGAGAGCCTGGCTCTGCCTACACTCCTAACCTCCAGAACTGTGAGAACATGAGAGAATAAACAGAACTTGTGCTTATTAGTTACTGCAGCCTCAGGAAACTAATGTGGGCAAATCTCATTTTATTGGAGTTTGCAGTTGCTCTTTTTTTTTTTTAACAAGTTAAAGACTTGTAGCCACCAAGAGTTGGCAGAGTTGGTTCATATTTTTAGCAATAAAGTATTTTTAACTTAAGATATACCCATTTTTAATACATAAGGTCATTGCTCACTTAGTAGACTCCAGCATATTATAAACATAACTTTTATATGCAATGGGGAACTAAAAAATCATCTGATAATTGCTTTATTGCAGTAACCTGGGACCAAATCCCTAGCATCTCCAAGCTGTGTCTGGACAGAGATCAAAAATCTTATTGCAGTTGAGGAACTGTTGACGCTATTGGAATCAGAATCTGTGAAAGGAGCTAGAAGTATCTAGAGGGTGCTGAAGTTGATCACAGGGAGGAGGCAATGTTTGTCAGTGATGAGATCTAGGGCCCCACTGGCCAATACAGCTTTCTGCAGTGATGACCATGATCTTTGTCTGATCCAAGACAGTAGCCACTAGCCATGCGTGACTAATGAGCACTGGGTCATGGGACCCAGAAACTGAGTTGTAATGTTTATTTCATTGTAATTCACTGTGGCTCAGTTGGTAAGGAATCTGCCTACAATGTGGGAAACCTGGGTTCGATCCCTGGGTTGGAAGATCCCCTGGAGAATGGAAAGGCTACCCACTCCAGTATTTTGGCCTGGGGAATTCCATAGACTGTAAAGTCCATGGGATCACAAGGAGTCAGACAGGCCTGAAGGACTTGCTCTTTCACTTTCAAGATTTAAGTAGCACACATAGCTAGTGGTTGCCATAGCGGGCAGCATAGGTATAGGGTATGACCTTGGGTGAGTGTGGCATAGAGTCTAAGATCTTTGGAAGTAGGGAGGTGAGAACTGAAAGACTAGGTTGTTAGAAATTTCATCTGTACAGAAATGGAAGCCCTCAAGGCAAGTCAGGGCTCTTAATGGACAGAGAGATGTCAGGGCTCTTAATGGACAGAGAGATGTTGGTGAGCCAGGAGTTACAACCTTCCAGAAATGACTGGGGGCCCAAGGCTGATTTGTACCTTTTCCTCCTTGCCTGGTATCAAGGCTCCTCTTCCTGGGGAGCTGGATGAGCTCACTCCCACAGCTCCTGAAATCTCCAGAACACTTGGTCCCTACTGCCAAACATCCCAGTCCCTGCTGCTGTCAGGTGTCCCTGCCAGATCCAAAAGCTCTGAGCAATCCAGTATGCTACAGGCTTGCTGGAATCCAGTGTGGCCAGGGGCTCCAGCCACAAGGCAGCACACACGTTTCCTGATGGGGGAGGAAAGTCACAAGTAGGCTGAGCCCTGGAGGACAGGATGCTTCCACTCAAGCTATATCCTTGGAAGGGCATAGTGTGTCTGAAAGATGAACAAACCAGAGCAGTCAAATTTATTCAATTGCAAATAAAATTAGCACGCTTTTCTGATTTCTTTTTTTTGTTTTTGAGAAAATGATACTGAAGGTATTAAAGTTAAGGAACAGTATGAAACTGTTTCAAGGCAGGTTGCTCTCCCCTCTGGAGCATCACAGAGCTCTGGACTCTTGTCCATTCTCCTCTGATTCCCGGACTATCAGACTACTACGTAAAAGCAGAGAGACACACAGGGGCTGCTCTGTCCTGTGATCCCAACTTGAGGGGACCCTTCACACTGGGACAGCAGCAAGGATAAGAGGGGAAGGCAAGTGCTGGCTATTCACGGGAGTTCTTCTGTCTACAGGCAAGACTGCTGCAGCTGTGATCGGAGGAGGTGAGTCTCTTTGTAAAGCAACTCAAGGCCCCATGTGCCCCTGTCCCTGGGCGCCTGGGAGAGTCTGGCCTTGACCGAGTCCAAGATTGCCTTGAGCCTCAAGATCTGGGTCGGTAGGGGTGGGGTGGAAGGGGTCAGAGGTGGAATTCTTTTGAGGTAACAAGAACCTTGCCAAGAAGGAACCAAAGCAAAGCCATTCATAGCACCCACTTCCAATCTCAGTTTCTCCCGAGTGCAAACTGTGGGAACCCTGGCAAGGCCTTAGAGCTATCTGAATCTGTGATTTCTCCCCAGAAAGCTGGGGCATGGTTCCTTGCAAAGGCTTATAGAAAATGTGTGAGTGAGCTGTGTGTACTCCTCAGAACTGCTCTCTAATTCTTGGAGCTCATCCAGTGAGCCCAGTTAAGGTCACCCACTGCTGAGGGTCATCCACTGGTGAGGGTCACCCACTGGTGAGGGTCTTTCGTGGTGGCCGAAAACAGAAAATCAAACATTTCTGTCACACCAGCCAGTCTCAAGTGCTCAGTGCCACATGTGTCCACCATGTGGACGGTGTAGACATAGAAGGTTCCAGGTTGCAGAAGGTTCTATGCCTGCACCATCTGAGATGTAGGGACCCTGGGGGATGCTCACCAGCGGCCTCGGGCCAGAGGTCAGAAGCTTCCACCCAGCACCTTTTCAGAAGAGTTCTGTCCTCATACTCTGGGCCTGTGCTTGCATGAAAGACACCAGTTCCCCATCAAAAGGGGGCTTTTGAAGACCCCTGCTTGTTGCAACTTTATTTTATAAAGGGCGAACTAAAGCTCAGGAAGGACTTCTCAGGTTCCCAGGAACACAGCTAAAATGAGGCACAAACAGGCCTGGGACTAAGGTTTTCGGAGGGGTCACCCCTACCCACGTGTGTCCACATCTACAGCCTTCCCTTGCCTTGGACGCCGAGGCTCTAAGGAGCGCAAAGTGGACACCTCACCTCATGTCACAAGAAGGTGTCAGGGAGATCTAGGGAGTTGGTTCCATGGGGCCAATCCCAAATCTCCTCTCTCCCTGCAGCCGTGGCTGTGGGGTCTGTTCCCGTGGTGCTGGGTGCCATGGGCTTCACCGGGGCTGGAATCGCCGCCTCCTCTATCGCGGCCAAGATGATGTCAGCGGCCGCTGTCGCCAATGGGGGTGGAGTTGCTGCTGGCAGCCTGGTGGCCACTCTCCAGTCCGTGGGTAAGTGTCTGGGCAGGAGAATGAGGAGGGTGTGACAAACCAGCACAGGATTCAGGCACGAGGCCAAGCCTGAAGGAGGGCCTCTGTGCTTCTTCCAGCTTCGTGGTCATCAGAGTCCTGGTCCTTTGGGTCATCCTCACTGTCCCCTCGTTTAGTTGGGAATATGGTTGGTGGGATGAGAGGTGTGCAGCCCAGGAGGCCGGCATTCCTCATCCACCCTATATAACCCATGTAGGTCCCCTCCCCTCCCTGGGCCCAGCCTGGTGCTGTAGAGGGAGGGGCAGCCTGTCATTTCTCAGAGGGCCTGTCCTGTCGCTGATGGACTGACCATCAGAGTTCACGTCTCCTCTTTGGGCAGCCATATGCAGCTGCCCAGACATCCTGGGGCATCAGGAAGTAGAGGAAGGAAAAAAGGTGGGATGTCCATTTCCTTGGCCTCCAGATGGTCCTGGGATTTCTGACTCCCACAGCCTTGCCGGGGGCTGCTGGGCCTGCCTGTCCCCTTGTGCTCTAACCTCCTCCTCTCCCCCAGGGGCAGCTGGACTTTCCACATCATCCAACATCCTCCTGGGCTCTGCTGGGGCAAAAATTGGGACGTGGCTGTGGGGTTCATCAAAGAAGGCCCCTTCTCCACCAGGATCCAGCACTGAAGAAGAGAGCAGTTCCCATGCTGGAGATGACCCTCCAGGGCCTCAGGATGTCAGTCCCCCAAATGACAAGCCCTCTGCCTCCCAAAATTCTTCAGAGAATCATAAGAAGTAAAAATAAGATGCTGTGACCTCTCATGAGTGTCCCTACTGGGTTCTTATTTATCAGACAGGGTGCAGGGCATCTGGATAGCCAGGGGAGATGGGACTTGGGCCAAGAACTCTGTAAGAATGGACACCGACATCCATGACGGGAAGCCAGGTCTGTTTCCACTCTACTGTGACCAAAAGTGACAGTGTTAGTCGATCAGTGACGTCCGACTGTTTGTGGCCCAATGGATGGTAGCTGCTGACAAGGCTCCTCTGTCCATGCAATTGTCCAGGCAAGAATCCTGGAATAGGTTGCCATTCCTTTCTTCAGCAGATCTTCCTGACCCAGGGATGGAAACTGGGTCTCCCACATTGCAGGCTGATTCTTTCTCATCTGAGCCACGAAGTGGGGCAATCTTGGAGGTCTGAGCCCTTAACCCATGGGGTTAACTCTAGTTAATGTCAGAATCAAGTTAAATTGCAGGACACCCAGCTGCTATCCATAGGCAACTGGAGTTTCTTGTATAGGAATCCACACGTCTGACGTCCAAAGTGGTCTGAGTGGCATGGTACTGAAAAACTCTGTTTTCTCATTCAGATGGTAAAAGTAATTTATGTCTGTGACATCGTAAATTACCTAGAGTTTTGCCCACACTTCCAAAGTTGCTCCAAGTACCATACATTACAAACACAGGTACAGGGACATCCCTGGTGGTCCAGTGTTTAAGAATCCACCTTCCAATGCAGGAGACATTGGTCAGAGAATGGGTAGATTCCTGGTCAAGGAACTAAGATCCCACATGCCCAGGGCAACTGAGCCCCCAAGCTTCAACTACTGAGCCCATGTGCCCTAGAACCCATGGTCTGAGACAAGAAAACCCACCACACTGAGAAGCCCGAGCAGCACAGTGAGGGAAAGGCTGCACAGCAATGAAACTCAGCACAGCCAGAAAGAAATCAACTAGATAATGAAAAAGATGCATACACGCAGTTACATGTCATTAAAATCGCAAGTTTGACTTTATGTGACTCTTACCACAAAAAGAAACAAACAAAAGAAAAACACATGTACATGTTAAAACAGAAAATGGTATCTTCCCTTACCACTGCATGGTCAAATTCCTTCTTAACAATACCTAAGGAACAGTTCCCCATATTGACAAATGTAAATCTATATAACCAAGGACAGATCTAGGATTTAGAGGTTTGAGATTAAAGTAACTGGGGAGAGAAAACTCTAAAAAATATAATAGAGAATTACAGTCTAAAATGCCAGTAGAACTAAAATGTCATTCAGAAACAAGGGAAGGCAGGAGAGGAGAGATAATTTGGAAGGAGTCTGCAGTCTTAACCAGTTAGTCTTACTTTTGCAAATAATAATGTTTGCCAATTAGTCATACTTTTGCAAATAGTAATGATTGCAATGCTAGCATACTGCAGAATTGTTCTCAAGAGTTCTTCTGGACAGAAGCAGTGCAAGTGAGGGTCCCTGAGCTCAGGTTTCTTTCAGTTCAGTTCAGTTCAGTTCAGTCCCTCAGTCATGTCCAACTCTTTGCGACCCCACGGACTGCAGCACACCAGGCCTCCCTGTCCATCACCAGCCCCTGGAGTTTACTCAAACTAATGTTCATCGAGTCAGTGATGCCATCCAACCATCTCATCCTCTGTCGTCTCCTTCTGCTCTTGCCTTCAATCCTTCCCAGCATCAGGGTCTTTTCCAATGAGACAGTTCTTCACATCAGGTGGCCAAAGTATTGGAGTTTCAGCTTCATCATCAGTCCTTCCAACGAATATTCAGGACTGATCTCCTTTAGGACGGACTGGTTGGGTCTCCTTGCAGTTCAAGGGACTCTCAAGAGTCTTTTCCAACACTACAGTTCAAAAGCATCAATTCTTTGGTGCTCAGCTTTCTTTATTTTCCAGCTCTCACAGGCTTCTTTCACTTAGTGGTAAACTGGTCCATGACTCTATCATCAGTGGCTACATAGAGGTCTGTTATATGGGGGCACAAAATTATGTGTCCTTGATTTCATCTTGTTTTAAAGGTTTGCTGTCCTGAATAACACCGTGATAATCAATCATGTACAGATATTTTTGTGTACATATCTGACTCTTTTCTTAGAATGAATTCCCAGAAAGAGTATTTCTGAATCAAGTGGAGTGAAACTGTTATTACACATTTCTGTATTGCCAGTTGTGACCAATGTATCACAGCACATCCCACCCAGCAAGGCGTGAGCGTTCACCTTTCCTTGTGCCGTGCAAACACTGGGTGTTTTTAGTTACTTTCTGTGGAGCAGCTGTGGAGGTCGTCCTCACTCAGTTCTGCTTCATCCCCTGCTGTGAACCCCCCAGGACAGAGAGTAATGACCACATTCCCCAGCTTCCCTGGTGACACTGGTTCTTGTGTCAGGCAGGGAGACAGGGCTGCTGCTTTGCTGCCAAGCACAGTAGTGAGGACTAGGTCTTCTGCAGCAGCAGTGGAGTCAGAATCCAGCTCTCACCTGACTGAGATGCATCATTTTATCTGCAGACATGACATACAAGGCAGTTTGGTCCCAGAGTGGCTTCCCCGTATTTCCAGTTCCTGATCAAGGCAGCAGTCCCAGCATCCTTGGTGGCCCAGTCCTTCAATGTTCCTCTAGAGGGTGAGGTGTTCATTCCCGGAGACTCAACCTTGAACCTTCTTCTGCAATCGTGGGGTGCTTTTATAGGCATGGAATTCCTTGTGTAAAAACACATTCTGCTTCAGTTAGCTGGAGCGAGTCCTGATATCTGCAGCCAAACCCTAACTGACCAATGCATAGCGCGTGCGCACGCACACATACACACACACACATACACACACACACACATACACACACACACTCACACAAACACAAAAAAGTTATCTTTTTAGAAAAATACTTTTATTATTAGCAAGATTGAATGTCATTTCAAATATTCATCAGTAATAAATAATTCTCTTTTTAATAATCACCTTTTCTAATCTGACTTTTTTTGGCCATGTCTGAAGGAAATGGCAACCCACTCCAGTGTTCTTGCCTGGAGAATCCCAGGGACGGGAGCCTGGTGCGCTGCCGTCTCTGGGGTCGCACCGAGTCGGACACGACTGAAGCGATTTAGCAGCAGCAGCGGCATGCTGAATCTTTGCTCCTGGACAAGGAATGGAACCTGTGCCCCTACCGTGGGAGGACAGAGTCCTAATCACTGGATCACCAGGAATTTGCAAGGCTGAGTTCCCTTTTTAAACAATATTTATTCATTTATTTGGCAGCATTGGGTCTTAGCTGTGGTACTCCGGTGTTTGTTGTGTCGTGTGGGTATTTCCTTGAAGCACACAGACTCTCTAGTTGAGGCCTGAGAGCTCAGTAGTTGTGGCACTTGGGCTTCGTTGCTCCTTAATATATGGGATTTGATTTGCCTGACCAGGGATCAAACTTGTGTTCCTTGCACTGGAAGGCAAATTCTTAACCACCGGACCACCAGGGAAGTGCTCTGAGTTCCGTTTTAAAGACAGTACCTCTTAAAATATTGTTCCCTGAGAGCTCTCGTTACTTTGGGAATCTTAACAATGCAAAGGTTTTGTTTTTCTTTCCCCCTCGTTCGATCACTTTCCTCTTACCCTTGTTCATGAGTTGCAATGTCACATGTACAATGAAGGCACCAGTCTCTCCTGCTCCATATGCTGTCTTTAGGCTAGCATCTAGTGACCAGAGTTTCAGAGAAACCAATCCGCCTGCTTCTGTAGGTGGGGGGTGTCCTTCCTGATTTCTCCAGGAAAGTGGAGTCAATATCAGGTGACACCAGGGAGGGGCTCCTGCAACTGCTCTGCTCTCGGCCCCATGGACAGCCCAAGAGCAGCCCACGGCCCTCATCCTCCCATTAGCAAAGTCAGGGAGAAGCCACAGCTGGAAAGAGACGGACTCACTTCCTCCTTGGACTCTCGGGGTTAGATAGCATCCATAGTGGGACTCTTCGGCTGCCTGGAGGCCCCAGACTCACTCTGCAGAACTTGCCACACTGCTCTTCGTTCCCAGACACTTATGAACCAGGATAAACAGGGACCTGGGCAGTGGGGGAGGGAGGGAGCACAAGACTCTGGCCACAGCATCCAGGACTTTGGTCACTATGACCAGAGGTGAGTGTGGGAGGGGGCTCGAGCCCACCTTTACCA
>SJYA01002681.1:0-245657 GCA_006410615.1 Neotragus moschatus
CCTCCACTAGCTTTGTTTGTAGTGATGCTTTCTAAGGCCCACTTGACCTCGCATTCCAGGATGTCTGGCTCTAGATGAGTGTACACACCATCATGATTATCCGGGTCGTGAAGATCTTTTCTGTACGTTCTTCTGTGTTTTCTTGCCAGCTCTTCTTAATATCTTCTGCTTCTGTTAGGTCCATACCATTTCTGTCCTTTATTGAGCCCATCTTTGCATGAAATGTTCCCTTGGTATCTCTAATTTTCTTGAAGAGATCTCTAGTCTTTACTATTCTGTTGTTTTCCTCTATTTCTTTGCATGGATTGCTGAGGAAGGCTTTCTTATCTCTCCTTGCTATTCTTTGGAACTCTGCATTCAGATGCTTGTATCTTTCCTTTTCTCCTTTGCTTTTTGCTTCTCTTCTTTTCACAGCTATTTGTAAGGCCTCCGCAGACAGACATTTTGCTTTTTTGCACTTCTTTTCCATGGGGATGGTCTTGATCCCTGTCTCCTGTACAATGTCACGAACCTCATTCCATAGTTCATCAGGCACTCTATCAGATCTAGGCCCTTAAATCTATTTCTCACTTCCACTGTATAATCATAAAGGATTTGATTTAATTATTCTTGATAAACAGTTCATTATCTAGGTTAGAATTATTTCTGTAATACAGTGAGAAAGTGGCTACAAGCATTGTAACATTATCTTCAGTGAACTTTTACTTCTCAAATAGTGCCAGTTATCAGGAAAGAGGAGGACAGTTTCACTCTGAACTGCTTGAGAGAGGGGAGCCCGTGTTTTCTTTGTGAGAATCCACAGAGGGAACTCAGAAGATTCCAGCTGTCTCATATCCATGAGTGTTAACTGTCTCCTGTGTGTAATGTCAAGCTCTCCTGGTGCTTTCCTGTTGACTCTTTTGTCATCTTCTGGCACAACACTTGGTGCACACTTTTGGACAGTGTTTGCCAAAACATGGGGGAAATATCAATCAGCCCCTCTGTTATTTTTCATGGCATGCACAAGCATTCAAAAAAATTGAATCACATTATGGGAAATTGGATTGCTTTTCAGTCTCAAAGTGAATTCTTTGTCAAACCTTCTGAACACATCAAGGAGAAAGTCTCAGATAAGAGTTAGTCTTTAGCATCTTCCCCACACTTTATGATAGATGGTACAGCTCTTAGGTTTAGTTTTCTGCAAACTGTATTATCCAGCTCCAATATTTATTTATCTTTATGGTTGCCTTCTGTTTATGACATGAGATATTGATTTTGTACTTGTGATATTAAAATTATTTTTAAAAATAGATTTACTTAAATAAAAAAGTGACTTAAAGAGAAATACTCAATAAATGATAGGTAGTTGGGACACAGGGCAACTGTCATGAAGGAAGGGCTGAGGTTTGGGAAACTATATTTTAAGAGATCATGCTGAGTGATATCTAAGAGATGATAGTTTCTAGAACAGTTACCCTGGTTTCCATGTATTTTTATAAAGGAGAAGTTAGAAAAGCAAGTGATGCATCTTGTCAAAGTTTGAAACCTTTTTGAGAAGTAATTAACAGAAGGGAAGGAGGAAAATAATCTTTACTGGGTGAGGGTCTCCATGCTAAGGGTTTTTCACATGCTGTCATCTGACCCTTCCAGCAGTTTTGAAAAATTAGTATTAATTTGTATGTTCAGGCTTAATTTTGAATTCTAAGCCTTTCTTCTGACTGCACTGTTGAGAGGTCACCACACTGGTTCTTGTGTGCCAGCTACCAGTATGTTAAAGGTGAGGAATGTGGGTAGGGATGACTTGTGGGAAAGCATGGATTTTGGAGTCTGACTCACCTGGGTTTGAACCCCACGTATTTGCTCTGTGCAATCTTAGCATGCTATCTACTATGTTATTCAATATGTGCCGACTTTTCTGAGTCATGATATTCTTTTAATCTATAAAATATAAAAAAATTATAACAAGCTTACAGAAGTGTTGGAAGAATTAAGTGGAATAGTACATGTAAAGCACTCAGCACAGTATCTGGTAAGTGAGTAGTTACTCAGTGTTAGCTCCTTTATTCTATTAAAAAATTCTAAACTCTCCATATTAATTGAAATTAAAAAGACTTATTAGATTTGCATGTGAAATGGCAAATTGACTTTATATATCCACGGATAAATGTTTGATTACTTCAACAACCCTCACCTAACCCACAGGAGACTAATCAAGGAAGATAGAGAGACAGAGTTACCATTTAGTCACATACATTCACAAGGTAATAATAAAGTGCATTTCACCTCTTTTTCTCCCCTCCTCTTTTGGTGTCCAAAATGAAATGAGCTGCCTTTACAGAAGTTCTGAAGTCAGAATTCCTGTGTGACAAAAAATTGAGCTCCTTTCATTATAAAGGACATATTATATAACAATGAATTTATTTTAATTGGATTTAAATGGTGTATTTTATTAATCATAGTATGTTTTTCTATGCTGTCCACTGATAACTGTTATAAATGTGTTCAAGAATGCCATTCAGATTTTTATAATTCTGAAAAAAAGAACTCTAGAATATCATCTCAATGTATTCTGCTGTAAAGAAGGCTCTTACTTCCCCTCTTTCCTTCTACAAATATCTTCAAAGAACCCCATCAGACTGCCTTAGGTCATATGGCAGTAGTTCTTGGTGGTGGTGGTAGTTTAGTCGCTAAGTCATGTCAGACTCTTGAGACGCCATGGACTCTTGAGACCCCTTGCCAGGCTCCTCTGTCTATGGAATTCTCCAGGCAAGAACACTGGAGTGGGTTGCCATTTTCTTCTCCATGGCAATAGTTCTTATGATAGTTCATATGTTAATAAAAATTAAAGATGTTTTTTAAGGGTTAATGTATTCCTTTATGTAAAGATTATATACAGGAAAGCACTTAGATAATTCACCAGAAAGCATTAATATTTTCACTTCTTTTCAGGAATAAAGAATTTGAAAAAGCTGTCAACTTCTTCACCTGGGCTGTTAAAATTGATCCACGTTTTCTGGATGCTTACATTGGACGGGGAAATTCTTACATGGAATATGGACATGATGAGGCCACCAAGCAAGCACAGAAGGACTTTCTGAAAGCACTGCATTTCAATCCAGTCTATACAAAAGCCAGAATTTGTTTAGGCTATAATTTGCAGGTAATATATGACAACATTTTGGACCACGAAAGCACCTTTTGGACAAGAAAGAGGTTATATTTGACCTTTCATTGGTGCTGGGTATATACAATGCTTATTTCACTGTGAACATTTTACCTTTATCTTCTTAGTATTCACAGTGTCAGTGGGAAGCAGGGGTTTGATGAGTTACAGGCAGCCTGCCTGGGGAGCATATCCAGGAACCTGGTGTGATGGTGAGATGAGGATCTTGTGAACTTGGGTTGCCTTATTGCCTGCACCTCTTTCTACCTCACCCCATTATACATACCACTCTTATAGACAACTATTAAGACTTTCCCAGTGAGTTTCACATATGAAAACCTGGTTAAATTTTATTTCACTAGTTATACCTGGGCTCCATAGGTTTTATCCTATTAAATTAGTGAAAAGCTAAAGGGAATAGACAATGTAATGACAGGACCTACGCGATGGACCAGATAACCACTATATAGGGACTTCGGAATTCAGGTCATCTACCAAATGGCAGTGAATTAGAACACACTGGAAGCCAAGTGAATAGGCATGTGTCCTTCCAGCTAGTTGGAAGAATGTTGTTCTTTGTGTTATCGAGCATGTCTCTGAGTGATTTCTGGGACCCTGACCTGACCTATACACTCACTGAGCTATGCGCACTACAAAATATGGAGTGATATTCTTGGAAGAAAGTGCTAGATGTGTTATATTTTCCATGAAAAAGAAAGGAGTAATCTTTTTGTGCCTTTTATTATTAAAAAAATTAAACAATGGACAAAAGTATGTTTAAATTATGGTAATTTGCAGAAATTCCTATTAACAATGTCTTTTATTTTTTTAATATAAATTTATATATTTTATTTTTTTTAATTTATTTATTTTAATTGGAGACTAATTACTTTACAATATTGTATTAGTTTTGCCGTACATAAACATGAATCCGCCACAGGTGTACACGTGTTCCCCATCCTGAACCCTCCTCCCACCTCCTTCCCCACACCATCCCTCTGGGTCATCCCAGTGTACCAGCCCCGTGCATCCTGTATCATGCATCAAACCTGGACTGGCGATTTGTTTCACATATGATATTATACATATTTCAATGCCATTCTCCCATATCATCCCACCCTGGCCCTCTCCCACAGAGTCCAAAAGACTGTTCTATATATCTGTGTCTCTTTTGCTGTCTTGCGTACAGGGTTATCATAACCATCTTTCTAAATTCCACATATATGCGTTAGTATACTGTATTGGTGTTTTTCTTTCTGGCTTACTTCACTCTGTATAATAGGCTCCAGTTTTGTCCACCTCATTAGAACTGATTCAAATGTATTCTTTTTAATGGCTGGGTAATATTCCATTGTGTATATGTACCACAGCTTTCTTATCCATTTGTCTGCTGATGGACAGGGTGACTCCCCAAACAGCTAGAACTGACTGCAGTCAAAAGAAATGTGTTAATGTCATTGTTCATTGCATTTGCTGGGCAGCTAGTATAGGACAGGGACTGATCTAGGCCTGGGGCTAGAGCAGTGAAAAGACACAGTTCTCCTTGCAGAGTTTACTACCTATTGAAGGGATAAGCATCAAGCTGGCACATGAATAATTACTTAATTATACTCAGGATAAGTACAAATAAAAAAAAAAAANACACTGGAAGCCAAGTGAATAGGCATGTGTCCTTCCAGCTAGTTGGAAGAATGTTGTTCTTTGTGTTATCGAGCATGTCTCTGAGTGATTTCTGGGACCCTGACCTGACCTATACACTCACTGAGCTATGCGCACTACAAAATATGGAGTGATATTCTTGGAAGAAAGTGCTAGATGTGTTATATTTTCCATGAAAAAGAAAGGAGTAATCTTTTTGTGCCTTTTATTATTAAAAAAATTAAACAATGGACAAAAGTATGTTTAAATTATGGTAATTTGCAGAAATTCCTATTAACAATGTCTTTTATTTTTTTAATATAAATTTATATATTTTATTTTTTTTAATTTATTTATTTTAATTGGAGACTAATTACTTTACAATATTGTATTAGTTTTGCCGTACATAAACATGAATCCGCCACAGGTGTACACGTGTTCCCCATCCTGAACCCTCCTCCCACCTCCTTCCCCACACCATCCCTCTGGGTCATCCCAGTGTACCAGCCCCGTGCATCCTGTATCATGCATCAAACCTGGACTGGCGATTTGTTTCACATATGATATTATACATATTTCAATGCCATTCTCCCATATCATCCCACCCTGGCCCTCTCCCACAGAGTCCAAAAGACTGTTCTATATATCTGTGTCTCTTTTGCTGTCTTGCGTACAGGGTTATCATAACCATCTTTCTAAATTCCACATATATGCGTTAGTATACTGTATTGGTGTTTTTCTTTCTGGCTTACTTCACTCTGTATAATAGGCTCCAGTTTTGTCCACCTCATTAGAACTGATTCAAATGTATTCTTTTTAATGGCTGGGTAATATTCCATTGTGTATATGTACCACAGCTTTCTTATCCATTTGTCTGCTGATGGACAGGGTGACTCCCCAAACAGCTAGAACTGACTGCAGTCAAAAGAAATGTGTTAATGTCATTGTTCATTGCATTTGCTGGGCAGCTAGTATAGGACAGGGACTGATCTAGGCCTGGGGCTAGAGCAGTGAAAAGACACAGTTCTCCTTGCAGAGTTTACTACCTATTGAAGGGATAAGCATCAAGCTGGCACATGAATAATTACTTAATTATACTCAGGATAAGTACAAATAAAAAAAAAAAAGATGGGTTTTAGGACAGTTTATATGAAGGAAACCTAGCTTTGTTTGAGGGGATGAGGAAAGACTTTTTGAGAAATTAACATTTAAATAGAGGTATGAAAAACTAGTAATTAGGAGTAGGAGTTGGGGCTTAGAACACAGTGTTCCCCAGAGAGGGGCCAGCTCATTTGGTGAGAAAGAGACAGAGGGCCTAAAGGAGACAGAATGTTATGGACAAGGGGAGAGTGATGTGGGATAAGACTGCAGAACTGAGTAATGACTGGAGGTAAAGGTCGTTTTAACTGGTCTAGGTTAGTTACAAATGTGAGTATCACTCACCAGAGCACTGACATCAGATCTGTATTTTATGAAGATCTCACTGGGTGTATATCAACCTGAAGGAACTTGTCAGTATGAGGAAGAATTGAATCAGGAAAGGAAGGACAGAAAAATGAGAGCTAGAAAAACCCATCAAATCCTGTTTAGGGCCATGAGTGACCATTTTTTAGATAAATACGAAACAGATTCCCCTTCTACATGCCTAGCACTAGAGACGTGGAAGTGAGCAAAACCGATATTGTCAGGACTAGACGAGTTCACTTCCTTGTTTATCAAATGAACATGTGATGGTGACATTGATTTTCACATAATGTACTGTGAAGGAGAAGTTTACTGGTTAAAGAGAGTGTCTGTGAAGTCGCTCAGTCGTGTCTGACTCTTTGCGACCCCATGCACTGTAGCCTACCGGGTTCCTCCGTCCATGGGATTTTCCAGCAAGAATACTGGAGTGGGATGCCATTTCCTTCTCCAGAGGATCTTCCCCACACAGGGATCGAACCCGGGTCTCCCGCATTGTAAGCAGATGCTTTACCGTCTGAGCCACCAGGGTATTCACAGTGTCTAGTTAACTCTCAGTTCTAATTTGTATTAGTTTTATTCAAGAGTCAATTGGTTTATGTGAGAGTCAGCTTCTGAGACTGGCAAGTTGGGTTTTTGAGCCCACAGGAATCAAAGACAGGCCCTGGACTGTGCTGAGTTTATCAACTCACTGCCTTTCTGTGATGATTTATTTAGTTGCCAGCTGGTCTTCTCTATGAAATACTCTGACATCTTTCTGCTAACAGTGTCCCTCTCCTAACCTTCTCTCTTTTTTTCCAGTTGGTACTAAGGTTGGTATAAATACCTGCTTGGTTGATTTGTATGCATTTTTTATGGCATGTGTATAGTGATCCTAAAATGCCAGACACTGGTGCAATTAACAGATAGGTTTTATACCATTATGAGCTTCCCTTGTGGCTCAACTGATAAAGAATCCACCTGCAATGCTGGAGACTTGGGTTCGATACTGGGTTGGGAAGATCCCCTGGAGAAGGGAAAGACTACCCACTCCAGTATTCTGGCCTGGAGAATTCCATGGGCTGTACAGTTTATACACTTTCACTTTATACCATTAGTTTATTTGTTTAATTTTTGAGCACATATTTATTTTGTTATGTATAATATGTATAACTAGAGTTTCAATGCCAAGCAAATAAACGATTCTTGCCTGTGTGTTCAGTGAAAGTGAAAGTTGCTCAGTCGTGTCCATCTCTTTGCTACCCCATGGACTATACAGTCCATGGAATTCTCTAGGCCAAGATACTGGAATGGGTAGCCATTCCCTTCTCCAGGGGATCTTCCCACCCCAGGGATCAGACCCAACTCTCCCACTTTGCAGGCAAATTCTTCACCAGCTGAGCCACAAGGGAAGCCCAAGAGTGCTGGAGTGGGTAGCCTATCCCTTCTCCAGCAGATCTTCCCAACCCAGGAATCGAACCGGGGTCCCCTGCATTGCAGGTGGATTCTTTACCAACTGAGCTTGCAGAACTCAATGTAAATTTTGTAGTGATTGTCAGAAGCATTGGTGCTTCCCATGGTGGTCAAGATTTTATGTTGTTGAAGACCCATCTAAGAGATGACTCTGATAATCAGATTTATTTCAACTAATTAAAATTTCAGCTTAAATACTCAGTGGAATCAGTCATTTGAATGTACTCACAGTACAGCCTACTTCCTTGTTTAAAATATCTTAGATTTAGCACAGTATAAATATACCCTTACTCAAAGACTTTATTTAAGTTAGAATCATAAACATTTGTCATGATATGGACAATTTCCTACTTGGTGTAAATGGAAAATTATTTTAGGCCCAAGGAAAATTCCAGAAAGCTTGGAACCACTTTACCATTGCTATGGAAGTTGATCCAAAGAGCTACCTAGCCTATGAAGGAAGAGCTGTGGTCTGTCTTCAGATGGGTGATAATTTTGCTGCATTTCAGGATATAAATGCTGCCATAAAGGTAAAAATCCACTTATATTTATCATTGGTGTAAATTAATGTCATCAGTGAATAAGATTAAGTAAGAAGTCCTCTGTTGCCTTTTAAAAGTGACTTGTAGAAAAAATAATATTTGTATTTTTTCCCCCAGGAGTTTCGCAGAATAAAGAGTTATTATAGCTTGTCAGTTTTATAACCTAAATGTGTTTAAAATTTTGAAAATATATTTCTAATAAATGTTGATTCCTCTTAGTACATGCAGATTTATAGCTTCATGATATATCAACATTATTTTATAATTAAAAAAATAAAATAATGTTCTGGCTTTGAAGGAACTAAAGAAAGAATAATGTAAATCTCTAGCTTTTTCTATAATGAAATGGCAAATAAATTCAGACAGAAAATCTTCCTTTTGTATTCTCAATTTTGGATTCTCTCTCTCTCTCTCTCTCTTTTTTTTTTTGTGTGTGTATTTGGGTAGATATTGTAATCTTTGAGATCAGAAAAAGGAAAGACCTGAAAGGTAACTGCTGTACTGCATAGGACAAATAAACATGTTAACTTTTTAATTTCTCCTCCAGCTTAGCAGAGCTAAACAGACAAGCTTTTCCTCATGCGTCTATTCTTAAGCCCCATTCTTTGCAAAGGAACTGAGTAAAACACTAAGATTATTTGTTTTATTGCAACCAAATCAACAAAATGTTGGCATTGAACCAACTTCATGCCGAGTCCTTTCTCCAAATGTTTGCTCTAGTGGGGTTTCACCTGCCCTATAAGTCACTAGCTTCCCACAAAGAGATTTCATAATGTCCATTTTTGCAGACATGAAATCGGAGATAAATACTATTCCCAGACGCTAACTGCTCTTACTTTTATATTGTAGATCAATGCTACAGCAGAATTCTTAACAAATCGTGGTGTGATTCATGAGTTTATGGGTCAACAACAGAACGCAATGAGAGACTATCAAGAAGCAATTTCTTTAAACCCCACCTACTCGCTGGCTTACTTTAATGCAGGAAATATCTACTTTCATCACAGGCAATTTTCCCAGGTAATGTGAGTTTTCCTTCTCGTTTTCTTTTTGACACTAAGTGCTTTCTTCATTACATATAGTTTCAAAATGCAAACTTTATGTCTCAGGCATTCGTTAGCTCTTTAGGAGGTTTTCTCTTTCATAAGAATGCTTATAATTATGTATTAAATGTTTACACCCCTGTGGATTTATTCTTTTCATTATTATCAGCCACTCAACACTTGTCCAGTAAACATTGTTTTGGACTTTACCAGGTGCCTGCAGTCTCCTTGCTGTCCATTGTTGCCAGCTTCCCACCTGGAATTCTCTACTTTTTGCCCCCATTTAGCAAAATCTCACGCTTTCTTTCAGACTATCTTTCATGATGTAATTGTCTAGCTCATCGTAATTTCTACCTTAAGTTTCAGTCACATGAGCACTTGACTGGGGGTAAGGAGATGTGTATGTTACTTCTGGTTTTTATGGCAACCATCTTTTTTTCAGCATCATTTTATAACATCTGAAATCAAAGTGTTGGGTTCAGTTCAGTTCAGTTCAGTTCAGTCGCTCAGTCGTGTCCTACTCTTTGAGACCCCATGAATCGCAGCATACCAGGCCTCCCTGTCCATCACCAACTCCCAGAGTTCACACAGACTCATACCCATTGAGTCAGTGATGCCATCCAGCCATCTCATCCTCTGTCGGCCCCTTCTCCTCCTGCCCCCAAACCCTCCCAGCATCAGAGTCTTTTCCAATGAGTCAACTCTTAGCATGAGGTGGCCAAAGTACTGGAGCTTCAGCTTCAGCATCATTCCTTCCAAAGAGAACCCAGGGCNTTTGTACAGTTCTTCTGTGTATTCTTGCCAGCTCTTCTTAATATCTTCTGCTTCTGTTAGGTCCATACCGTTTCTGTACTTTTTTCTGGTCACTTTTATTTCTAAAAATCTGTTAATTTGTTATCTTTGGTTTTTACAATGAAGGCAGGCAAATTACTTTTCTGTTACTTATATTTGAATGAGATAATTTTTTTTTTCCCCTGGACTGAAAGCAGAGATTCCTGTGGAAAACAGGGTGATGTTCCACGGTGACTTTCTGAGTTGAGCTGCCTCTGATGGTTTTGCAAAGGACTTTCCAGTCTGTTCTGTTTAGTGTAGCCTGGTTTGGGAAGACTTATCACAAGCTCTGTGTTTCTCAGCACCTCTCACAGTCCTTGCTTGTAAGATAAGATACTCATGTTAAAAAGTTGTTTTTACTGCTTGCATTTTCTGAGATCTATAAGATCCTCTGTATTCTCCTCTACCACCCGATATTGTCACCATACCCCTTAAAAGTGATCTTTGGGATATCTTTATCTACTGAGAGGCTACAGCCCTTTGCATTTTGCTGGAAAAGTTGAGCAAGTACTTCCTGAGTCCACTTAGCTCTTCATTCTTTCAGTCTCCTCGTGTTTGTAATGTACCTGCCATCTGCTAGAAATTGATGAAGACCCTGAGGAAACAGAGCTAAATGAGACCGGGAAGACTTCTTTTATGATGTAGTTTACATTCTATTGGAGGAAGAAATAGAAAATAACACAATAGTAGTAGTGTCATAAACATCTAATACCACCTCATGTAAGCAGTACTATATCAGTATTAGCGTGTGTGTGGGACGACAGGAGGTTACCTGGGTGGATAATGCAGGTGGAGAGAAGGGGTTGAAGGAGCAAGCTTTGGTGCAACGTCAGTGTTCAGAAGTGAGGCCAAGAGGAGATGCCAGAGGGTAGACTGAGAAGAGAGACTCCAGCCAGGATGATGGGAGGGAAAGCAGGAGCGCATATATCACCTCAGGAATTAAGTGCTTTAAGAAATGTGTCCTGTATCAAATGCTGCTGAGAAGTCCAGGTAAGAGAGGACGGAGGGAATCCTTGATGACTTTGGTAAGAACATCGTTGGAGTAGCAATGGCGCCAGAGCCTTCAGTGGGAAGAGTTTTGGAGAAAATGTGAGGCGAAGAGTTAGACAGTTCAACTGGTTCCAGAAATTCTCCTGTGAAGAGAAGTAGTGAAATGGGGGTGATGGCTGGAGTGGAGTAAGGTGTTGCTACTTTTGATTTCTTAAAATAGGAGGGATATTGATTCCTGCTCCTATGTTAAAGGATCTGGCAGAAAAGGAATAATTGTTGGTGTAGGAGAGAGTGATATAGATAATTAGGATCAAAATCTTTGAGGATTTGAAGGGGCTAAAGTTTGGAAGTTCCAGGGGTGGCCTTTGAAGAGAGCAGGTCACACTATCCTTTATGTCGTGAAGGAACACACAGAGTACAGAAGAGAGTACCGCTGCTGTAGATGGATAGATTTTTTTTTTTTAAGTTGCTTTCTATTTATTTTTTGATTGCACTGGATTTTTGTTGCTTTGTGCAGGCTTTCTCTGGTTGTGGTTTTCAGTTCAGTCGCTCAGTCATGTCTGATTCTTTGTGACCCTGTGGACTGCAGCATGCCAGGTCTCCCTGTCTATCACCAACTCTTAGAGTTTACTCAAACTCATGTCCATCTAGTCGGTGATGCCAGCCAACCATCTCATCCTCTGTCGTCCCCTTCTCCTCCTGCCTTCAATCTTTCCCAGCATCAAAGTCTTTTCCAATGAGTCAGTTCTTCACATCAGGTGGCCAAAGTATTGGAGTTTCACCTTCGGCATCAGTCCTTCCAATGACTGTTCAGGACTGATCTCCTTTAGGATGGATTGGTTGGAGTCTCCTTGCAGTCCAAGGGACTCTCAAGAGTCTTCTCCAACACCACAGTTCAAAGGTACCAATTCTTTGGCGCTCAGCTAGTTGCAATGAGTGGGGGCGGATCCTCATTGTGGCTCGCAGGCTTCTCACTGGGGTGGCTTGTCTTGTGGAGCATGGGCTGTAGGCGTGGGGGCTTCAGCAGCTGTGGCTCACTGGCCCTAGAGTGCAGGCTCAGTGGTTGTGGCACACATGTTTAGGTTCTCCTCAGCAGGTGGAATCTTCCAGACCAGTGATGGAACCTGTGTCCGCTGTCTTGGCAGGTGGATTCTTATCTACTGCACCACAGGGAAGTCTGATAGGTAGATTTTGATAGTAGGCATTTCTATTTATTGATTATAGTTTTTCCATGAGATATGAGCATCATTTACCAGTTAAGAGAGGATGGATAGGTAAAAGGGGGATGTGTGGCTAGGGGTTTTGAAGAAGCAAGAGAACATGTGAAATAATTATTCTAGAGAGTGGTAGTGTGAACTTTCCAGGGAAGCAGAGTAGGACTACCAGACAACTTTAAGTTTTCATTTGAAGTTTGTGGTTAAATCTAAAGTGAGATCTTGACTCTATACTGCTTTGCATATGATTCTTTCTATACAAATTCAGTATGGCTTTGTGTCACTCCACAACCATTTCCCTGAGTTAGTCTCTTATCTCCTCATTCCAGGTAAGCTCTTTAATGCCAGGAATCACTCCTGTCTCTTCCCCTATATTTCCTTACTCAGAAAGCACATCCATACCCATGGCTTATGCTACGTGTCAGCCTCTACCTTTCTTCTGAGCTCCTAACCCATACTTATCAGTTGCTGAAACTGGATGCTTTGTAAGTGCATTAGAGTCAAAACGTAATTAATCTCTGTATCTTCTACACCCCGTCTAGCTCTTCTTCCTAGAAACCCTGTCTCAATTCAAGATGTCATTTTTAGAGTCACCTGAGTAGAAATATTGCATCAATCATAATTTTTCCTCCTCAGCTTCATCTAATTAGTCATCTGATTCTGTCGGTTTTGATTCTTAGTTTTTTCTCACACATGCCATTTCCATTCTATTTCTACTGCAATCTCGTTAGTTTCATTCTTTCCCAAGTTAAATCAGTTAGCTTGCTGACCCCTATGATGAGGCTGGTTGGCCTCAGAGGTGAAGTTAGATGCTGGGACAGAGAATTATCGAAGATATTATTGTGTAAGGCATGAATGAGATTGTCGTAGCTCAGACCTCAGATAGCTGGGAGTCTAATGTCTTCCGAGGCTGACGGTCAGGGTAAGTTACCTTAAACTTTGTCAAGCTCAGACTACTCTCCAGCTGGGTTTTGGCAATGTTTCTGTGCACTAGAGAGTTAGTTAATCAGATTAAGATATACACAATGCCCAGGCAATCTTCTGTTTCCATAACTGCTTATGGTCCACGTGAGAAGGAAACTCTCACATTTTAAGCTTATTTGTCCCTAATAACTCTATGGATATCATGTATAAGACCGTTTGGTTAGATCTGAAGTGTAGTTTGAATTTTGATCATACTTTAAAAGTATGGCTCTTTTTCCTCAAACTAGGGGCACATCAGCTGGGCAAATATTTGATCTAAAATATATTCTGTCCTCTGTCTTGATAGACTGGCTACCTGGGCACTACTTTATAGTATGTGCTCCCTTCAGACACAAACAGACTTTGAGAGTGATTTATTCAGCTATTTTTGTATGCTCTGTGGTTTTTCTGTGGAAAAATTCTTCTATTTGCTGTACACTCTCCTCCTCCCTTTATTTCTGACTAT
This sequence comes from Neotragus moschatus, assembly GCA_006410615.1. NCBI lineage: Eukaryota > Metazoa > Chordata > Mammalia > Artiodactyla > Bovidae > Neotragus > Neotragus moschatus. Next base: position 13,743 of record SJYA01002681.1, read on the forward strand.
GGATGGAAGATTTAGGGCCAGGAGGAAGGGTCTTTCAATAAGCCAGATAATCTCTAGAGGGTTAAGACATGTATGTGTTCTGGCTTCTTTTGTGATTAGTTAGTAGCTTAATGGTTTTAAACCATATTTGGTTGCATCATGAACTACAGGTGACTTTTCAGTAATAACTGAGTCAGCCTTCTAATTAATTACAGGTACAAGGGAACTTACAGGTATGGTTCTGAACTAATTTTAGTTTTGGGGATTGAAATTCTAGAAACACAATTTGAATCAGAAAGCATCTGCTGCTGCTGCTGCTAAGTCACTTCAGTCGTGTCCTACTCTGCGCGACCCCACAGACAGCAGTCCACCAGGCTCCGCCGTCCCTGGGATTCTCCAGGCAAGAACACTGGAGTGGGTTGCCAGTTCCTCCTCCAATGCATGAAAGTGAAAAGTGAAAGTGAAGTCGCTCAGTCGTGTCCGACTCTTCGCGATCCCATGGACTGCCAGGCAAGACTACTGGAGTGGGGTGCCATTGCCTTCTCCAAGAAAGCATCTAGAAGCTAGTAGACAAGTTGTAGCTTCCCAGGTGGCACTAGTCGTAAAGAACCTCCTGCTAGTGCAGGAGGCAGAAGAGATGTAGGTTCAGTCTCTGGATCAGGAAGATCTCTGGGGAAGGAAATGAAGGGAAGATCTCTGGGAAGGAAATACTACAGCCCACTCCAGTATTTTTGCCTAGAGAATCCCATGAACAGGAGCCTAGCAGGTTACAGTCCATGGGGTCGTAAAGAGTTGGACATGACTGAAGTGACTTCAGTCAATCCTAAAGGAAATCAGTCCTGAATATTCATTGGAAGGATTGATACTGAAGCTCCAATACTTTGGCCAACTGATGTGAAGAGCTGAGTCATTGGAAAAGACCCTGATGCTGGGAAAGATTGAAGGCAGGAGGAGAAGGGGACGATAGAGAATGAGATGGTTGGATGACGTCAGCAACTCAATGGACATGAGTTTGAGCAAGCTCTGGGAGTTGGTAATGGACAGGGATGCCTGGTGTGCTGCAGTCCATGAGGTCGCAAAGAGGCGGACATGACTGATTGACTTATCATGTCAATCAGTGGAAATTAGACCAGTTGTTAAATCAAGGCCATCCATTGTGGTAGGCATCTTTGTCCTCTAACTACTCTGTGGGTGATAATACTCCTGTTCTTCTAGTAACCTCATTAAATATATAGGCTTTCATTTCCTAAGTAGTATATATTTAAAGCTGCAATAGAAAGTAATATTGTTCACAGTTAGCCATACTACAGTGTTTTACCAAGTTAATTTATTTTAGCTGGGGTAGGTGTTAGCTTCTACCTGATTGAAGTCATCCTTTTGTGATTTTGAATTGTGTCATTTTTATTGAGGACTTATTGGTTAGTTAAAATGAAACTTAAATTACTTTTTGAAGGAAGTCTTGGCCCTGCTTTGAGTCATTCCCTTGCCTCATTTGTAATGACTGTGAGTCCAGCCTCCTGTTCAGGAGTGAATTCTTTAAGCTTTTCACAGAGGAATGTCAATTCCGCTGCCTTTTTAAGGGATCCTTAAATTGCACTTAGCCACAGCACATTACAGCTCCCATTCTGGGATGAGATGGATTACACAATCTTGATCTAATTGATTCTCAAAAGTCACAAACAGTCAAATTCCTGGTGTATTGCCTGAGGGCTATGATCTCTCCATTTGCAGATACTGGCAAAAAAAAAAAAAAAGATGTATCAGTATAATTGAGTCTTTATGATATTCTACATATTGTTCTCAGTACTTTACCTGTTAGCTCACTTAGCTGTCAGAGCAGCGCTGAAAGCAGAGTTCGATTTGTTGCTTTCATGAGTCAGAGTGTTTTAGTTACTCACCTGAGGGCATAGAGCTCATATGTGGTAGAACCTGGACGTCTGGCCCTGAGGTCTGAGCTCCTGGCCACCAGGCTCCCAGTGTTTTACTTCACCCACAGTGGAATGAACTGAGAACAAATCTCTGGGAAATATAAAGAAAAATAGTCCAATGAGGAAGACTGATAGAAAATGATCAGAGAGGTAGGAGAAAAACTAGGGAGACTCCCTGTTTCAAGGACAAAGAGAGTTTTAAGGGGGAAGGAGAGACCAAAGGCATCTGTGCCACAGAAAAGCTGTGGAAGGAAAGGTCTAGAAAACGTCTGCTGGACTTGACAACACCGTTAGCTTTGCTAAAAACTGACCTCATGGAAAGAGGGAGATAGATAGAAGCCAGATGGTGGTGTGCTGGGGGAAAATTGAGTGCTAAAGGAAGTGGAAGTATTCAAGCTGTATTGTTAAAAATGACTTTTCCTAATTTAGGGAGGTTTCAAATTTTTTTTGAAACTGTGGTGCTCTGGGGGAAAATTGAGTGGTAAAGGAATTGGATTCAGCAAGCTGTACTGTTAAAAATGATTTTTCCAAATTTAGGGAGGTTTCAGACTCCTTTGAATTCAAATTCAAAGGAGTCAAATTTTTATTCATTCTCTAACTAGAGAAGAGATTCCTACCTTGAGCAGTAGCATGTCTAATCAGTATCTCAAGCTATTTGTGGTGAAGGAGCAGTTTTTAAGATTTTTCTAACTTACTTAAGACCCCAACACTGGTCTATGGACCACACTTTGCAGGGTCCTTTCCAGCTTGGGAATTTGTCGTGAAGCATCTGGAGTCTTGGATCTTCTTGAAAAGCTGATTTTTATCTTCTCTCTTCTTTCCTTATAGCTTTTCATAGTATAACTGTGTTTTTAAACCTTTTTGGTATGGTTCAGAACTTTATTTTCAAAGTTCACGTCTCTCTTTAGCCTTTACTCTGCTTTTATATGAAAAGTGTTAGTTTTCTAACTTATGTTTTATTTTCCTGTTGTGACCTTTTTTCCCAACTTATAGCATTGTATAGGGATATGGGATTTGTGTGGGGTGGGCATAGACAGCAGGGGGAGGTGGTAGGAGAACATTTCACTTCAGCAGAGAGGAGTATTTTATCTCTGACACTATCTAAAACTGCTGACACAGGATGATAACACAAAGCAGACCACCTATTGGTTGGTTTTATTATCATCTTTTACATTCTCTGCAAATTCTGTACCTTCTAATCATCTGTGTCTGATACAGATGGCCTGAGTTTTACAGTAAAAGTGTTTCAAATTGCTGTATAGCTGCCAGTTAAAATATATTCAGATTGTCATTATCTTCACATTTCTATAGGCTAGTGACTACTTCTCAAAGGCTTTAAAGTTTGATCCAGAAAATGAATGTGCTACCATGAATCGAGCTATTGCAAATACAGTATTAAAGAGATATGAAGAAGCAAAAGAAGATTTTGCATATGTAATTGAAAGCTGTCCATTGTGGGCTGCAGTATATTTTAACAGAGCATACTTCTACTGTTGTTTAAAGCAATATGAACTGGCTGAAGAAGATCTAAGTAAAGGTATATTTTTTTGGTAATTTTTTGAGTGAGATTACAATCTTCGAATTGTTTTTAGATGACAAAAGAAGAAAGACATCAGGTCTATTTGCTTAGATAAATTTACATTAGAATTAATGGTTTTATATATATATATCTTTATATATATATATATATATATCTTTAATCAATATAGATTTGTTTATGTAATAACTTACCACATTGGTATCTAAAATGTAGAAAATTGTTAGGGAAATCATACACAAATATTGCTTGACTTTCAAAAAAGACATTGTACTGTGTTTCCCGAGTTAATTTTCTTAGAAAGATTCAAATGTAACTAAATAATGTACATAGGAGGAAAAATGTTTTCCAGTGGGTAATACTAAAGTATTATTTTATTTTTATATTATATGCTATTATTTACTAATAATAACTTATAGTAATAATAAAGTGTTATTATAATTTATTATAAAATGTGTATTTAAAAAATGAGAGTCTTTTTGAGTGCTCACATAAAAGATACCTTGAAAAATTTTTCTTTTACAGCTTTGTCTTTGAAACCTAATGATGCTCTAATATATAATCTTAGAGCAGAAGTTCGTGGTAAGATAGGCCTGATTGAAGAAGCTATGGCTGACTATATCAAAGCACTGGATCTTCAGGAACATGCCTCCGTGGTATGAATACATAGACCATGGATTCTGTAGCAGTTTACACAGCTGTTCTTCCAGAAATTGAAACCTGTTTGTTGCTTTTTAAAAAGTTTTCATTATCTTCATTGTTGTATTCTTTGTGTTAGTCTTTTATATAATTCTTTGATACATTTTAACATCTTCTTTATATATTAATTATAAAACTTCTAGACCATTTTCTGCAGATTTGTAACAACTCAAAAATGAATTTTTTTCAGAAGATTAGAATTTAAAGGAGAATGTTTCTCAAGGGCCCTAGAAACACAAAATATTTTCTTTAAAGTAAAATAATTCCTTTAAAAATAATACTGTATGATTTTAGAAAAAGGATCATTGACCTTTTCATTAATACCTAGATGTATTCAACAATATCCAGATTAAAAAAAAAATAGAGAGCTGATGACTATAAAGAAATTAAAGTCAAGCACATTTCCCTTCTCTTCCTTTGAACAATATCTGCACAGGTCTGAATTCTTCCTAGTACGTATGTTGTTCCAACACATAAACATGTTTCTCTTTTTCATGTAGCCTCCCTCCCAGGACAGCGCCTATGAAGATTTTGAGGATCCGCCTCTTTAATGCAAATTTTATAAACATATATAAAAATCTGTATATACTTATAATTAGTGCATCATACAATTTGACAAGTAAGAATACTTTAAAACAGCTGCTGCTGCTCCTGCTAAGTCACTTCAGTCGTGTCCGACTCTGTGTGACCCCATAGACGGCAGCCCACCAGGCTCCCCCGTCCCTGGGATTCTCCAGGCAAGAATACTGGAGTGGGTTGCCATTTCCTTCTCCAATGCATGAAAGTGAAAAGTGAAAGTGAAGTCGCTTAGGCGTGTCTGACTCTTAGCAACCCGATGGACTGCAGCCTACCAGGCTTCTCCGTCNAAAATGTGTATTTAAAAAATGAGAGTCTTTTTGAGTGCTCACATAAAAGATACCTTGAAAAATTTTTCTTTTACAGCTTTGTCTTTGAAACCTAATGATGCTCTAATATATAATCTTAGAGCAGAAGTTCGTGGTAAGATAGGCCGGATTGAAGAAGCTATGGCTGACTATATCAAAGCACTGGATCTTCAGGAACATGCCTCCGTGGTATGAATACATAGACCATGGATTCTGTAGCAGTTTACACAGCTGTTCTTCCAGAAATTGAAACCTGTTTGTTGCTTTTTAAAAAGTTTTCATTATCTTCATTGTTGTATTCTTTGTGTTAGTCTTTTATATAATTCTTTGAAGCATTTTAACATCTTCTTTATATATTAATTATAAAACTTCTAGACCATTTTCTGCAGATTTGTAACAACTCAAAAATGAATTTTTTTCAGAAGATTAGAATTTAAAGGAGAATGTTTCTCAAGGGCCCTAGAAACACAAAATATTTTCTTTAAAGTAAAATAATTCCTTTAAAAATAATACTGTATGATTTTAGAAAAAGGATCATTGACCTTTTCATTAATACCTAGATGTATTCAACAATATCCAGATTAAAAAAAAAATAGAGAGCTGATGACTATAAAGAAATTAAAGTCAAGCACATTTCCCTTCTCTTCCTTTGAACAATATCTGCACAGGTCTGAATTCTTCCTAGTACGTATGTTGTTCCAACACATAAACATGTTTCTCTTTTTCATGTAGCCTCCCTCCCAGGACAGCGCCTATGAAGATTTTGAGGATCCGCCTCTTTAATGCAAATTTTATAAACATATATAAAAATCTGTATATACTTATAATTAGTGCATCATACAATTTGACAAGTAAGAATACTTTAAAACAGCTGCTGCTGCTCCTGCTAAGTCACTTCAGTCGTGTCCGACTCTGTGTGACCCCATAGACGGCAGCCCACCAGGCTCCCCCGTCCCTGGGATTCTCCAGGCAAGAATACTGGAGTGGGTTGCCATTTCCTTCTCCAATGCATGAAAGTGAAAAGTGAAAGTGAAGTCGCTTAGGCGTGTCTGACTCTTAGCAACCCGATGGACTGCAGCCTACCAGGCTTCTCCGTCCATGGGATTTTCCAGGCAAGAGTACTGGAGTGGGTTGCCATTGCCTTCTCCTTAAAACAGCTAAAAATTCTTAATAGAATATTTCTTTAGTGAAGCAGAAAACCCTTTTCCTTTACCTCACTGGTAGTAACAAAATTTCCTGACTTATACACTCCTTTGGATTTGCTCCACTCAGTTTATTTTCCGTCTGTGTCTCATTCTTCCAGTACGTCTCCAGCTCCTCAGAGACTTGTTTTCACTGTGATGAGACTTTATGGCAAAAAAATACCCCCATCTACTCAATTGCCTTTGTTTTCCATTTGAGGTACCAGAGCTTCACGGTAGAAAGTTGACTTTAAGTCAGAAGCCACTATGAGGCTGCTTCACACTCTTTCAGGGTAGTTTCCTTGGCGTGGTACGTGGGTTCACGTGAGGACTGGGCCACGCCTGGTATTTCAGTGGATGACTCAGCCACCTTTAATAAGCCTCTTCACATAAGCCTCTTGTGCTCACTTGTCTCCAGAACCTTTAGTCCCAGGCCGGCCGCTGATGAGATCAGAACAACCTCATGTACCCACTGACAGACCCTCATCTCGTGCCCCAGCCACGCATCTCTCACCTACAGCCCTGGGGCATCTCTGTTAAAAGCTGAGGGGTGGCCAGCTAGCAGTGGCAGTGCTGGGCCACATGCCCCACGGATGTGCAGGGGACCCAAGTCCCTGTCAAATGAACTTTCGATGATGAGAGAAAAAAAACTAGTAAATCAGCTCCTTTCCATCTCTTGGTGAAGTGTTCTGAGATACACAATCTATATAGCCTCCTGTATACCTCACCTGGGAGAGTGAGCTGGTACCCAGCTTCCAGACGTATCCTGCGTATCCCGTGCTGGTGCTTTTGACTTCCCTGGCTTTGCTTTCTTTGGTTTCTCCCCCTGCTTTTCTGGGTTTGCACTTCTTGATAAAGTCATTGCCCAGAAACATTGGCCTCTGGCTCTGCTTTCTGAGACAACCCAGCCTGAGGCAATTAGTAATTTTTTTTTTTCTGATTACACACAAATCCTTATAATGTGAGGCAGGAATGATAAAAACCAAGGACCATGATGGCATAATGGAGCGAATCATATCTAATATGCCCAAGTGCTGCAGGTCCTGGGTCCATATCCTCTAGGGACCCAGAGTTTCTGTCTGTACCGACCTCCAACCTCTTGCACAAACTTACAGTTTTCCACCTGAGGCCTTTCTCTCAGTCCACACCTCGGTTAAGCCGCTGAGCCAGGCTAGGTAGAGTGTTCTATGCCTTACAGTCATTGTTTCACTTTTTTACCTATGCCTTGTAAGGTAGCAGGTTTCATCGCATGAGGAAACTGAGGCTCGAAAGGATAAAATTATGTGACCAGCTAGTAAATGGTGGAGCTGAAAGTCAGCCTCTATTCTAGTTTAAAAGTCTCTACTCTTCCTGCTCCTTTTCACCTAGAGAGAAGTCAAACAAGATAAACTCACCCCAAAAATAATCTTTATCATAGTGACATTAAAGCTCTCTGTCTGCCTAATGTTTATTAGTACACAGAAAGGATTTCCAGTCTTAAAGAACACTTCTTTTGTACTGGCATATATGTGTATTTATAAAACGAGGATCATGGCATCCGGTCCCATCACTTCATGGGAAATAGATGGGGAAACAGTGGAAACAGTGTCAGACTTTATTTTGGGGGGCTCCAAAATCACTGCAGATGGTGACTGCAGCCATGAAATTAAAAGACGCTTATTCCTTGGAAGAAAAGTTATGACCAACCTAGACAGCATATTCAAAAGCAGAGACATTACTTTGCCGACTAAGGTCCGTCTAGTCAAGGCTGTGTTTTTTTCCAGTAGTCATGTATGGATGTGAGAGTTGGACTGTGAAGAAGGCTGAGCGCTGAAGAATTGATGCTTTTGAACTGTGGTGTTGGAGAAGACTCTTGAGAGTCCCTTGACCTGCAAGGAGATCCAACCAGTCCATTCTGAAGGAGATCAACCTTGGGATTTCTTTGGAAGGAATGATGCTAAAGCTGAAACTCCACCTCATGCGAAGAGTTGACTCATTGGCAAAGACTTTGATGCTGGGAGGGATTGGGGCAGGAGGAGAAGGGGACGACAGAGGATGAGATGGCTGGATGGCATCACTGACTTGATGGACGTGGGTCTGAGTGAACTCCGGGAGTTGGTGATGGACAGGGAGGCCTGGCGTGCTGTGATTCACAGGGTTGCAAAGAGTTGGACATGACTGAGCGACTGAACTGAACTGAACTGATGATAGTAGTAAGTATAATGAGAGCAGTAAGATTATCTTGAACTTTTAATTTGATATACAGTCAGTGGGCAACATTTTACATTTTGCCTTTGATGGTACAGGCCAGATAAGAATGACAGTAGAGAGGTCAGCATGTGGACAGCAAGAAAGGGGAAAAATAAAGGCAACCTTTATCTGCTAAAAACCTACTAAGTACCAGAAACTCATCTATGGCTTAAGGGCATTTTCATTTCACCATTATAAATGAGGCAAGTCTTATTATTCCCATTTTACAGGAGAAAAAATATGAGGTAGAGACATTAATGGGTTTAGAACACCCTTGGTGTAATGTTGTTATCCAAACTTAGTTTTGTTTTTATTTATGCAATATATTCCTTTAAGTTGACTTGCTAGAATCAGTTGAATTTATTTAACAAGAAGGACGGAGAAGGCAATGGCACCCATTCCAGTACTCTTGCCTGCAAAATCCCATGGATGGAGGAGCCTGGTAGGTGCAGTCCATGGGATTGCTAAGAGTCGGACACGACTGAGTGACTTCACTTTCACTTTTCACTTTCATGCATTGAAGAAGGAAGTGGCAACCCACTCCAGTGTTCTTGCCTGGAGAATCCCAGGGACGGGGGAGCCTGGTGGGCTGCCGTCTATGGGGTCACACAGAGTCAGACACGACTGAAGTGACTTAGTGGCAGCAGCAGCAGCAAGAAGGAATTTGTAAGAAAAAACATAATTATTAATGTTTGTCCCTTGTTATACCCACAGAAATCTTTTTGCACCCTTGTTCCTTGTATCACATTATAAGAAACATTGTCCTCTATTTCTAGATGGGTGTAGCTGGAAGAGACGTCACAGTGAGGGAGGGAAAATCATCTAATGCCTCTGCATGAACAAGAGCAGAAGTTGATTTGTGCCTGGACAGACAGGGCAGAGCTAGAAGCAATAACCTTGAGCTTTGAGAGCCCGTCTACCTTCTTAGCGGGAAGATCTCACTCTCCGAGGTTCCCCAGTGGCTTAAAAATGTTTTCATATTTAATGTTTGAGAATCACTGATTTCCAAAAATAGTAGGCTCTTTGACCATCTACTGTGAGATTCCATTGTTCAACATCTTTTCTTCTCCTCATCCATCTTTGCCTAGGGAATTTATTCTCAAGAAGAGATTTCCTCCCCCCAGGAGGGTGGTTTAGATCTTTTCTCTCTGCACTTCCACGGCACTGCTACCTACTCTTTTAGAACACCTTTCATATCAGTAGATCTGTGTTTAATGATTATCTTCCTCACTAGACTAGAAACTCTGCGAGGGCAAGGATTAGGCCTCTCTCATTTACCATGGTGTTGCCAATGGTTGTCACAGTTCCTGGCGCATAGCTGGTGCTTCATAAGTATTTGATGAATTTCCCTAAATAAAATGCGAGTCTGGATGCTCACATTGCAAGCCATTGTGACCCAACATNCGACTGAACTGAACTGAACTGATGATAGTAGTAAGTATAATGAGAGCAGTAAGATTATCTTGAACTTTTAATTTGATATACAGTCAGTGGGCAACATTTTACATTTTGCCTTTGATGGTACAGGCCAGATAAGAATGACAGTAGAGAGGTCAGCATGTGGACAGCAAGAAAGGGGAAAAATAAAGGCAACCTTTATCTGCTAAAAACCTACTAAGTACCAGAAACTCATCTATGGCTTAAGGGCATTTTCATTTCACCATTATAAATGAGGCAAGTCTTATTATTCCCATTTTACAGGAGAAAAAATATGAGGTAGAGACATTAATGGGTTTAGAACACCCTTGGTGTAATGTTGTTATCCAAACTTAGTTTTGTTTTTATTTATGCAATATATTCCTTTAAGTTGACTTGCTAGAATCAGTTGAATTTATTTAACAAGAAGGACGGAGAAGGCAATGGCACCCATTCCAGTACTCTTGCCTGCAAAATCCCATGGATGGAGGAGCCTGGTAGGTGCAGTCCATGGGATTGCTAAGAGTCGGACACGACTGAGTGACTTCACTTTCACTTTTCACTTTCATGCATTGAAGAAGGAAGTGGCAACCCACTCCAGTGTTCTTGCCTGGAGAATCCCAGGGACGGGGGAGCCTGGTGGGCTGCCGTCTATGGGGTCACACAGAGTCAGACACGACTGAAGTGACTTAGTGGCAGCAGCAGCAGCAAGAAGGAATTTGTAAGAAAAAACATAATTATTAATGTTTGTCCCTTGTTATACCCACAGAAATCTTTTTGCACCCTTGTTCCTTGTATCACATTATAAGAAACATTGTCCTCTATTTCTAGATGGGTGTAGCTGGAAGAGACGTCACAGTGAGGGAGGGAAAATCATCTAATGCCTCTGCATGAACAAGAGCAGAAGTTGATTTGTGCCTGGACAGACAGGGCAGAGCTAGAAGCAATAACCTTGAGCTTTGAGAGCCCGTCTACCTTCTTAGCGGGAAGATCTCACTCTCCGAGGTTCCCCAGTGGCTTAAAAATGTTTTCATATTTAATGTTTGAGAATCACTGATTTCCAAAAATAGTAGGCTCTTTGACCATCTACTGTGAGATTCCATTGTTCAACATCTTTTCTTCTCCTCATCCATCTTTGCCTAGGGAATTTATTCTCAAGAAGAGATTTCCTCCCCCCAGGAGGGTGGTTTAGATCTTTTCTCTCTGCACTTCCACGGCACTGCTACCTACTCTTTTAGAACACCTTTCATATCAGTAGATCTGTGTTTAATGATTATCTTCCTCACTAGACTAGAAACTCTGCGAGGGCAAGGATTAGGCCTCTCTCATTTACCATGGTGTTGCCAATGGTTGTCACAGTTCCTGGCGCATAGCTGGTGCTTCATAAGTATTTGATGAATTTCCCTAAATAAAATGCGAGTCTGGATGCTCACATTGCAAGCCATTGTGACCCAACATCATACTATTCATTTCTATGCTAAAGTGGACACATGTGAGATCCTAAGCATAGCCTCTTAAAGGTCAAAGCGGTGACTGCATTCATCTTCAGTGCAACATATTTAACATCTGTGAGTAGAAGAACTGTAAGGTGAATACCCTAGAGAATGAAATTAGGAAAAACCAAGATGTAGTGAATGAGCTCAGTCTGCTGTAAAAATAACAAGTAGGTAGCTTAAAAACAATACTGTCAAGGTGATGAGGGTGAAACGTCTGAAATTACGATGTATCAACATCTTAAGCTAATCACTGTAATTTTTATAATTGGATGATGCTGTGACATAATCAAGCTGTAACCCAGTCAAGCGTAGTGAATAAAAGCTGTAACAAATTGTAAATTTCCTTTATATAAAAAGAAATCTGGCAGTAATCAAGGCGGGCATGGTGGATATTGAACCTAAAATTGGGGCAGGGAATGGTCAGAGTGCAAACACCCACTTGTTCCTGGCCCTGTCTGCTGAACTAGTCCTCCAAAGAGTGGATAGGAACAATCTTTTGACTTCTCTATAGTTAATCCCCATAAAGAAAATGCATTGTATTGTCATGGTTTTAATCCACTAAACCATAAAGGTAATTCAGCTACTTCTTTTCTCTCTGATTCTATGCTAGTCTAGAAACTTCAGTGATAATTTGACTTTCATTATGTAGAACAATATTTATAGTATAATTCCACTTTATTGTAACATATAAAGAATGTATCTCTTAAATGTATTTTTAAAACCTTCAATTATTTGAATACACCAGGCTTTAACACTGAGTACCTGTGGAGAATGGGATTGCTGGTGTAGGGTTTTTGGTCAAGGGTGTGTGGGAGGTTTAAAAGAAGCTCAGTTTGAATTTTTAGTGGAGGCTTCTGCATTTTCTGATCTGTTTAAATCATTGAGTGTGTCTTGGCTTTAGAATAGGAACAATATAAAACAATGTCCCCCACCCACTAAATTAAGTAGCTTATTAGCAACAACATTTATGACTAAAAGATGCCCATTGCCTTTTCCCCTGGGTGTCTATAGTGAACTTCAAGCTAGAGCTGGCCTGCAGGCTCCCTTTATAGAGTTCAGCTGTTTGAGGCAGGTCCTGCTCAGGAAGCAGCTCAGGTCCCTGTTTCAGCATCACCATCTCTTTGGAAGAATTTAGTCTTGAAAAAATCTTTTTCTGCTATACAGATGGTATGATCATGAAGTGAAGTGAAGCCGCTCAGTCATGTCCAGCTCTTTGCGACCCCATCGACTATAGCCTACCAGGCTCCTCCGTCCATGGGATTTTTCAGGCAAGAGTGGGTTGCCATTTCCTTCTCCAGGGGATCTTCCTGACCCAGGGATCAAACCCGAGTCTCCTGCGTTGCAGGCAGATGCTTTACTCTCTAAGCCACCAGGGATTTCCCGGTATGATCATAGTCACTTATATTTCCAAGGAAACTATAAAATTTGCTGTTCAAACATGTGAGTCAATTGAGGTCTCTTATATTCCCAGAAACTATAATTTTAATTTACTTGCAAAAGTGGAAGATATTAGTTTTCAGGTATTCACGTAGTGATTTTGCTTTACTTTAGAGCTCTTCTCTAAAAGTAAAAAGATCTCCAAAGCCTCTGATGAGAAGAAGAAGAAAAAAAAACAACTGAACTTTGCTTTAATATATCTATCAAACTTCATGACACAAATTATAATAGAGAAACGAATCTTAAGAGGCCAGTGGTTTATGCTGATGATACTTGTAATTTTATAGCCATCACTTAAAGAAATCTCTAAGTGGAAAAAGGATCATTTACAGTCAATATAAAAATGTTCTTTAATCTTACTTCAGTTGGTTAATAGGTTAGACAATTCCATTTATTGTTACTATATATATATATATATTATCATTTGATATAATATAAGTATGATTTTTTTTCTTGTGTGGTTCAGAGACCTAAGGGATAGATCTATACTTATGTTTTAGAAAACATATTTTTTATAACCTTCCATAGATGACCCATATAAGTCTATAGATCAATTTGAGTTATACTTAAAAAAAGAAAAGGCAACTGGGAGTTTAACTTAACATTTTATATGACTGTTACACAGTAGTAAGCATTTTCTTTTTTTAAGACAGTTACAAATAACAATATTCTGAAGTTATTAAACTGGGAGACTGCCATTTGAGTATGTTTGCTTTGTAAGTTGGGAACAAATCTGTCTTTTTAGTCTGAAGACCACAGTAAGAATTTTAGTGTCTAAGTTAAGGTGATTTATTATATTACACAAAAAACTAGAGATGAGGTCTTCTTCCTTAAAAATGATAGAGCAATGATTTTATTAAAGTCTTGGAGCCCTATTCAGGAAATTTCCAAATTCTGTAGTACAACCCTGTGCCTTTGAAACGTGGGAGACATCTCAACACGCTTTTCCAGGGTGTAATTTACCCTGAATAATGTATGAGTTGGGTGATCGCTCTGCGCTGCATTCCCTTCTCCACTGAATGCTAGCCTCTCTAGTTTTGCATCTCCTGCTTTCAATTCCCATGCTGTGTGTTTACTATATTGGATCTCTGATGGTGAGTAGACAAGGTGAGGCGCGGTGGAAATGTTGGAGAACTGACAGTCCGTGGCAATCCAGAAAATAGTTGCTATACACTAAGCTTTTGTAGTGTAGTTTGGTTTTAGAAGTGTGATTTTTGTATAGAGCTTTCCTCTAGGAAAGCTGAACGTGGGATGTTTTTACCATTAGGAAATAAGTGGGTAGCCAATGCATATTAATTTTACTGGAGGAGTGCCAGAGGGAGAGAGGAGAGAGAAAGTTAAGCGATTTAACTGGAAAGAAATTTATTATTATTATTTTAAAGAAATGTTTAGTGACTTATTTATTACTTGGCTGCACTGGGTCTTAGTTGCGGCATGTTGCGGTGCTGAGACTTCTCTAGTTGTGCCTAGCAGACTCAGTAGGTGTGGCGTGTGGGCTTAGTTGCCCTGTGGCATATGGGATCTTAGTTCCCTGACCTGGGATCAAACCTACATCCCCTGGACTGGAAGGCAGATCAGGGAAGTCCCCTGGAAAGCAATTCAGACATAAAAATACAGCAAAGTCATGGACGAGAACTTGAAACATTCACATGAATCTTTACAGTAAAACATAAGACTTGGAGACATCTCTCCCTTTGGGGCGGCTGCTCTGGGATGCGCCGTAGACCCACAAGGGTTAGCATCTGGCCTCCTCTGTTGCTGGGCACTGGGAGACAGCAGCAGCCTCCAGCAACACAGGGATGCAGCAACTGAGGCTCCCTTCATAGTGGGAGCCCGTTTTACAGATGGGGGAACTTGGGTCCAGAAAGGTTAGGTGGCTCACAGAGGCTCCACACTTAAGGGAGGAGCCATAAGACAAACCCTGGCAACCAGAGGAAGTTGAGAAACACTGTTTCTGGAATACCTTAAAATGAAAACACCTATAAAGTCAGATATAAAAGGCTGAAGTTCCTCTTGTTTGAGTTTTTTTTTTTTTTTAGTTTTGATGTAATGCACGTTTGGCTAACCTGATGAGTAATTCATTTCTCAAAGTCCTTTCAACGATACGTGTTATTTTTATTTGATGTTTTAAGTGCCATCTTCATATCTACTTGGATCCATTCTATGCTGTATAAACTATGTGGAATAATAAAAGCACATAAGTGATTACTCAAGTGTCAAGACCGCTTCTAAACACTCTTACATGACATTAGCTCTTTAATTATGACAACCACCCCATCAAATTATTATGATTAACACGCCCCTTTTATAGATGGGAAAGTGGAAGCAGAGGGAGATGAGGTAATTTGCGTAAAGTCACATCAATTAAGCAGTTGAACACTCTGACTCCAGGGCGTCTGTTCTTCCCTCCGACTTTAAGCCATGTGAGGGAAGACAGATACTGAGGCCCTGCCCTCTTCAGAGGAGCTGCCTGTCAGCAGCCTGCAGGTTTTTGGGAGATCTGTGCCCCAGAAACTCAGTCTCTTGGCACCCAGAAACAATACAGTTTCTTGAGGAACTCCATGTTTTATCTTCTGTTTGGAATACCCTAGACCCAAAGTAAGCATCTCAATTTTGTTTTAAAATAACGAAGACTAAAGGATAAAATTCAACGTTAAAACCTAGTCATTTTCCTCACTATGCTCCAGGGCTGTAGCTTCTTTGGAGCCTCATTTTTATTTTCTGCAGATTAAGTCTCTCTGAGATTTATCCCTGTAAGTTTACAGGAAAACAGAAGGACCCTCTGAGAGGAAATGACTCTTGTCTCTAAACAGGACAAGGCTTTCAGAGTAATTTCTGCCATTCAGCTCTCCTGTGATCCGCAAGCAATAAACGACAGTCTTTTAAAAATGGCAATGGCTTATCGAATTCCTGGGCGTCAGGCAAAGAACTTGAGCGATTTCTCTACACTTGTAATGTCAAGAGGAGTCATACTCGGAGACCTCTGTTATAAAAAAGGAATTGTTTATGGCTATTGAAAAAGCCCAGTGGAACTGTCCATCACACTTTATGAAATGTGCCAGTTACGTAGGTATCAGCCTTCTGGATCTCATTTTCTTTCCAGAGCATTCAGAATCAAGCCCTTTCCTTACTGGTTGCTTTCATACTGATAGACACAGAGCTGTTTCCTTTTCCTTCCTTTCCTGTTTTTGTTGACTCTCTCATATACTTTTTTTCTTTCCTTCATCTCCTGTTTTGAGGCCATACTGTAACTCACAGCTTCTCAAAATGGGGTGTATAGGTCCACCTGGGTCAGAATAGGCTTGAATGCTTATTAAAAATGTGTATTTCAGGCCATTTCTCAATTGTACTAAAGCAGATTCTCTAGGAAGCACCCAAGAATTCTGCGTTTCAATAAGCTCCTGAGAGATTCCTATCCACACTGAAACAAAGAAGGTCTAGTCCAGGGAGTTTCCAGCTTAATTATGGAAGGCTTATTGCAACAGATTTCTAGGGCCTGGTCTGGAGTTTCTGGTTCAGGAGGTCCTGGGAGGGGATTGAGAACTTGCATTTCTGTGGAGTTTCTGGGGGTGCTAATGCTGCTGGTTTGGAAACCCCACTTTGTGAACTCCAGAGGTTGAGAAGCTGTAGTCTAATCTTGGAATCTTTAATAAAACTTGCTTTCAAGCATTGTGGTTGTAGAAATTAAAATGTTAATGAAACCCCCAAAATGTCTCTCTGTACCTCTGTGGGGCCATTCCTCACTTTCCACATCTGCCTGATCACCCAGCTCATCCTTCACTGGGTGACTCCCACCCACTTAGGAAGGCCTGAGTCACACAACTGTGAGTCATCTCTCCAAGCTTTTCAGTTGTTCAAGGACACCGGCTCCCTTCTCCATGGGTATACAGTTTGTGTTTGAGGGAAGATGTTCCATCTTTCCTACTGTACAGTCAACTCCTTAAATACAAAGTCTGTGCCCTTTCTTAGTTTGTTTTGCTTCACAGGGTGTGCTTTCTTGACGTGCAACAGATGTTTGATTAATGAATGAGTGTTTCAGTGGGAGAAGTGACGTGAAGTCAAGTCGCTCAGTCGTGTCTGACTCTTTGCAACCCCATGGACTGTAGCCTATCAGGCTCCTCCGTCCATGGGATTTTCCAAGCAAGAGTGCTGGAGTGGATTGCCATTCCCTTCTCCAGGGGATCTTCCTGACCCAGGAATCGACCCCAGGTCTCCTGCACTGCAGGCAGACGCTTTACGGTCTGAGCCAGTTAGAGCCAGACTGGTTTATGTTTTATATTTTCCATTTGAAGGATCTGTCTTCACAACAGTGACAGTTATTCTTTAATTTAGCTCAGAAGGTAAGTCGTGTTTGGGATAAGCATCTTTATAGTAAGATATTAAAATTCAAGGAACACTCTAGTAAGGTGCTGAGGCCTTTTTTTTTTTACTGGTTTCCTAGAAATAATCCTCTACTCTGGCTACAGAAACTGTGGTTCCTGGGCCAGCAACATTGGTCTCACCTGGGAATGTATTAGGAACCCAGGATCTTGGGGTTCACCCCAGAATCAGAATCCATAGGTGTTTTGTCCCTGCATTCAAATTTGAGAAGCACTGCATTACTCAGAAGAATTTCCTTCTGACTGAAAAAAAGAGTACTTAAAAATAGTGACAAGTCAGTGCTGGAATTTTTGTTATTGGTGATCGTGAGTTTGTTAATTTTTTTTTTTTAAACTAGATGTGGTAACTGGGAGCTCTGCTGTGGGTTTGTAACCATCATCAAAGGTTCTTATTAAATGGACTTCATGTTGTGCTAGATACTATTAAACAAAAGTAATGAATCTGAGATTTACCACAAAAGGACACATCATTGATGTGGGTAAGCACCTGTTGAGACACAGTTAAACACATGAACCGTATACACGCAGCATCAGTACAACATGAGTGAATTTGTTTTGAAGTTTTTGTTATTATTCACCCCCTATTAGCCAATGTCTTTGATTTGAGAGTTTTCAGAACAAGCTTTTTTTTTTTTTTTTTTTTTTTTTTTTTTGTATTTTGTACTTTTGGGTTTTTTTTTTTTTTNACAACATGAGTGAATTTGTTTTGAAGTTTTTGTTATTATTCACCCCCTATTAGCCAATGTCTTTGATTTGAGAGTTTTCAGAACAAGCTTTTTTTTTTTTTTTTTTTTTTAGCTATTTGGATATAGAGCTTTAGTATTAAACAGTAAGCTGCCATAATAATAAAGGCATCTTCTCTTTGACTTTCATTTATAGTATAACTCATATAAATGAGTCAGGCATCAAAGGCAGAAAAACAGTCTTAAATAGTCAAAAGTAAGGGAAGGTGTTTAGGTGCTTGTATTAAAATGTTTACTCATAATTTAGGGTTCAAAGTTTGTCATTGTTATCCAAATACAAAAACATTCATTTAGCTTATTTGAGATTACTGGACTTAGACTATTGATTTGCCTGCTCCCTGGTGAATAGATTATGTAATATTTAATGTGCGAGGCTTCTGTGGGATATGAACTTTCTTGGTTAACAAGGTCTCTCTCCTTTAATGACAGTTGTGATTCTCAAAAGATGCTCGTTAGTGAGGTCAGAGTGGCTGCTCTGAAAACATGCTCGGTAACGGATGAGCAGCTCAGCAAGGCTGTTGAAGGAGTTTCTGGGCTTTATATGTCTTGTTCATCACTGTGCTCTTTTTCATTTCTCTGGGAGGTTTTGTGACATAATTTAACCAGAGAACAGTGTCATCAAAAAGGTATTTAGGATATGGATTACAATGCCGGTTGTAAACATTCTGCCCTCCCAGGCCTGAGAATATTAGAACAAGGGAATATAGCAGTTAATTATAAAAATATTTTTCCATTTTACATATTATAGTGTTTCGATGAATTATTTCTTTACCACACCAGACTTTACTTTTTTTTTAAGTCTACTTACTAGCTATATCATCACTGCTAAACTTCTAGCACATAATAATTAAAATATTATTCATAATAATTTTGTTTCACTGATGTTGTTTTTATTGGAAACTGTGGGATTGAAAATACCAAATGGGTGCTACTATTTCAAAATACAGTATGACTGTGGCCATTATGAGCAGAACGTGATAATACCCACCTCTTCTTAATGGGAGAATTAAAACATCTCCAGATCCCGTATGCGCTTTTCGAAGTTACATGAAAATTAGCATTGTAAACAGCCAAGGCTCCTGTAAGCTATATTTCCCCATGGGGAACCCCGCTTTCTCACTCTGCTTCCTCTCCTCAACAAAAAAAATAAGTCCTGAATTCAGTAGTAGACGGCATAGCATAGAGAAGGCATTTGATACATAGTTATAGAAATAAGTAACTTAATATTGGGGGGGAAATTTGACCTCTCAAAACAAAAAATGGAATTTAAAACATGAGCATAGACACAGCAAAAAGTCAGAACTTACTGCCTGGATATAGAAGGTAGTCATGTATGTTTCATATCAGTAATAGTCAAGTGATGTGCATTTCACATTAATATTAATGTGCTTTAATGTTCATAGTAATAAACTTCTGCATAAATGTATATACGTTCCTTGATCTCACCCTGTGTCAGTTTTCTAAATCAAAGCAAATTTGAAGTAAGATACGTTTGTTCCCAGAGATGAAATAATTTAAAAGACTAAGGCAATTTTTTTTTTTTCTGAAGTGCATATCTGGACTAAGGTTTAGAATTGCATGTCTGGAAAAACTATTCATAATCTGCTTTTCTCTCCTTTTCTTTTATTTTTGCACGTATTTATTTTGGCCAGCTGGCGAGACAGATCTTTTTCAGGGGCTCAGCCTTCCAGTCTGAATGTGATTCTCCAAAACCAATCTTTGGATCAAATTCCCGTCTTACTCGCTCTGGTGTCTGAACAGTGTTGATGTCACGGGGGCATGGCGATCCAGTTGTCTGTCCCAAATCCCTGGTGATATGCCAAGTAAAGAGCTTAGCTAGGAGGCCACAGGCTACCGTCCCTCACGAGGGGAAAGAGGCTGCCGTGCAGGCCTTGGGCAGCCTGGCTCACTTTTGCATCTCCCATATCAGCTGCTTACTATGAAAGTAGATGCAGGGGTCCCCAGAAAAAACATGGTTCCCTTCCCAGCATGGTTGTCACCTTGTCTGGTCTAGGGGCTCACAATGGGTTAGTTCCGGAGGCAGGGCTGGCAAGTTATTCTCGCTCTGGCTTTGTTTTTCCCCCATGGCACTGGTTCTGGGGGAAATGCAAAATTTGGCTCCATTAAAGGTGGAATTTGTTCTGATGTGGTTTCAAGATTCGGGGCTAACTTTGGTCCCTGTTCATCCTAGTCCGTCTTAGAGATGACCCTCCTTCTCAGAGATTCTGAAATTCCAGACCTAGGCATCCCCTGAGAAAGCCAGTGGGATCCTCTGCCTGGGAAGCAATGCTCCCTTGGAGTTGGAGAGGCTGGATGTGGGGCTTTTCACTTTAGCGTCAACTGTAGCTTTGGAACATGAGTCACAGGAGGTTTACCGGGTTCTGTAGATAACATCATGGACCTGAATTTGAACAAACTCTGGAAGACAGTGGAAGACAGAGGAGCCTGGTGGGCCACAGTCCATGGGGTTGCAGAGTTGGACACAACTTAGTGATCGAACAGCACAAATACCTCACTCTCTCGTAATCTTGAATGTGGGTATCTCAGGTAATGTGGTCATAAAATATTCTCCTATCAAATCCCTTGAGCACCTTGCTCTCCTTCCTTCCATTGTGGTCCTTTACAGACTAAATGACCACTTTCATCTTTCCCTACTTGAGATAGAGGAGGCGTCGTGGTTAGTAGAAAGGCAATGGATCTGGTTGTTAGAGATAGGTTTTCTAGTCTCTTCTACCAGTTGTGTCAGCTCAGCTGCTCTGAGCCTGTTTTTAGGATTGAGACTTCAAGTCCCGTCTAGCCTTTGAAGGTCTATGGATTTGATGAGAATAGAATTACCTGCCCAGCCTACCCAACTGGGTTGTTGTGGGAATTAAAAGAGATCATATTTATGAAACCACTTTGTAAATCCTCTACAAAAGATTAAGGAATGTGATACTATTAATTCCTTCTGAAGAATCAAAATAGCTTGCAATTTATTCCTAATCTTCAAGACTGTGTATATATCTTTTGTATTTGGTCTTTAATGATGTGTACCATAATGCAAGACAAATGGACAGACTAATCTCTTTCCCCCTAGATGTTACTCCAAGTCATTCTAAAGCAAGGGGTTGGAGGGAGGAACTTTTCTTTTTTTGAAAACGGAGGTCAAATTAATCCCAGGTACACAGGGTTCTGGACTTTTTCCCTACTCCTTTCAAAGTTCTGAGAAGCAGGTGAGTTTACTGTTTCACTCCCGAGATTGCTTAAACAGAGCTGGGGACTCAACATAGTATCTCCCCCACGTGGAGAGAAAAGTGCTGTAGTTCAGGACAACCCATAACTGGGGGCCAGTGGGTGGCAATGGCAGGAAGTATACACACTCAGAGACCCCAGGAAAATAATGATATGGTTTGTACCTGGCTGTCACTGTTGAGACACAGCAGCGTTAAACTAGGTCCTCTCTCCAGTTGTGATAGTAAAAGAATATTTCCCATTGTTCCAACTCACAGGGTGGTGTAGAAGCTAAAATACCCTCTGAGTATTTTGTATATCTCTAGCTTATCTATCTGTCCCTATAATTGGATGCAGCTTTAGAGTACTATAGAAAAAATGAGAGTCCTCTTTAAGGGTACTGAACTGAATTCTTCATGCACAGTGGTTCTCTTTCCAGTTAGCCCGTATGCTCTTTGAGGACAGAACTATATCTTAGACTCTTTTCATATTATCTCCCCTACTTTAACAGCGTCAGACCCAACCCTTGATCTATAGCAGGTACTTGATAACTTCTATAGATGAAGAGAGGGATGCTCAGACAGAGAGGGAGGAGCCTTGAGATAGGAGGCCCCATTCTTACTCCTACCTTCTTTTATGTCCTTGAGTTTTGCGCATATGGTTAAAGTTAAAGCTTAACCTTGGTAAGGTTAAGCACTGTCCTTACAACTACTAATGAAACTTGGTAAGGTGTGCAAAGTGCTCCAGGCAGGTGAGTCCCAAAGAAATTGCCTACCTTCCGCCCACTCTTCCATGTGGTGAATTCTAGATCACTTCAAGATACTAGCCTATTAGAAAGAGGAGTCATCAAAACTGACTTTAAAAAAATCAGGCTTCTGGAGATTGGTGCAGATCAAAGGAAGGGGATGAGCAGTGTTTATAATGGTATTGAAATTTAATTTCAATGCTGACCTTTTATTTGACATTTTAGATGATGCTATGGATATGCCCAGTTATTTGTTCTTAACATATTTTCCATCTTTTGAGGGCACTAATCTACTTATATTCAAAGTCAGTAAAAGAATAAAGTAAACTTTGGGCTTAAAAATACCTTTTGGAAAAAAGAGTTCATTCACAATAGCAATACATATGAATTATCTTAAGCAATATTTAAGACCATGAAAAGCCATAAAACTACAAAGAGGTAAAAGAAAATATGAGAAAGGAAAATCATGTTCCTAGATGAGAAGAGTTCTGTGTGTATGCGCACATGTGCTAATTTCCCCAAATATATGAAGTTACAAATTCTGTTAGGACTTGACAACACACTTCTAAAGTTCACCTGGAGCTTCCCTAGTGGCTTAGATGACAAAGAATCTGCCTGCCATGCAGGAGACCAGGGTTTGATCCCTGGGTCAGGACGATCCCCTAGAGAAGGGAATGGCGACACTGTCCAATATTCTGGCCTGGAGAATTCCATGGACGGGGAGACTGGTGGGCTACATGGGTTCGCAAAGAGTCAGACACAGAGGAAGACAACAGAATGGTAAAGACTAAAGACCTCTTCAAGAAAATTGGAGACATCTAGGGAACATTTCATGCACAATAAAGGA
Source organism: Neotragus moschatus (assembly GCA_006410615.1). Taxonomy (NCBI): domain Eukaryota; kingdom Metazoa; phylum Chordata; class Mammalia; order Artiodactyla; family Bovidae; genus Neotragus; species Neotragus moschatus. The sequence continues at coordinate 36,453 of SJYA01002681.1, forward strand.
TATAAATGGGCACGACAAAGGATATAAATGGCAAGGACCTAACAGAAGCAGAAGTGATTAAGAAGAGGGCAAGAATACCCAGAAGAACTATACAAAAAAGGTCTTAATGACCTAGATAACCATGATGGTGTGATCATTCACCTAGAGCCAGACATTCTGGAGTGTGAAGTCAACTGGGCCTTAGGAAGCATTACTATGAACAAACTAGTGGAGGTGATGGAATTCCAACAGAGCTATTTCAAATCCTAAAAGATAATTCTATTAAAATGCTGCACTCAATATGCCAGCAATAGAGAAAACAACAGTGGCCACAGAACTGGAAAAGGTCAGTTTTCATTCCAATTCCAAAGAAAGGCAACACCAAAAAATGTTCCGACTACTGTACAATTGCCCTCATTTCATGTGCTAGCAAGGTAATGCTCAAAATCCTTCAAGCTAGATTTCAATGGTGTGTGAACCGAGAACTTCCAGATGTACAAGCTGGATTTAGAAAAGGCAGAGGAACCAGAGATCAAATTGCCAACATCTCTTGGATCATAGAGAAACCAAGGGAATTCCAGAAAATCATCTACTTCTGCTTCCTTGACTACACTAAAGCCTTTGACTCTGTGGATCACAACAAGCTGTGGAAAATTAAAGAGATGGGAATAACAGACCACCTTACCTGTCTCTTGAGAAGCCTGTATGCAGGTCAAGAAGTAACAGTTAGAACTAGACATGTAACAATAGATAGGTTCCAAATTGGGAAAGGAGTATATCAATGCTGTATATTGTCACCCTACTTGTTTAACTTAGATGTAAAGTACATCATGTGAAATGCCCAGTCTGGATGAACCACAATCTGGAATGAAGATTGCCAGGAGAAATATCAACAACCTCAGATATGTAGATGATACTACTCTAATATAAGAAAGTGAAGAACTAAACAGCTTCTTGAAGAAGGTGAAAGAGGAGAATGAAAAAGCTGGCTTAAAGCTCAACATTCAAAAAAACTAAGATCATGGCATCTGGTCCCATCACTTCATGGCAAATAGATGGGGACACAGTGGAAACAGTCAAAGACTTTATTTTCTTGGGCTGCACAATCACTGGGGACAGTGACTGCAGCCATGAAATTAAAAGACGCTTGCTCCTTGGAAGAAAAGCTATGACAAATCTAGACAGCATATTAAAAAGCAGAGACATTGCTTTGTCAACAGAGGTCGTTATGGTCAAAGCTATGGTTTTTCCAATACGGATGTGAGAGTTGGACCATAAAGAAGGCTGAGTGCCAAATAATTGATGCTTTTGATCTGTGCTTTTGGATAAGACTCTTGAGAGTTCCTTAGACAGCAAGGAGATCAAACTAATCNGCTTTGTCAACAGAGGTCGTTATGGTCAAAGCTATGGTTTTTCCAATACGGATGTGAGAGTTGGACCATAAAGAAGGCTGAGTGCCAAATAATTGATGCTTTTGATCTGTGCTTTTGGATAAGACTCTTGAGAGTTCCTTAGACAGCAAGGAGATCAAACTAATCAATTCTGAAGGACATCATCCCTGAATATTCATTGAAAGGATTCATGCTGAAGCTGAAGCTCCAATACTTTGGCCACCTGATGCAAAGAGCTGACTCACTGGAAAAAACCCCTGGTGCTAGGAAAGACTGAGGGCAGGAGAAGAAGAGGAGACAGAGGATGAGAGGGTTGTATGGCATCACCAACTCAATGGACATGAGTTTAAGCAAACTCCAGAAGATAGTGAAGGACGGGGAAGCCGGCATGCTGCACTCCACGGAATTGCAGAGTCATACATAACTTAGTGACTGAACAACAACAAAGTTCATCTGGAAGAATAAATTGATCACGTTGGTGAAAGTTTAAAAACTTGAAAAGACTAAAATCTATGAGGCTGTGGAGCAATGGAAACTCTTATTCACTGCGAGTAGCAAAGTAAATCTATCACCACTCTGGAGAGCAGCATGAGGCCACTCAATATAAAGTTCAGTATAAATCCCACAACTCAGATCAGTGTATATCCTCAAGAAATATCTACATATATATGTATAACAGGACAAGAATGTTCATAGCAAAAGAAACCACATAAAGCTTCACTCAAAAAATAACAGGTAAATAATTTAAATGATACATCCCATTCATACCATGGAGTATTTGGAAACAATGAAAATGAAAGATTACAGCTACACATGTCAGTTGCACAAACTTCACCAACATATTGTTGAATGCTATCAATGTTAAAAAGTTTAGACATGGGTATATATAGTAAGGATATATGCCTTATATAGATATGAATATTCTATATGCCTTCTAAAGTGAAGTGAAGTGTAAGTCATTCAGTCATGTCTGACTCTTTGCGACCCCATGGACCATACAGTCCATGGAATTCTCTAGCCCAGAATACTGGAGTGCATAGCCTTTCCGTTCTCCAGGGGATCTTCCCAACTGAGGGATCAAACCCAGATCTTTCCAACCCAGAGATCAAACCCAGGTCTCCCACAATGCAGGCAGATTCTTACCAGCTGAGCCACAAGGGAAGCCCAAGAATACTGGAGTGGGTAGCCTATCCCTTCTCTAGAGAATCTTCCTGACTGAGGAATCGAACCAGGGTCTCCTGCATTGGAGATTCTTTATCAACTGAGGTGGATTCTTTATCAACTGAGCTATGAGGGAAGCCCATATGCCTTCCAAAATGGTTTAAAATTTCCTAATATCTTGAAAAATGTTAAAGAATAAATAGGCAGAACTAGCACAAATTCTCTTGGAACAAAACAAACCAATCATGAGCCCATCACCATACCATATCTGACATTATGAGATGTTACAATGCTAAAATAAAATAGAAAAAATAGAAAAGAAAGAAGGTCCTCAAACTGGTTTGTTTATCTATTTTAAAAATGGTGCATAATTAAATAGGGGAAACAGTAAAAAGAGAACTTTTTACCAAGCAATGTGGGACATTGAAACTGCTTGCAAAACACACAAGGACAAATGACTGCTTTACCACCACATGCCAAAATAAATTCCAGATAGATTTTAAAAGTTTGAAAAGTCAAATGTAAATTCATAAGAATATAAAAATTTGAATATTATGTAATTTTGAGTGTGCTAGATTTTCTAAATCTGACAAGTCCAGAAATCATGAAAGAGAGAGATGGATAGATATGACCAAGTGAAAATTTAAACAACTGTATATAAAAAATACTATAAAAATTATAAAGTAGAACATATTAAAATATATTTGTAAAATATATAAATATTTGTTAAACATAAAATGAACCCCATTCCCCATAAAAAACCCCAAACATATGAATTTTAAAATGGGCAAAGAATATAATTCAAAAGGAAGAAAATGCATGAATAATATGCATTATAAATAATTACTCAAATAATAAAATTAATATTACTATCTAGTGTTCAAGAAAATGGCCACTTTCATTCATTGCGAGAGGGCAGTTAAACTGGTCTAAGTTTTGTAGATTATTTGTCAGTACTCATCAAAGCCCTTTAAAATATGCCTATCCTTTGACTTAGACTTTTATAAATGTGTCAGAAATGATTAGAAATGTAAGCAGATATTTAGACAGCATGCCCACAAACATTCTACTTGTAAAAGGAAAAAAATTGGAAACATTTTAAATTGATAAAAGCATATACTGCTCCTGCTGCTGCTGTTAAATTGCTTCAGTCGTGTCCAACTCTGTGTGACCCCCATAGACGGAAGCCCACCAGGCTCCACCCTCTCTGGGATTCTCCAGTCAAGAACACTGGAGTGGGTTTCCATTCCCTTCTCCAATGCATGAAGGTGAAAAGTGAAAAGTGAAAGTGAAGTCGCTCAGTAAGCGTCCAACTCTTCGTCAATAAAAGCATATAGGTTAAATGAATTATTGTCTATACAATCAAATGTTATTTCTCTATTAAAAACTATATAATAGCTTAATTTCATAACTATAAGAATATATATAACATCATATTAATCATCATCATCATCTTTGAATAGTGGGATTAAGGGATTAAACAGTTTTCTTTACATTTCCTAAATTTTTTTCTACATTTTTGTAGAAAAGAGATGTACTTTATATATTTCTGAAAAGAGAGAACAAATTACATTGAATGTTTAAAGTCTCTTCAAAATTTTGAAACTATAAAGCAATTCTGAAATTAAAAGCAAATATTCACAAACTACAGCAGGAATCATGGAAGCATTTTCTATAAATAGAGATTATTACTTTTGATTACAACTAACAGGCTCAGATATGCAGATGACACCACCCTTATGGCAGAAAGTGAAGAGGAACTAAAAAGCCTGTTGATGAAAGAGAAGAGTNGGCCACCTCATGAGAAGAGTTGACTCATTTGAAAAGACCCTGATGCTGGGAGGGATTGGGGGCAGGAGGAGAAAGGGACGACAGAGGATGAGATGGCTGGATGGCATCACCAACTCGATGGACATGAGTTTGAGTAAACTCCTGGAGACAGTGATGGACAGGGAGGTTTGGCGCGCTGCGGTTCACGGGGGTCGCAAAGAGTCAGACACAACTGAGCGACTGAACTGAACTGAACTGAACAGACCCTGGTTAGATATCATGGAGTTATGACCACTATTCCCATTTCATATTCTAAAATGTGCAAAATAAAGTATGTTGAGCTTATCACATATTTAATGCCTCATGATAGACTCTCAATATCTATGGGCTATTACTATTATTTCTACATAATAAGGAAAATACTCCTGTAAAAAACGATATTTTCACAGATTTTCAGGAATGAGGGTGTGCATTAACGACTTTATAAATCACTTGAGGAAATTAAGAATACTTGCCTGGGGACCATGGGCTATGAAAGAAACTCCCCCTCCCAGAGGCGAGGAGCGACTGTGGGGCAGCCAGAAGGCCCTCCTGGAGGACATGCCTCTTGTTGGTAAGGCTGGCTGAGAACCATTTTCTACATAATAATTATTCACTGTGCCGGCCCTACCCCTCCTTCCAGCTGATGGACATTCCTAATTATGATTGACACAAACTATTATTCAAGAGGTTTTACTCCCTGAGCCTACAGAAAGCTGGTAGCCTGAAACGGTGTTCTGGGCAGTACAAAAAAAAGTTTAGGACTGAAAGCTGATGAACCATCTTCTTGCTTGTATATACTACTGAATATTATTGTAATAGGAATTAATGTAAAGTTTTATCATTAATCTGGCCCTGTATTCAATACTTTTCTTGGCTACTAAAATAAAGATTAATTTTCCTGAAGTAATCATCAAATCTCTCCTGCTAAGGAATCTTTGGTGAGTTCTCATCACTTTATTCAGAAAATCTGACTCCTTGACCTGGGGCACTCAGCCCCCCATTTCCTGACAATCCCACTTTTCTGACCACAGTTTCCACCATTTCCTTTCCTATACACTACTGCCCAGACAATGGAACCACCTGCTTTTATTTTTAAGCATGTGCACCCTTTCCCTTCTCACCATCACTCAGATTATTTGCTTTTGAGAATACGTTCTGCATTGCCTTTGCACACCCTAATTTCACTTCAACCCTTAGCTCCTATACAAAAATCTTTCCAAATTCTTCCAGCACAGAAATCCTCTCTCTCTGCCACCTGGCCAGTGCAGACTTTATCTGTGACTATATAATGACCCATTTCTAATCTGTATTATGGAGATTTGTGTGCTTATAGCAGTGATTAGTGAAAGCTTTTAGATGGCCAAACTGAAGTCTAATTATTTTTGTTTTACAAAGCACTTTAATCCGATGCCTTGAAGTATAAGCATTTGTTGAGGGAATGAATGAGTGAATGAATGAAATGCCTAAACATGGCCCAAGGCACTATATCTCTGAGTTCTTCTGTGTGTAGTGGAGGTAAGAACTGGTGGTTAACAGGATAGCACATACTTTTGGTCCTGGTCTCCATCGCTGTTGTGAGCTTCTACCTAGGTAGAAGCAGGGCTCACAGGTGGGCTGTACAGGCAGGGCTGTACAGCCTCACAGCAGGGCATACCAGGTGGCGGTAGTGGTAAAGAACCCGCCTGCCAATGCAGGAGATGTTAGAGACAGGGGTTNATAGCACATACTTTTGGTCCTGGTCTCCATCGCTGTTGTGAGCTTCTACCTAGGTAGAAGCAGGGCTCACAGGTGGGCTGTACAGGCAGGGCTGTACAGCCTCACAGCAGGGCATACCAGGTGGCGGTAGTGGTAAAGAACCCGCCTGCCAATGCAGGAGATGTTAGAGACAGGGGTTCGATCCCTGGGTTGGGAAGATCCCCTGGAGGAGGGCATGGCAATCCACTCCAGTATTCTTGCCTGGAGAATCCTATGGACAGAGGAGACGCAGATTACAGTCCATAGGGTCCTAAAGAGTCAGACGACTGAAGCGACTTAGCGTGCACACAGAGTCCCACAGTCAATTCTTGGGGTCCTTGGGTACTGTGTCAGGGGATTCGTGAACAAACCTTGGTGACTGTTATTTCAGTGGCTGCCATCAATTTCTCTAAAGCTCTGCCTTTGGCAGCTTCTCTGCCAGAAGCGTCTATGGCTGACTGAAGCCCTTTGGGGGAGCCTCACCAAGGCAGGCCTGCAATGAGTCTCCATAATGTATCTCATCGTGGGCTTGACTGCAGCCAGGGCTGGCCTGCTCCTCTTCTCTGCCCCAGCGACACGGTATCCCACCTGCTGGCTCCTTTCATTTATCCTTTATTGTTATTATTTATCCTTCTGTCTTTATTATGAGATTTTTGTGCGCACAGTAAGGAGTCTGAAAAATAGAAAATACATCAGCCATCTATTTCACTAATCCCTACAGCATTTTAGAAGCAACTGGAGAATTCTACAATGAGCGGTTTCACTGAGAAACGTCTGAGGAAGGAGGTTTACTATGAACCGTGGAAAGTGTGGCAGTCCTCCACAGGACGAAAACGCCGACAGCCCCATCGCCGGCCTCCACCGTGGCTTAACCTATTGTTTTGCGTCTCTCCTGCACTGACGATGGCCACCCTTGGCACATTTGGAAACTCTGCCTTCAGGGCAGTCCCATAACTTCACTGAGCTGAGTTTAGAACTTGTCTCTTTAACACCCCAGTGAAGTAATGAACTATCATGGTGGTTGGGGGGTGATGGTAATGGGGAGACGGAGTCCCCCCTCTGCAGGGAGGCCACCACCAAAAGGCCTCGTTCTCCGCTACGACAAAGAGAGTGGATCCTTTCCCGTTTGCACTTCATTTCCTTTGAGCTGCTGCCCTCTCTCCTACGCTGGCAAGTGTATGTGTTTGGCAGGGAGGTTGGCGAGCATTTCACAAGACAGTAAAGGTTAAGGTACGGTGGAGGTTGTTTAGTGCAGAATTGTAAATATTTGGTAAGGGTTTGTGGAGCTGCTTCTTTTGATACCTCTAATCCACCGAGACAGAAATAACTTCAAAGCCGTGCCTGGTCTGACTTGGTCCTCAACCAAAGGAAAAGATCAGCTTCTGCTCAAGTATGTTTTCACTCACAGCCAGGCAGCCTGCCTTAGCAGGCGTCCTGGAGGATGAATCATCAGTTAATTGTCTCTGGGCACTTGTACCTCAACAGGGCAGGAGTGGCGCTGCATGAATAAATGTGAAGGAGCCTTTAGTTTACACCGTTCCATGCCGTCAACAGCGGAACGAGAAGTGAGGTTTGCAGTCTGCTCAGAAGGACGGGCTGAGCCAGCTCCCCTGCCCAGAGTGCGGCAGGCTTCACTCAGTGTGGCTGAAGTGGCTGGAGAGCAGGGAAGTCACTCTACTTTTGGGCTTCTCAAGAGATTTCAGAACCTCGGGCTGTCCAAATATTCCTGTGAGATATGGGTGTCTGAGGACAAGAGGAGAGGAGAGGGAATGGGAAGCTATCCTACAATTGCAAGTGGGTTTGGGGAGTTCTGCTACGTGTTTTTTTCATATTTTAAATTTCTGTAAGCATACTGTGGAATCGAGCTCCTTTATTTTCTTCCATCTCTGAATTTTACCCTCATTTTCATCTTATAGAGTCTTATTTGTTCCCCAAAGCAACATCACCAACAGAGAGGAGTGACAAGAACACACATGGCCATCTCTAGGGAGAAAATGGAATACATGACCGTGTCTGACTAGTGAACACTCAAAAGTGATCAGAGACATTTTTATCTTTTCTCTTCTTCCCAACATCACATAACAATTTAACTCCGATTATTACTGCTTATCTCTATAGCCAATACTAGGTGTGTGCTTGCTAAGTCACTCCAGTCGTGTCCAACTCTTTGAGACTCCATGGACTCTAGCCCACCAGGCTCCTCTGTCCATGGGATTCTCCAGGCAAGAATACTGGAGTGGGTTCCCGTTTCCTCCTCCAGGGGATCTTCTCCACCCAGGGATAGAACCCGCATCTCATTATGTCTCCTGCCTTGGCAGGCTGGTTCTTTACCACTNCTCTTTGAGACTCCATGGACTCTAGCCCACCAGGCTCCTCTGTCCATGGGATTCTCCAGGCAAGAATACTGGAGTGGGTTCCCGTTTCCTCCTCCAGGGGATCTTCTCCACCCAGGGATAGAACCCGCATCTCATTATGTCTCCTGCCTTGGCAGGCTGGTTCTTTACCACTAGTGCTACCCGGGAAGCCCGTTGGGAAGAAGTACCCAACACTAGGTACTTCTTACCATGTCTTCTTGACGAGAAGCAAGTATAAATTCTAATCTTTCATGTTTTATGTCTTAATGTTAACATCATATAACTTGGCAGCTGAAGAGGTTTAGAAACTTTGGAAGCTCTTGGGTTGAGGTCAGCTTCTTCCCCAGCCAGTGCTTCCTGGGTTTGAAGTTGAAGTTTGAGGCCTGGCTGCAGCCTCCCAGCCACTTTCTGAGAAGAATCATTACCTGGGGGACTCTCACCATTACTCAGTAGAAAAAGCACTGAGCCTGCACTGGAGCTCACACGGGACAAGGGAAAGTGTGAAATTATGGATGTTGATGCAGAATGTTTCATCAAGGAGGATGGGACCAGATTTATATCTCTGAGTTTAAGAAAAAAAAGATTTGATGTAAGTTTGTGTGATTTAACAAAAAAGGCAAATGGGTCAAAGGCTAGTAAAATCAATGTTTGCTAGGAGTTTGAGTTCAGAGAATAAAATCATCCGTCAGATTGCTCCAAATGGACGTCATAAATTAAAAATGAGACTTGAGCTGGTTTTCGAAGGCTGTATCTGGGAATACAGTCTGGGAAATACATATATGTCAGTGAGGGTTGGCACAGAGTAGCCAGCTGTTCACCAACCCCGTGTCCTCTTCTTTCTGGACATGCTACTGTCCAGATGCTATTACGTGACTCAGTCCTGCTATGTGCTCCCCCATGCCTGACCTGTAATAACCTCCACTCATGAGTCTCCCTGTTCTCTCTTTCTCTGGAGTCATCCTGGAAACCACGTGTAAAGGGTTGTAGGGCCACACGATGGAAGGATCCCAAATCTCGGAATTATCACCTGGAGGAGAACCACCTGCCAGGTAGGAATACATATTTTGGATTTTAACTAAGGAAGGAATAAAGTTCTCTTGTATTAAGCCACTGACATTTTGCTTTATCTATTACAGTAAATAGTGCTATCTAGAAGTGAAAGACACATTTGTAGGGCAAGAAACAGATGCAAAAGTCCAGCAAGAAGGGCTGGAAATGGGAGTGATTAGAACAAAGGGTAAAAAAGTGAGTGGTGGTCAGTTTATGGAGGACTTTATTTCCAAGACGAAATGCTTGCATTTTCATAACATTATTCTTCAAGTTTGTCTTTTCACATTAAAAAAAAAACACTTTACATTATTTAATTTTTTCTTACAATAGCCCTAAAATTGAACGTCTTAGTCACTCGGTTGTGTCCGTGTGTGTGTAGCCCACCAGGCTCTTCTGTCCGTGGACTTCTCCAGGCAAGAATAACTGGAGTGGGTAGCCATTCCCTTCTCCAGGGGATCTTCCCAACCCAGGGATCGGGCCTGGATCTCCTAAATTGTAGGCAGATTCTTTACGGTCTGAGCCACCAGGGACGCCCATAGTAGCCCTATGAAGAATATATTAATATCACATTTTATAGATGATGAAATTTAGGCTTAAAGCAATTAAAGTTACAAAAGTTATTCAAGCATAAAACTAAGATTGGAACCATGGTGATTGATTCCAAGGCTGCACTCTCTGTAACAGGCCTGATTCATACGGCCAATCAAACTTCAGAAACTGCTGGAAGCAGTTGATGTGCTCAAGACAGCATCTAAGGAGTTTTGTTTCCAAAGCAGCTTTTAGGATGAATTAACAGAGGAGTGATTCCAATTAGTGAACTTCCGAGTTCAGCCAGGGGCAAAGAAATAAGAAGCTGGAATGAAGATGATGGCAAATGAGAAGGAAAGGAAGGTCAGGGTGAAGCTTTAGAGGGAAAAACTCATTTGCAGGACCTGGTGCCTGGGTGGGAGAGACAGTGAGGCAGAATTCGACACTCTCCTCTTAATATTCACGTGTATCTTGGCATGTGTGTCAAATGGAGGGAAGGCCCCGAGGAGTGAATTTGCATAGGGACGTTAATGTTCCTTGGGAGGAGGACACCTGTGCTCCTTTGGGTGATGGAGGAGGGGCATTTATTCCATTCCCAGGCTGTGGTCTGTACCCCAGGTGCAGGGAGAAGCAGAAGGTAGAAGCAGTGATGATGTTTTCATGAGAGATTTTGTGAAATGGGGGGCACAAGTCAGGCGGTTTTGTTTTTTTCTCCCAATAAGACATTTTATTCAAGACAGGCTAAGAATTAACAATGATTAACACTGGTATTGCTTTGCTAAAATTCTTGAGTTCTTGATTTGAGTCCTCTTTTCTTGATAAGTCTGGCTAAAGGGTTATCAATATTGATTATCTTTTCGAAGAACTAGTTTTTGGTTCTGTTGATTTTTTTGCTATAAATGCATATTTTTGGTCTCTATTTCATTTACTACCGCTCTTATCTTTATGATTTCTTTCCTTCTCCTTACTTTAGCTTTTGTTTGCTCTTCTTTCTCTAGTTACTTGAGGTGTAAGGTCAGGCTGCTTCAAGGCCCAAGAAACAAAGTGGGACAGGGAGCTGGCATGAGTGGACCTCTGGCATTTTTGTTGTAGAACCAGCATGGCTGGGTGGGAGGGTGGGGGTGGGGCCGGTGGTGGAATGTGCAGCTTTTAGCAGCTGGTGTGTTTTGCAGATTTGGGAGCCTGGGGATAGTCCTGGGACAAGAACGGCATCCTCTCAGAAGGTGTCAGCAGTGGGGCAGGATCTGTGCTCATGTGGAGGGAGTGGGGGCAGACTTATCTCCAGGAGAGAGGCAGGGCAACTCAGGAGCACCTGGTTTCGGTGAGGGGCCGTCCCTGCAGGTGGGGACAACGGGCAAGCGAACTCTGACTGATTGCTATTGATGTGGTTCTTTCCAAAGGTTAGTGAGCCCTGGGGACATGTTGCGTCTCACTGGGACCCACACTGAGAATAGTAATGCATAATTTAACGAGGAGATGTGCACAAGATAGGATCATTTAAAGACTGAGACCAGAACAACAGAAATGAGCTTATTCATACAAATGTAACTTAATCCTTACCTTTTTTTAAGCTTCTTATTGTGCCTTGTTACTTGATGGGACTTGGTCTGGCAGCCTCCTGGGTGTTTAAGAGGTTATATTTTCAGAAAATAAGGACTTTTTTTTTTTTTTCCTACTTGAATGTTTCAAAATGCTTTCACGGTATGCGAAGAAAGCTACTTGATTAAAGCGTTTGCAGTTTACGTTAAATCCTTTTCTTCTTTGCAAAGAATTCAAGGTCCTGGCACAAACTAAAAGGGTTAAACTACACCTGGCCCTTTCATTGTGTCGTTTCACAAGCAGCGAATATTCTGAGTAAAGTCCAAAATGTGAGTCTTCATGCGAGTATTTGGTAATTTCTGCCCTCCACGCTTCTCTGCACCATGTCCCACCCCGTGCATCTCACGATGCAGACATGTTACTCATTTATTAAGCACTGCGTGGTGATGAAGCAAATTAGTGCTTTTGTCACACCTCCATCAGTAGAAGAGGGAGAAAACCTGTAGAGACTAAACTTTGGCTCATTCATCTGTTCTTCCTTACCTCCCCCGTTCCTGCAAAACCCACAGACCAGAAGGTACCATGAAGCTCCTGTGCTCTTCTGCTCCTGGGCAGGGGGTGATTGAGATGCAAATAGAAGGGGCTGGCTCTTTAAACACAGAAAAGCTATCTATAAATCGAGTGAAGATGAGCCCATCCTAAGCCACACGCTATTATTTTTCTTGCTTTGAGTGTCATTACCGCAAGCTTCTGCCTCACTCCCATTTGTCATCCTTCTCAAATAAACAGCTCCCACGGGAGACGGAAGCGGTGCGGCACCCTCTCCCCTCAACCCCCCACGCCCAAGCAGCTCAGCTTATTTTGACAGATTGCTCCATTAAAGCAAGTCTGTTTACTTAAAAACAGACAGCCAGGCTTCCTTCCATAAACGCCAGCAAGAGAGGGACAGAGCTGTCCCTTGTTCTCAGTTCTCAGCCCAGCTACTCTGCGCATTGTTTCAGGCTTTCTGCACTTTGGGCCGGAGGCTGGGTGCCCAACGCGGCCGCCTTTCGCAGGAGTCCTTCCTGGCCGCTGCCCTGCGGAGGGGTTGCCTCATCCCAGCACCACAGCAGGGGCCAATGTTATTTTTTTGGCAGGGATGCAAAGCAAACGGAGATGCGGAAAGAAAAGTTTGGCAGAGCACGTTACACAGGCCCAGTTCCCCAACCGCCTAATCAGAATTTATGTTTTGCTCGTTCGTTTTACCCTGCAACGGTAGCACAAGTCATTCACTCATTCATCAAGCAACTCTGGAGTGCCTACCCGGTGTGTCAGGCGCCAGACGCGACAGCGAGGAAATGGCACGGAAGAAGCCAGATACAAATCTTCACTCTTTAAAAATATACCTTTTTAAAATTTATTTTTATTTTTGGCTGTGCTTGGTCTCCCTTGCTACCTGAGGGCTTTCTCTGGTTGCAGGGAGCCAGGCTCTCCGCTGTGGTGCAGGGGCTTCTCACTGCAGGTGCTTTTGTTGACGGCAAACAGGCTCTAGGTCAGGCAGGCTTCAGTAGCTGTGGCTCTCTAGCTTAGTTGCTCTGAAACATGTGGAATCTTTCCCAACCAGGGCTCAAACCTGTGTCCCTTACATAGGCAGGCAGATTCTTAACCACTGGACCACCAGGGAAATCCAAAAGTCATGGCTGTTTTGGAAGCAATATTCTGTTGGAAGAAGCAGGGGGAAAAAAAAAAAGCATATTTGGCACAATGTGGTTAAACATAAAATTACAGGTTTCCACATATTTCATAAATCGAGTTTGAAATAACCAACAATAGCATGATTTTACAGTTTATCATTTTTTTCTACATGTCAGGTTAAATCATAGGCAATTTCATAAGTTTAAACTTCCACATCATCTCATCTGATTTTGATAACTCTGTGGTATTATTCTTTATCCTATTTACAAATGATGAAAACGTGGATTATGTAAGCCAGAGATCACAGACTCACCTCAAACTCAGGTCTCAGGCAGAACAGCAAGGAGAGCAAAACCAAAACCATGGATCCAGTGCGTTGCCATTATTTAAAATAACACTGGAAAAACAAAAACTCAAGGTTAATAGTTGTTCTGGCAGCTCTCACATGGAGAGGGATTCAAGGGGTTTCATAAGAGTCGCTACTGTCACTTTCTCTGACCTTTCAAACTTTGCCTCTTACAGTGACACACGCTAAGGAAACCCTGGGACTGGAAAGTGGCACAAGCTGTGTGGAACCAGCATACACATCCTGGCTTACAGTGAGATGTGCTCAAAAGACCACAGTGTTTAAAATTCCCGTACCAGACTCTGAGTTAAATCTGTGACTAGAGCCGGGGACTACGGTTAATAAAAGAGAACTTGGAGGAATCTGGGTGCTGCCCACTCTAGAAATGAAAAACCCAAAGCTCCCTTCTTATTCCAGGCAAAGTTCTGCACTGAGGACAAACTGCTGGGAATAGAACCCAAACTATGAATAGAAATAATGATGAAAAAGGAATGAGAAGTTCTGATGAAAACGGGAGAGGGGAAACAGAGAAAGTATGTCTCAGAAAGCTCAAGGCTGTATATTTGTTATTTATCTCTTCAAAAAATAACACGAGAGAGAATCCTAGTGCTATGAAATTGGAAAAGCTATCCACTCAACTCTCCTTCCTGAAAGTAGAGTAAAACCTCTGAAAAAATGAGCAGCAGAAAAAGATTGGCAGTGAATCAATACAGAGTTGTTAAAAGCAGGGAAATAAGAAATAGAATAATGTCCCTACTCAATGAAAGATTCTAGAAAAATATTCCCACAAAGCAGATGACAATTGTAAACTAATATTTCAAAAAAAGCTAAAAGAAATGGGTAGAAGTTATGAGAGAACAACAGGAATCAGAATTAGGAAAATTCAGGAGACACTGGAGAAAGTGACATTTACATGTGGAACAACAGGATTCACAAAAGAAGTAAAGATAAAAGAAAAAATTTCAGAGCTAGAGAAACTAGGAGGAAAACAAAAGAAAATAACCATCATGGATATTGCTTACAGAACTAGAAGAGGGGAAAGGGAAAAAATTTGAATATCAATCAGAAGGAAGAACTGGAATTTCATACTGATAGGATTGGCAAAGAAGGTCCAATATACAGGTGGTTCAGTTCAGTTCAGTCGCTCAGTCGTGTCCGACTCTTTGCGACACCATGAATCGCAGCAGGCCAGGCCTCCCTGTCCATCACCAACTCCCGGAGTTCACTCAGACTCGCGTCCATCAAGTCCGTGATGCCATCCAGCCATCTCATCCTCTGTCGTCCCCTTCTCCTCCTGCCCCCAATCCCTTTCAGCATCAGAGTCTTTTCCAATGAGTCAACTCTTCGCATGAGGTGGCCTAAGTACTAAAGTTTCAGCTTCAGCATCATTCCTTCCAAAGAAATCCCAGGACTGATCTCCTTCAGAATGGACTGGCTGGATCTCCTTGCAGTCCAAGGGACTCTCAAGAGTCTTCTCCAACACCACAGTTCAAAAGCATACAGGTGGTAGGTATCCTCAAAGAAGAAAACCAAATAAGTAGAGTACAACAAATGCTAAAGTTTATAATTCAAGAGAACTTTCCTGAAATCAATGATGATTTCAAGCCTCAGATTAAAAGCAAAAATTTGGGAAACTGACTTCTAAAAGGTCAACCTTGATACATAGTCTAGTAGGCATATGGGACTTGAAGGAAAGGAAAAAATCTTCAAGGTATCCAGGCTAAAAGATAATTCATGTGTTAGGGAAAGGAAATAAATTTTCATCAGGTGGTTTGAGAGCAATGTGTTATGCCAGAAAAACAATGAACTAACATTTAGGATACTGAAGGAAGGAAAATGTAAGCTAAGGAGTTTATATTCCAGCCAAACAAAATACAGAGTTCAGACCTGCTGTCATGACCAGGCCAAAAATGAGGAAGCAAAGGTTCTGTGAGTTCTTCTTGAGGAATCTACCAGAGAATGTGTCTTAGACAACCACCGTGACCAAAGAGGCATTGACACGAGGGTAGTGGATGTTACTGGATGGATGATATGGTCCAGTGAAATGAGGAAAAACAAAAAGAAGAATGGATGGGATCTAGGAAGCAGGATCTAATGCCAAAATGTGGAACAGAACAATCTGAGAAATTCTCCTTAGTGGAAAACTGTCTTCAGAATTCAGAAGGGACATTTTATAGAGGTCCTGGGGTATGCTTAGTCAGATGGTCAGGTAAAGTAAGCAAAATAAAAAAAGGGACAATTATTAATTCTGGAATAAATAGAAGGTTGTTCAGTTCAGTTCAGTCACTCAGTCGTGTCCAACTCTTTGCGACCCCATGGACTGCTATACACCAAGCCTCCCTGTTCATTGTCAAATTCTGGAGTTTACTCAAACTCTCATGCTCAGAGGGCTCAAACAAACCTTGTGTGGACTAGGACCCAGAGACCCCCACAGAGACTAAGACAGAACTGTGTTTGAGTGTCTCCTGTGGAAGTACGGGTCAGCAGTGGACTGCCGCAGGGGCAGGGGCTCTGGGTGCAGCGTCTGGCATAAGCCTTCTTGCAGGAGGTCAC
The DNA here is from genome assembly GCA_006410615.1 of Neotragus moschatus. Taxonomy (NCBI): domain Eukaryota; kingdom Metazoa; phylum Chordata; class Mammalia; order Artiodactyla; family Bovidae; genus Neotragus; species Neotragus moschatus. The sequence goes on from SJYA01002681.1 coordinate 52,574, forward strand.
GATTAACCCCACATAGAGCTGCCAGAACTTACACAGGACTGGGAAACAGACTCTTGGAGGGCACAAACAGAACTTTGTGTGCACCAGGACCCAGGAGAAAGGAGTAGTGACCCCACAAGAGACTGACCCAGACTTGCCCATAAGAGTCCAGGAGTTTCCAGTGGAGGCATAGGTCGGTGGTGGCCTGCTGCAGGGTTGGGGGCACTAAGCGTAGCAGTGCATGCATGGGATCTTTTGAAGGAGGTCGCCATTATCTTCATTATTTCCACCATAGTTTGGTCCCAGGTAAATAACAAGGAGGGAACACAGCTCCACCCATCAACAGAAAATTGGATTAAAGATTTACTGAACACGGCCCAATTTCCCTGTCAGTCAATCTCTCCCATCAGGAAGCTTCCATAAGCCTCTTATCCTTCTCCATCAGAGGGCAGACAGGCTGAAAACCACAATCACAGGAAACTAACCAATCTGATCACGTGGACCACAGTCTTGTCTAACTCAATGAAACTATGAGCCATGCTGTGTAGGGACACCCAAGACGGATGGGTCATGGTGGAAAGTTCTGACAGAATGTGGTCCACTGGAGAAGGGAATGGCAAACCACTTTAGTACTCTTGTCTTGAGAATGGGATGAACAGTCAGTTCAGTTTTCAGTTGCTCAGTTGTGTCCGACCCCATGAATCACAGCACACCAGGCCTCCCGGTACATCACAAACTCCCGGAGTTCACAGTCAGTGATGCCATCCAGCCATCTCATCCTCTGTTGTCCCCTTCTCCTCCTGCCTCCAATCCCTTCTGAAAAAGCAAAAAGATAGGACATTGAAAGATGAACTCCCCAGGTCAGTAGATGACCAATAGGCTACTGGCGATCAGTGGAGAAATAACTCCAGAAAGAATGAAGAAGGTTGTACAAGAAACTACGAGTAATCACAGACATAGTATGTTGCTGCTGCTGCTGCTGCTGCTGCTAAGTCGCTTCAGCCGTGTCCAACTCTGGGCAATCCCATAGATGGCAGCCCACCAGGCTCCCCCGTCCCTGGGATTCTCCAGGCGAGAACACTGGAGTGGGTTGCCATTTCCTTCTCCAATGCATGAAAGTGAAAAGTGAAAGTGAAGTTGCTCAGTTGTGTCCGACTCTTCGCGATCCCACGGACTGCAGCCTACCAGGCTCTTCCATCCATGGGATTTTCCAGGCAAGAGTACTGGAGTGGGGTGCCATTGCCTTCTCTGACATAGTATGCTACCTAAGTAATATTTATATAGTCATAATAAAAACAGTGACTATGTTATCAACACTTTCGAGTCTGGCCCCAACAAGGGTCCTCCTGCCTGGTGTCATTAGAACCAGTGGAATGAGACTAGGTTTGGTTCAGAAGCAAAGGGAAGCTTTGCTTCTTCCTAAGAGAACAGGAGGTGGCTCAGCAGGTAAAAAATCAGCCTCCCAGTGCAGAAGAGATAAGGGTTCCATCCCTGGGTTGGAAAAGGTCCCCTGGAGAAGCAAATGGCAACTGTCTCCAGTATTCTTGCCTGGAAAATTCCACGGACAGAGGAGCCTGGTGGGCTACCGTCCTTGGGGTTGCAGAGTCGGAGACACTGAGCCAGCGCACAGAACAGGAAGAGAATGGAGAGGCCTGTGTTTGGGCTCAGGAGGGCATGCTCTCCCCATAGGCCCGGGGCGGGGCTGCTCAGCTGGGCCCTCTGCAGGCGCCAGGAATGGGGCGGAACTCGCCTGGGTCTGGGGCAGGCTCGTGCTCAGGCTTTAGATCACAGCAGGGGCACAGCGTCTCTGCAGGCGACCTGCCGCCGCCATCTTGAACGGAGTGCTGTGCCTGGTCGTCGGCAGTCGTTTGGCTGCGTCAGCTGCAGCCCGTGGACTTGAGAACTCCGCTTTGAAGGGCTGGATGCGAGGCCTCTGTGTGTAGCCCTCTATGAACAAGTGAAACGAATCGCAAAGGGAAAGAAAAAGGTTAGCCTGTGTTTCATTACCCGGATTCTACTTTAATTTCCCAGGAATTGCCAATGGTCTTTCTTTGCTTGTGACACATGTAGATATGATTAAAAGAATAAGACAGATTGTTTTTTGGAGAATAATGAAGGGAAGAGATGGCGTGATTGAGTTCGTATCTAATCTGCCAGAGAAAAAGCCAATGGTAGTAGTAGTGCTCAGTCGTGTCCGACTCTTGGCGACCCCATGGACTGTAGCTCGCCAGGCTCCTCTGTCCATGGGATTTTCCGGGCAAGATGACTGGAGTGGGTTGCCAGTTCCTTCTCCAGGGGATCTTCCCAACCCAGGGATCGAACCAGAGTTACCTGCATTGGCAGGTGGATTCTTTACTACTAGCGCCACCTGGGAAGCCCAGCTGGATCAAGTAATAGGATTACATTATATATTGTTTGGAAACACGGAGGCAAATTGGAGAAGAAACGAATTTAGACATTGCTCCTGAGGAAAAGGATGAGGAGGATAAGAGGAAGAAAGACTTGTTTCAGTTATAAGCCTTTTAGTCCTATTTACTTTTTAACTATTTGCATGCAATTTTTAACAGCGTAAAGAACAAAACAAAACAAAACCCCCCCACAGCCACCAAGGAATCCCAACTTTCAGAGCAAACTGAAGGCTTGTTGGGCTTCACCCAGCAGAGGGACCAGCCACCTCACCATGTTGGCCCTCTGACTCCCCACCCCTTGCCTGTAGAATAGGGATCCTTCCAGTTGTCTCAAACCAGAACCAGGAGCACTGATCATAGGATGTGAAGGTTGAAAATGCCCATTAGAAATCACTCTTTGCATTTTTTCCTGATTTTCCGCGAGGGAATCATGGCTGTTGGTGAGAGAGTGGCTGGCCCAAAGGCACTGCTCCCTTTTCCTGTCTGAACTGGAGCTTGGGACTCCGACCAGGTGCCACTGCTACAAAGTGTTCCCTCCGAATTTATTCTGGCTTGAGTGAACATCTCTCTCCTTGCTGCTGATTTTATCAGCGTCTTGCTTTTCCAACTGCTCTCTTGCCTGTGTTCTGTTTTGAGCTTAATTAGGTTTACTTTCAGGTTGTTTGGGCTGTTGTAGGGGTGGGAGTCGTCCTGCGCAATTTACCCTGCCCTCTGCTGCCCTCTGCTGGCGACAGATGGTGTTTACTGTTCACCCTTTGATCTAAGTTACACCAGCCTCATAATGAAATAGTTATTTTTAGCACTTCGGGCTCTAGCTCAGTGAAGAAAATCTTTTCTTTCAGGGAAATAATGTGCTCTCTGACCTGTGCCAGTCTGTGTTGCCCAGTCCAGTTGTTCTAAGCTTCCTTACTTCTTTAACTGTGATCTTTGAACTGATAGTGTACACATTACCTAGGAGATTGTTAGAAATGCAGAATCTTGGACCTCACTGACCATTTATTGAAGAAGAAGCTGCAGTTTAATCTGAAGTGATTCATGTGCACATGAAATCTGGAGAAGCACGGCTCTAGATCAAACTCAACTAGACTTCAGGAAAGAATTAACATCAATCTGGTGTTGGTGCAGTGCCTGTAAGTCGCTTCAGTCGTGTCCGACTCTTTGTGACCCCGTGGACTCTAGCCCCCCAGGCTCCTCTGTCCATGGACTTCTCCAGGCAAGAATACTGGAGTGGGTCGCCATTTCCTTCTCCAGGGGATCTTCCCGACCTAGGGATCGAACCCACGTCTCCTATGTCTCCTGTATTGGCAAGCGGGTTCTTTACCATTAGAGATAAATCTTACTACTTGCTAATGATCTCTGATCACTCCAATAGCTGTTCCAGTCCTGTTACCTGGTAGTAATCAATTCTTGCCTGGATACCTTTTTCTGCTCTGTTTATGCCAGGACAACTGCCTTCAATAACAAGAGAAAGTAGCATAAATGGAGTTCTAAGTTTTAAAATTCACTAAATTAAAATTAGTTCATTAAATCAAATGGTAGAAAGGCATAGCACATGGATTGTGCTACAGTATTTTAATCCTTCTGTGTATTTTCTCCTTTCCTCCCACTGTTATTAATAAAAATGTCATATTTTGGCTTTGAAGATAGACTAAAATTATTCAACAAGTTTTTAAAAGCTCTATCTTGTTTATAATTTATAAAATCTCTGTGTATGGCTGCATGGTTACTTAGGAAACATTAATCTGAGGGGTTTTCAGAGTGTCAGAAACAGGACATGTTGTTAACTGAAGTCTCTCCCATGTTCTCCTGTACATCTTCGTTCATTCTCAGGCATTCAGTCAGCATTTAGCAAGCACTCACTATAGGTCCGACACTGTGTTGGCGCTGAGACTTTATGGCAGGTATGGTATAGTTCCTGCTTTCATGGATCTTCCGGTCTAACTCAAGCCATTAAAGACATTCAGTTCAGTTCATTTCATTTCAGTCACTCAGTCACGTCCGACTCTTTGCGACCCCATGAATTGCAGCACACCAGGCCTCCCTGTCCATCACCCAGGGTTCACTCAAACTAACGTCCATTGATTTGGTGATGCTATCCAGCCATCTCATCCTCTGTCGTTCCCTTCTCCTCTTGCCCCCAATCCCTCCCACCATCAGAGTCTTTTCCAATGAGTCAACTCTTTGCATGAGGTGGCCAAAGGACTGGAGTTTCAGCTTCCGCATCAGTCCTTCCAAAGAAATCCCAGGACTGATCTTCAGAATGGCATTAGGATTTAATACAGTTGTATCAAGTGCTAAAAGAGAAAGTTAGGGCGATGGAGGATAGATTGGTTGGTGTCCATGAAATGAATAACATTTAATGGATATTGGAGTTGGTGAAGAGTAGAGGTAAGAGCATTTTAGGCAGAAAAATCCCTGAGAGGAGCAGGAGCAGGGTGGGAGCGCTAGGAAGGTGACTGTGGCTCCAGCACAAGGATGGAGGGAAAGTGTCCCGAGAGGGGACCTGTGAAGTATATGCAGGTCAGATCTGCAGGGCTTCATAGGACCTGGAACTTAGTTGGGGATTTATCATTAGAACAATGGGAGACACTGGGGAGTTAAACTCGGGGGAATCACATGACGTGATCTTTTTATTCTCCCCAGTGTGCTGTTGCTCATATAGGCTGAAGCTGACCCTGGATCTCTGGGCCCTGGCACCATTTTGGGGAGGACAAGTCTTTGGGTTGAATGTAGGCTCTGTGTCCTCGGGATGGCTCATCACTCTCTCAGTCTTTCCTTCTCCACATCTGAGCGTGTGATGACTCTCTTAGGGAGTAAACTGCTGAGACTCGGGTTCCAGGATAGCCATATCCCACTGCACCCAGGGAGACGAGCAGGAGGCCCAGTCTCCTCCTTCCCCACTCTTCCTGTAGACTGTGTCTGTTTCTGGCAACTCTCTGAAATAGGTCCTGGCTTTTTCTCTCTTAGGCAGCTCCCTGCTCCAAAGTGTCATAACCTCTCTGAAGTTTTTTCCCCCATGAAATATTCTGACTCCATATGAAGTGATGCTTTTTCTTTGGAAATAAGCCTCCAGTGTTTCAAGGTTAAGGATATCTTTCTTTAGGCTTAAAGCAGGCACTGATGTCTGTTCATCCTCAAACAGAATCACTAGAAAGGGAGGTTCAAAGGGAGTTCTACTTTGGCAAGAAGTATCTCAGAATGATTTGACTCAAAAAGATTTCCTTCCGGAGAAAGTACTTACATTATTCTAGAAGGAGGAGGTAGATTGTTAAAATGTCTGAAAACTTAGTAAGAGACATTTATAATTTTATAGCTTTCGGCAGAGTAGAAGAAAGATACTTTTGTATTGGAATATAATTGCTTTACAAAGTTGTATTAGTGATAATGTTGGTCTATTATTGAAAAATTATTGAATGAAATACACTGTTTAAGGTTTCCTAACAGAACGATTTTACATAAATAATATTTCATACAGTACTTTGAAAAATATTTATTTATTTTCAGCTGTGCTGGGTCTTCCTTGCTGCACAGGCTTTTTTCTAGTTGTGGTGAGCAGACCTTTCTTTGCAGTGGCTTCTCTTGTTGTGGAACATGGGTTCTAGGGCATATGGACTCAGTAGTTGTGGCTCCCAGGCTCTTGAGCTTGGGCTCGATAGCTGTGGCACATGGGCTTAGTTGTTCCATGGCACATGGAATCTTCCCAGACCAGAGATCAAACCTGTGTCTCCTGCACTGGCAGGTGGATTCTTTACCACCGAGTCACCAGGGAACATACAGTAATGTCTGTCTATGTCATAAGCTCCATGGATGGTCAAGCCCATGGGCTATATTAACTGATCACTTGAGTTCACGGCTGAGGCTAGCAGATGTAGTCTTCAGAAATGTCCCAGGAAGCCCAGGAAAACCAGTCTTAGTGCAAAAACCAAAGTGGGCATGTGGTTTTGAAAAGAAGTTTCTCTAAACTCACACGAAGCACTACCCTGGCCACACTAGCACTGACTGCATTGGGCTGAAGCCAAGAATCTGATTTTGCAGTTTTAGTGCGCTACCAGTATTTCAAAGGAAGCTGTAAAATCCTCAGTCCCAGCCAATTGTACACTAGTTTATATATTTCTATTTGTGCCAACATAAGCACATGCCATATAATACACTGAGGGACTCTGTAGCAAAATCATACAATAACGGGTTGTAACGCCAAGAAGTCTGAGCATCCACTGAGTGTCCAGCCTCTTCTAGAACTTTGTATGAGCCCTCTTCGCAGGTAGAGTTTGAGGGTGATTTACCCCTCAGCCAAAGCCTATTCAAGTCACCTTCTAGGAAATAAAAAATGCCACTTCCCAGGGAGCTGTCATTTCTCTCCCTGTTTCCTCTTTCCCCATCAGTCTTCCTTGAACAAGACCAGCAAATACGGGAGCGAGAGTGTGGATCCAAACCACATCCTGAGGATCAGCGTTTACCAGATGAAGTTCAAGAAGGGAGATCAGGGTTTAGGTGCCATGAAAATCAATAGGGGCATGTCTAGTGGAACAGAAATGTTCTTGCAGCAGGTATCTAAGGGCTCTCACACTTTTACTTCTCAGGAAAGGTAATAAATACAGTAAAATATGTGATTTTCTTTAGATGGTCTGGATGATTCTTTTCTGTGTGGTTTTTCTCTGTGCCTTGTGTGTGTGTGTGTGTGTGTGTGTGTTGTTTCTGTGTACAAGAGAAAAATGTGTTTTTATTATGACTGAAGGTAAAAGTCAAGCAGGCTGGAGGTCTTTGCCTTTCCTTTGGTTGTCTCTTCTGTACTGCAACGTATTTATGGTGGGGGCAGGAGTGTTGCAGAATGAACAAAACTCGGTGAGCTTAAAAAGAAAGCTTAAAAAGAAAACCAGGGACAAAGAAAGTGGCTACATTGAGTGTGTTTAAAATGTCCTATTTCCTGAAGAGGTGCATATATAAACTAACCTCTGAGAGTCACACTCACAGGTTCATTAAATGCCCAGAGCTGGAAAAAATGGGCAGAAATACTTGGCCTATTTCTCACTCTATCTTTGTTCTGGTTGGGCTTAGGAACTTAGACTGTCCCAGTGAAGGAGGAAAGAAAGAGAAGTAAGAGAGAGAATCATACTTAGAACGACAGCATTAAATTTGAAGAGACTAAATAAACTTAGGTGCAAATAAAAGCTCAAGAATTAAAATGACAGCAGTTTTAGAAAAATAAAGAAATGTAAAATTTTGTATATCTCAGTACGTAATCTATGAAATTTATGCCTGGTTGGCAGCAGCAGCAGTCATTAAACTTCCCCTGTGGCTCAGCTGGTAAAGAATCTGCCTGCAGTGTAGGGACCTGGGCTCGATCCCTGAGTTGGGAAGATCCCCTGGAGAAGGGAAAGGCTACCCACTCCAGTACTCTGGCCTAGAGAATTCCATGGGCTGTATAGCTGTAATGTCCATGGGGTCGCAAAGAGTTGTGCAAGTGAGCGACTTTCACTTTTAGTCATTAAACGGAGCACAGAGCCGCCTCTCTATCACAGAGGTCCTCAGGAACACTTCTGTGTGTGGAACTGGAAAACCATCCTAGAGAGTTTCCCAAAACAAGATTGTCTCCCAAGGTAACAAGTGTTTACCCTCAGGGCACTTACCTGTCAGGCCAGTGGTTAAGATGTTGGTTTTCGGTGGAAAGGCTGAGTTTTTGATCTCTGGTTGGGGAACTAAAATCCCACGTGCTTCGCATTGGGGCTTTACCTTCAGAAAAGTGAAGGCTGGTAGGTCCTCAGTTGCTCCTCTGCTAAAAAAAAACTCATCGTCTGGCATCGGCCAGTTTTGTAATGCCTAAATCTGATACTTATTCAGTGTGTGCCTGATATTGCATAGCTAGAAATTTAAATGTGGTATATCTTGCCCAGGAAGAGCTTACGTTCTAGTCAAAGAAACAAAATGCATACATATTCAGTAAATAATTAAAGGGTAGGGCAGGATATGATAAAGTCTCACTGTGGTACAAGTGAGTAATGGTAACATTTATTAAGCACCTACTGTGATGTCAGAGGATGAGATGGTTGGATGGCATCACCGATTCAGTGGACATGAATCTGAACAAACTCCAGGTGAAAGTGAAGGACATGGAAGCCTGGTGTGCTGCAAGTCCATGGGGTTGCAAAGAGTTGGACATGACTGAGTGACTGAACAACAAATGTACCAGATTCTGTACTGGTTACTCTGTATCTGTTAACTCATTTATCCTGGGAGCAATTCTCTGGGTGGGTAAAGTGAGATGGCTCAGTTGTGTCGACTCTTTGCGACCCCATGGACTGTTGCCTACCAGGCTCTTCTGTCCATCGGATTTTCCAGGCAATAGTACTGGAGTGGATTGCTATTTCCTTCTCCAGGGGATCTTCCCAACCCAGGAGTCGAACCTGGGTCTCCCACACTGTAGACAGACGCTTTACCAGTTATTATCTCCATTTTCAGAAAAGGCAATGGGAACACAAGATTTCCACCATCACCAGACTCTTAAGTGACTGAACTAATGAAACTCACAGTATGGTTCCTATGCTCCCCCTCTAACCTCTGAGGTTTTCTGCCTCCCAGACTGAAAAGGAAGGAGAACAAGGGCCAGCACCATCCGGGTAGATTTTTGGTAAAAGCATGGTTTGAACTGGGTCCAGAAATACTAGCAGGCTCATGTGAGTTGCCAGAAACAGGCTGGAAGGATCTTCCAGCTAGGGGAACAGCGTGAACGTGGGCTGGTGCCAGGCAGACTGAGTGGAGGGACAGTGAGAAGCCATGCTCACTTGGAGCCAATGTAATTCATTGGAAAACGAAAGGGCTCAGGGTGACACCCACTTAGTTCACTTCTAGCTCAGTCACTTTCTTGTTTGGTCAACTTCTCTAAGGCGCAGTTTCTTCATCTGTCTAGTGGAAGGAAGTCAGTCCTCTCATCACTCTCTGTTACTAGTAACTAACATCTCTAATCTATTACAATATCTCTGTTAGTAGTAGAGATATTGGACACACAGTCTCTAGTACAGAAATTGTCACATTATATGTACACAATAAAAGTAAGCTATTGTATTATTTTAAAAACTGTTAGCAGAAATGGGAACAAGATACAGAGATGGGATTGGATGGTGAAAGGCTTTGCAAATAGACGTGTCACAGTAATGACTTGGGGAGTGAGATCACAAGTTTTCGTGTTTTTCAAACAGGGTTAGGGACCCACTAATGGGCAGTGACTAGTTACAGTGGGCAACAACGAGTTTGTTTTATATTCAGATGAAATAGACCATGGATTGATATTTCAGAGAGCACCAAGGGTATTTAGGAAGTGTTTTGTGATTCTCTTGATTCAGTTTATATATATTTTTGTGTATTTATGTATGCATGTGCAGGGTCACAATATCAAAATTATTTTGTACCGTGGGTCGAAGTTTTTAAAAAAAAAAGGTTTAAAAGCCATTGCTTTAGGTGATGCCTTCCTCTGCTAATTCCAGATGTCCTGATAGATAATAACTTGCCAACAAGACCCAGAGAACTTTCGAAATTCTTGACACTGTAGTTAAGTGCAGATTTTAGTCCTCTGCAGAATGAGACTACGTGGAGAGTTTGTCTTGGCTTTATCCCATGTGGCTGCAGAGGCACCAGACTGGCCAAACAATGTGAGGAGAGAGGAGTTCTTTGGTAAGAGTCACACTTTACTGCTTTCGACCTCAAGAAGCGATGTGGTAAAACTTGTTCTGAACCTGGCTAACAACTTTTATGAGTCTTTTGGAAAATTTGTGTCAGTCGCAAACCTTCTAAAGAAAAAAAAAAAAAACCCGTGGGAAAAGATCATTCTTACAAAAGTACCGTTTTCAATTTTGTTAAACAATTTTTTTTTTCCCCAAAATGTCTTTTTTCCCCACCAGCAGTACCTTCTCATCTAACCACTTGATAGGTTGGGTTTGAGGAAATGCTACAGACCCAACTCAGGGAACATGAGCAAACTCTGGGAGATAGTGAAGGATGGGGAGGCCTGGCTATAGTCCCTGGAGTTGCAGAGTTGGACATGGCTGAGCAACGGAACAGCAGCAGGGAGGCAAGGGCAAGTTCTTAAACTTCTGTCAGTCTTAAAGATAAAAACAACAGTAACAACAAACAACAAAAAAAACAGATAAAAGGTGGAAAGCTGGAGGCAGGGGGGGAGTGTAAAAGATGGTTAATGATTCCTAGTTAAGGATGTCAGCCTAAAAGAATGCTGTCTTAAAGAGCTTCACAACTGAGATTTCTCTCTGCTTCCTACCACCCAGGATGTCTTTCTTTCCCTGCAGCCCCAGTGTGCCCTGCCCTGACCTCTCTAAGGGGTGCAGGGACTTTGACCCAGCTTCTTACTGGTGCCTTCCTGAAGTTATGTTTCTGTGCTGAAAGGAGAAATTATTCTTGCCTTCCAATGATTCTTGCATCCCAGGAAGTCACTCTGGCATCTCCCCTCTAGTTTCGTTTTCCCACCTTGCTGCTCTGTCCATCAAAGACCATTCCCTTTTCCTCCAGCACAGTGACTTCAGACATTGTCCCCCACAGCCTGTGTCTTTACTTTATAATATATATATTCTTCCCTAGGGCTCTCTAGTAATTATTTTGACCTTAGAGTTTTCTGGAGGAGAGTGAGTACCTGTATCTCTCAAGCTCCACTTCTACCTACCTAACTGACTCTATTCTTCTTTTGCTTAAGGCCAGGAAATTGTTTCTTTACAATTTGTCTCTTGACAATCTTTTTTTCCACTACAATTATGTAAAACAACTCTACTTCTAGAACAACTTCCTACTTCCTGAATGTCTAACCTCTTTCCCCTTTCTGAGATATTTTCCAATACTTCTTGTTAATACAGCAAAAATGTAGACTGGATTCCCAAGACTCCAGCTATACCCACTGATATCAGAAGAGAAAAGGACAATTAAGGACACGAGATGCTAAATTCTATAGTGACCTGGGCTTCAAGAAGTCTGAACATTTTCAGGTATCTGTTGGGTTGGCCAACAAGTTCATTTGGATTTTTCTGAAAAACTCAGATGAACTTGTTGGCTGACCCAAAACTTAGCTATTTGACACTAGCCACTTTCTTTTGCATTTCTTGATTGTGAAATCATTTTGTGTGAGTGGTGGTATGAGGTGAAACATTCCTTGGTGAAAGATATTTATCTTCTAACTTCTCTAAATATTGATTTGTTGCACATTGAAAATGTTTTGACTCCCTGATTTGAAGATGATAAGAAAACAACATGTGGTTTTCTCCAATCTGTATATTTTCATAAAGGAGTACAGCCTATGAGAATAACATACTGTGAAGCTAGAAAGTAACAGAATGAAGCTGTCATCTTTCTCTTCTACTATTGTGATTTTAAACCAGGATAAATGAGAGGATTTAACATCCCTCGGAGGGATTTCTCACTCTTTTCTCAGAGCCAGTGCTGGAGTCCTTCTCTCTGGATTTATTGTCATATCCACCATTCAATAATGAATGTCCAAGGGGGCCCATCTGCTAGGGACGCTATATATTCATCCCAACAACTTGAAAGATAGAGATTACTTATCAACATTTTTCTAATGAGGAGAAGCTCAGAGAGGTTAAATGGCCTCTTTTGTGCCAAGAGTTAGCTTGTAAGCCAAGGAGTAGAACGTAGCTCAGCACCTTGGTCTTCAAAGCCAGGACCTTTCCCATCGTTTATGAATACTTACTTTGCCACTTTTGCATTTTCAGTGTCTAAAGTCTGCACTGTCCAGGACTGTAACCACTAGGTGTGGCTAGTCCAAAATGAGATAGTGTATTTCACAAACCTAGTATGTAAAATGGATGTATGGTCTCATTAATAACTTTTAAATTATAGATTATATATTGAAATGCTAGCAGTTTATGTATTGGGCTAAATATATAGCTTATTATGACTGTTTTAAGCATATTATTAAAATTAAGTTCACTTATTTCTTTTAAACTTTATCAAAATTTAAAATTACATTCATAGCTTGCCTTACATTTCTGTCAAACAGAGTTGATCTCAGTAGAAGGTGAGAGAATTCATACATTTCACTATTCTCCACGTTTCCTCACCACAAAGCTGGCGTTGTTGAAGACGGCTGTGTGCCAGGCTGGTGAATGTGGCAGGGGCTACTCCTCTGCACTTGGGGGGGAGTGGAGTTCGTTCTCTGCTCAGGGCATCTGAGCCCTTTACTGGTCCCTGCCAAGGTTCCTTCCTTCAGCTCAAGGTCAGCGGGGTGTGCTGGCTCACACGCAGACGTCCCATTTTCTTGGCTGGCTGTGTGCTACTGTCTGCTACCATTTTTACACTGTCTCTCAGCCACCAAAGTCAACATTACCTTGTTCCCCTGCAGATCGTTGGGAGACAGCCCATGGGGAGCTTTTGGCTTTAAAAGGCTAAAGGTCTGTGAGTCTTTGGAAATGGTTCCAGAAGCCCCAGGTGAGCACTGTGGTTTGGGTAAAGATGCAAATATTTTCTATCACCCATCCAAATTGCACACAGACATATGACCCACCCTACCATGCATCCTCATTACCCACTGGCTTGACTGAAAGTTGACATCATACATATTGTCTTACATATTTTGAATATAATTTTCAGACCCTCAAACAAATTCTGGGTTATGACTGTCTTTGAATGATGAGTAAAGAAGAAAATGTAAAAGTAATGTGTTGTTTTATTCTGATCAGGTTGGTGGCTACCTGCGTCAAATCTTTTTTTTTTTTTTTTTTTTTTTTTTAGAATTTAAACCAAATGAAACACTCTCATCAGTTTATTTCAGTTGCTCAGTATGTCCAACTCTTTGCGACCCCATGAATTGCAGCACACCAGGCCTCCCTGTCCATCACCATATCCTGGAGTTCACTCAGACTCACGTGATACCATCTAGCCATCTCATCCTCAGTTGTCCCCTTCTCCTTCTGCCCCCAGTCCCTCCCAGCATCACAGTCTTTTCCAATGAGTCAACTCTTCGCATGAGGTGGCCAAAGTACTGGAGCTTCAGCTTTAGCATCATTCCTTCCAAAGAAATCCCAGGGCTGATCTCCTTCAGAATGGACTGGTTGGATCTCCTTGCAGTCCAAGGGACTCTCAAGAGTCTTCTCCAACACCACAGTTCAAAAGCATCAATTCTTCAGCGCTTCAGCCTTCTTCACAGTCCAACTCTCACATCCATACATGACCACTGGAAAAACCATAGCCTTGACTAGATGGACCTAAGTGATGTCTCTGCTTTTGAATATGCTATCTAGGTTGGTCATAACTTTTCTTCCAAGGAGTAAGCGTCTTTTGATTTCATGGCTGCAGTCACCATCTGCAGTGATTTTGGAGCCCAGAAAAAACACTCTCATCATATGTACTTAATCCATTCCATTGGACATTTATTTATTTATTCATTCATTAATATAGCACTTATGTGTGGGAGGTACCCAGATGATACATGTTCCTTCCCCTCAAAGTACTTTTGAAGACTCCATCTCTTAGTCTCCTTATGTTTCTCTATAAGTGATGTCAGGGAAAATAATAAGTAAATAAATATCAAGAAACATATAACGATGAAATAACAAAATGTAAATAAAAGCTACCTCACTAGGGGAAATACTAATTAAAATAAGAAAACAAGAACAGATGACACAGCAGAGTAGAAACTGTTTATGAGCTTCCTTGTGGTCAAACGGAAAAGGAAATTAAGGTTGATATTGTAATTATTACTGTCTGCAAGGAAAAAGCTTTTCCTACCCCCAAATTTAAAAAGACATTTTTGACATGGGCTGAATTTAGTACCTAGAAAAGTCCTCAACTGCATAGATTTATTTTTTGTGTCCCTGATAAAATCAGAGGGAAACCACCCTGTAGATTGGTGCTTTGCAAAGTGCAGTGTGCTCAGTTACCTGAGGAACTTCTTAAAATGTAGGTCCTGAATCAGTAAGTCTGGGGCTGGCCTGATATCCTGCATTTGTAGTAAGCTTCTACTGCTGCTGCTTCCATCCGCAGAGCGCAGTGTGAAGACAGCTACTACAAAGTGTAAGAAAGCGAGAATTATAAAAGAATCATGCATATGACATTCATTTTATGATAAGGAAAGGTGCAGTTTCTGAGATGTATTTTGGGGTAGAGCCTGGGTGTTTTCTTTACAATCCAATCTGAAGGAGGAATGCTTCTACATTTCTACATTTTTGGACATCTCTCCCCCCCCCTTTTTTTAATAGTTATCTCATACCAATTTTTAGCACCTAATTTTCTGATGTATCTGAAATAATCAACCAAGTTTTCATAGAAACAACTAATCTCTGTTCACTTACATTTTGATTACTTTATATAATAACAAATTATGAATTATAACAACAAAATTAGATAGTATAAATAGATTTGAGACAAAAAACAAAATGACTCTGGGCAAGCAAATAACCGAGGAAGACAGAAATGCTTGGATTTGTTAGCTGCTAGCATTCAGCTGGCCCTGGACTTTCCTCGGTTCATTTTCAGAGAGAATCAGGAACAGCTGTTAACCAGCTAGCCGGATAAGTGGAGGTCAGCTAAAGTGACTTCAGGAAAGCAGAGGCCAAGAATTCAGTGCTCAGATAATTAGACTGGAGAGAATATATAAAGGCTTGGATGGGCAGCGTGTCCTCCAACAATATTCCTTCAGTGTTTAATCTTGACCCCATGATGTTGGACAGCAGCTGATTCAATACAGTGCTCTCTCGCAAGGCCTGGCAGGAGGCACAATCCTGGGAATCTTTTTTTTTTTTTTTAAATTCAGAGTAGGGTTCAGGGAATGGTAGCTGCTGACTGAATGGTTCTGGAAAGGCCCAGGTCATCTGAAACAAGCCAGTTCATGTGGATGTTTAGTCCATAGCACTTCCGGTCTCCACCCAGTGACAGGGCTCCCTGAGGAGTCAGTCAAAGCTTTGCTTCCATGCCTGACCAGTGGCCCGTGAGAGGCAGAGGAGGATAAAACATTTTCAGCTCATAAAATACAGAGGATTGATGCCCGGTATGTATAAAGAGCTCCTACAAATAGAGGAGAAGAAATCAGAGCCAACTGCCAAAGGGAAAAATGTGTTTGAACAGGTAATTGACTCCACAAAGTCTCAGGGAATGTAGATTAAAATGAGCTCTTGGATTAACAAAAATTTGAAAGTCCTACAATGGGCAGTGTTAGCAAGGGTGTGGGTTAGTGGGCACGCATACACTATTGTGATTATGTAAATTGCTAACATCTTTCTGAAGGGTGATCTCAATAGTATTCATTCAAAAAATGTTTTGAGTGCCTCTGAGGTACCAGCACTGCTCTATAGACTGGGAATGTACCGGTAAAAAAGGAAGTTTTGTCTCATAAAGCTTACCTTTTAGCGGCAGAAGATAGACAGTAAACAAACAAATATGTCTGGGCTGATAAAAGCTGAGAAGAAAATAAAGTAAGGGATGAGAATGACAGAGATGGGGAGAGTGCTATTTTATAAAGATGGCCAGGGACACCCTCGGACAAGGTGACATTTGACTATTTGCATCTCTTAGAAGAATGACGTATTAATATGCATAGATATCAAAAGAGCTTCAAGATCTATTGTTTATTGTAGAGCTGTATTGTGGGTATAATCCCTTTATGTTAAAAAGGGGTGTGTGTGTGTGTGTGTGTGTGTGTGTGTGTGTGTGTTTAAAAGAAGAGAGAGAAGACAGGCAGATGGTGGCTAGGTCTCACAGAAGGAGGTACAATTTGGAACCACAGTTTATACTTGGGCACCCCCACTCACTTGTGGTGAGGCCTTGGACCCCTTAACCTTTCTAGGAATCAGTCTCCTTATCTGCAAAATGGGATGACTACTTCTCAGAGTAGTTGTGAATGATAAATGAGTTGATACACAGGCCGTGTTCAGAACATAGCACATAGCTTACTTAGTGCTTAGTAAACATTAGCTATTAAAAGGGTCCTCAGTTCCACAAAACTGAGGATGACTTGACACAAGGCAGGCAGCCATTAGCAGAAGGTGGGACCCTTTGACTCGCTCTTTAGCATCTTGGCATTTCTCAGATATCTGTGAAGTCTGAAAAATATTTGGTTATTAATCAGGGTACAAAGGACTGACTGATGTGTGGTTTAGAGGTCAGGGAGCAAGCCTGGGACATGATGGAGTCTGATACAATGGGGCTCAGAGCTGGCTCCACCACTTAACAGCTTTCACCTTTGTCCGTTGAAAAATAAACAGGTCTTCAGGCTCCCTCGGGAGTGCTGTTTGCACTTATGGAGAGTGGGAAAACAACGGACAGGCTCTCTCCGCTTTGTTGACATTTGCCTTAATAAGCTATAATATTGGTCCTCAGAAAATCAAGAGGTTTAGGTGGCTTTCCAGATTTCTAGGAAATGTAAGTTTGCACACCTGAAAGTGAGTCATTAGCTTTAAAATAAATGACTAAACATTTAAGTTCCTAGAAAGCAAGTTGCGAAGTCTGCCCATTGCATTCCTTTGATTTCAAATGGCAGAAACGGGTGACACATTTAATACAGCCGAGGACAAATGTTAAGGGACCCAGCCTGAGGAAGAAGGAACCCAGATTCCCCAGGATGCCACTGGACACCACTCTTTTTATTGCTTCCCCAATACAGTCTTTCCCTTTATCTTCCAGAGAAACGTTGCCAAGTAAGTCGAGGTATAGAATGAGCCTGCCAGGGTCCCTGTGCATTAAGAGCTTTGGGACAAAGCCAGACACATTTATAGGACTCTGTCAGCCAGCCCAGGTCCTGACCTACCAGACCCCCTTGTGGAGTCCATAACGCTGTTTGTCAAGACAGCCTCAGCAGGGTCTCTCTCCCCCTTTAACTCTTCTCTTCTTTGCTGTCTTCTATTTATTTCCTTCTCCACCCCCTGTTCTGTGCATCTGTATATAATTTCTCATCTTGTTACCCATGGGGCATAGTTGCCAACACTGCATCCAATTGTAAATTATTTTTAATATCCTCACATGTGCTCAAGCTTCCCAGTTGGCACTAGAGGTAAAGTGGAAAATGCCTGCCAGTGCAGAAGACATAAGAGACACGGGTTCAATCCCTGGGTCGGGAAGATCCCTTGGAGATGGAGATGGCAGCCCACTCTAGTATTCTTGCCTGGAGAATCCCATGGACAACGGAACCTGGTGGACTACGGTCCATAGGGTCACAAAGAGTTGGACATGACTGAAGCGACTTAGCATGCAGCCCATGTTCTCAAAATAGACACAGCCTACAGATATTGTCTCAGATGGAAAAAGCTGTCATTTACCAAACTAGAGCAGGCTGGATCAGATTTCCACACCCTCATCTTTTTAGGTGCTCCATAGTGTCTTTGAGTGAAGGAGGGCATGGCAACCCACTCCAGTATTTCTTCCTGGAGAATTCCATGGACAGAGGAGCCTGGTGTACTACAGTCCACAGGGTTGCACAGAAGTCAGATGGGACAGAAGCAACTTAGCACACACGCAAATATATTTGAGAAATAACTTTGGGGAATGAGTTATAATTGATTGGGAGAAATTAGCTTTAGCAAATACTTAAGTAATGTCATGATGGGGGACCAAGCAAAATTTGTCTCTGTCCCCGACTGTTTAAGAATTTAAGCATAAAAGCAATCGCATTGTTCCTGGTGGATGGCAGCCCCAGAGTTAAACGCTTCTGGCTCAAGGCATTTTCTTCAGAGCTTTCTTGGCTGATGACTGCTTTGAAGAATGCTTAAGTGTTCTGTTCTCGACACTTAAATTTGCACATGGGGCATGGTGGTCAGGTTATTGAAGAGGGAACAGGAAAGCAGTGGCTTTATGAAACTCATTTATTCTCTTTATCAGGATTGCTCCATTGTTTGTCAACTCAAAATATTAGTGAGGATTTAGGGAAATAATCTTGCTCTCTAATTAGATGAAATTGGAGGCTGATTGCTGCAGCCATAAATGATCTTTGAGGTGTTACTAATTCAACTAAATCTCAGATGCCCAATTTGTGAAGCCTGTTGATGATATTATCCTAGTGAAGAAGGGGTGGGGAGATTGGGGATGATTAAGAAAATTGGTTTTGCTCACAACTTAATGATGGTACTTAAGGGTAATGTAAAAAACAATAGCAACTTCTAACGTCAAGATGGCTTGTCCAGCAGTGACCTATTACTCAGTTACCTCCCAAGATTCAGATCATTAAGTGCTCAGCTACACAAAGAAGAAATAAATTACTAATTAGCGCTGTTAAGGCTACTGTTCTTGTCCAGTGTCCAGACTGACTTGCTGGTGTCTGCTCCGTCCTGAGGCCTGGCGTGCTCTCCTCACAGAGCCCCCACATGGTCTCTTTCTAGGGAGCAGTGGTACCGCGTGCATGCATGCTCCGTGGTGTCTGACTCTTTGTGACCTTAGCTGCCAGGCTCCTGTCTGTAGAATTTTCCAGGCAAGAAGATAGGAGAGCGTTGCCATTTCCTGCTCCAGGGGGTCTTCCGGACCCAGAGACTGAACCTGCATCCCTTGTGTCTCCTGCATTGGCAGGCGGCTTCTTTACCACTGGGCCTCCTGGGAGCAGTGGTAGGAAAGAGGCAAAACAGTCTCCGTGTGATGTCTCCTCTTATCTGGCATCAATAACCCAAGCTACAAGGTCTTGTTATTCTCTGTCTTCATCCATATGGAGTCGTGTCCAGTAAGTCACTTCAGTCATGTCTGACTCTTTGTGACCTCATGGACTGTAGCCCTCCAGGCTCCTCTGTTTTCTTAGCCTTTGTGAAAAGAAATTGGCCATCTAAGAAGTGTTGGGAAGTAAATGAGGGTATGTAGGATATGTATCCTTAAATCTGTTTCTTTGCTTTGTATAATGTCCCCAATATTTATTCTCTCAGAGAGATGCTGGCTTTCTAGGGAGGGCTCATTCTGTATTATCAGGACAATTCAAAGGAACTGAAAAACGCCTAAGTGATTTGTTCATATGTAGAAGGTAATAAGGAGAAGGCAATGGCACCTCACTCCAGTACTCTTGCCTGGAAAATCCCATGGGCAGAGGAGCCTAGTAGGCTGCAGTCCGTGGGGTCGCTGAGTCAGGCACGACTGAGCGACTTCACTTTCACTTTTCACTTTCATGCATTGGAGAAGGAAATGGCAACCCACTCCAGTGTTCTTGCCTGGAGAATCCCAGGGACGGGGGAGCCTGGTGGGCTGCCATCTATGGGGTCGCACAGAGTCGGACACGACTGAAGTGACTTAGCAGCAGTAGCAGCAGAAGGTAATGAAGATCCGAGTACAAGAGGCTACATGGACCACAAACTCTACTCTGTCTTCTGATGACCAGGTACGCTCAGGGCAATTGACAAGAGTATGGGTGGATGCTTTGGGCCCATTTAATCAGTCCTCAGTCTGGTGGGTTAATTTTGGGGCAGTCCCACAGATCTAAAGGGCTCTACCAGGGGCCTACAAGCCAGGGAAGCTGCAGGCTTTCTGCGAATGGAACTGAGAGCAGTTTTAGGAGCAGATGTGTAATAACTAGGCTTCCACTTTTATTAACAAAATCAATTCTGAAGCCTCCAGGTTTCTACTTGGCAACTCCAAAATTCTGAACTCTTGTTCATGCCATTATGATGATTTATGTGTATCTCCATGCCTTGAAAAAATGTCTCTGGAAAGAATGGTGGCTTTAATTAAGTTTATTTTAAAATACAAGTGTTGGTCATACTGCTGGATAATAGAAAAATCTTCACCTACTGAGGAGGATCAGGAATGAACGTCAAGGTTATGCAAAATGGGCCATTTAGACATTAACTGTCCAGTGGCATTGCATTTCAGAGAGGACAAAAGCAGGGCTGAAGAAGTTGTGTATTGCACGTTGGATCCCTGTTTGAAGGAGCTAAATGTCAAAGGTTACATGATTTTGTATCTGCTGAAAAATGAGGACGATCCATTTCCAGAATATATTATGTTTAAAAAGGCAAGGTGCTAAAATTGTATATAATACAATTTTGTGTATAACCAGGGCAGAAAATAAAAATATATATTTGATTTGCTTGTATTTGCACAAAGAAACCCTGGAGGGATAAATGAGGAACTAACAAAAGTGGAGGGATGGTGTAGGTGGTGACAGGGTGGGAACATGACTTCTCAGACTATACTTTTATATTGCTTTGATTTTTTTTTTTTTGGTATTTTAAAAATTCTTTTCCATTATGGTTCATTACAAGACATTGAATATATTTCCCTGTGCTACACAGTAGGACCTTGTTATTTATCCTTTTTATATATTCTAGTTTGCACCTTCTGTTCCCAAATTTTGATTTTTTTAACCCATCGATGTTTGCCTTCTTTAAGAAGAATAAGTTAAAAGACAAAACCATGATTAGATATCTTCTGGAAAACTTAGCCCTTAATGAAATGTGGCTGGGAGGTTGTGAAGCATGAAAACATGGCATTTGGATGTAAGCACAGCATGGTGAGGCAGTGGAGAGGTGAGTGGCCTGAGAAACAGGACGTGAGTTCAGGCCTCAGGCTTAATTCTAACATCACTTAACCCTGGATCAGCAAATGGGCTTACTGTATGATGCCAATCGCATTTATGATTAAATATGAAGAGGCTGCCTGGAGTATTCTGCTGAGAAAGATTTGGAGGCCAGCAGGGAAGGCTTCTGCAGTTGACGGTGTAGGAGAGGAAGGGAATGTGACAGCCTACACAGGCTTTCTATTTGTCCTTCCTTGTGACTCTCTTACCTCACCTGTGTAAATCTGGGGACTTGGTCTTTAGTCTCCTGTAGTTCTAAAATGTTAGTAATGAATGAGATACATTCCAAAAAGAAAAAAACGAAGGCGAGTTCAGGAGGGGAGCTGCTGAGGACAGGGTATGTTCAGCAGGGAAAGACTCCCTTCAGTGGAATGTAGGGAAAGCTAAGTTTCAGAAAAGCTCCAGCCAGCCAGCCATGGTGAGCAGGCATCTGGGACCCCGGCTGAAATGGCCTGGTATCTCCAACTCCCCAGTTATTCATTGGAAAGTAGTTAGGACAAAGATGTAACACTTTCGCAGAGAATTTGCTGGAGGAGATTCTAGGAATATGACAGGCTTGAGAGCCCCATTCCTATTCCCTACTGGAACAGATAACAACTACAAGAGGAAGCTTGAGAGAACACCTAGGCTGCCGGTGGAGAGCTGAGAGACAGCAGCGGTGAGGGCTGGTCCCTCCCCAAAGCCTACAGTGAAATGAGAGATTTTTTGCGGCTTCTTCAGGGTCCAGCAAGTGGAAGCCTCTGGGTCCTCTTGAAAAGGAGCCAGCCTATTTGCCGTGTGTGGTTCCCAATGAACTCCCCAATCCTACATTCTCTTTGAGTTGGAGAGCCACAGTTCTGAGTCCAGGGCCAGAAGCAGAGAGGAAGTCAAGTATGCTTGAGGAAGGGGACTGTCTACCCACCGTCTTCAGTAAGACATCAGGCAGAGGTCCCTTAACCAGAGGGCTTCCCAGTCTCATGGAGACACAGTCCTGGAGATGATACTTTCAGTGTTTTTGATGGCAGGAGTCTGCAGAGAGAAAACACATCTGGAGAGCTGACCCAGAGTCCCTTGAAGATGGAGGTTTTCTTTTCCTCTATGCTACCTGGACCCTCCTTTGCTCTGGAATCACTGGCAAAGCAGGCTGGACTCAGGCTGCTGGCTTCTGCCTGTCAAGTGGGGACCCTCCTCTCCTAGTTTACCAGGCTGACAAAAGCTTCTAGGTTACACGGTTCAATGCAGTAGCCACGGGCCACATGTGACCATTTAAATTAACCAACATTACTTTAGATAACAATTTCAGTTCCTCAGTTGCAGTAACCACATATCAAGTGCACGATGGCCATTTGTGGCTACACGTTACTGAATTGGGTAGCAGAGATTTAGAACATTTCCCTCCCCACAGAACATTCTATCGGATGGTGCTGCTCTAGAGTGTGTGTCTGGAGACCACTATGAACAGATGGATCCACGACAATAAAGAATAATAAAAAGTAACCCTAAAGTCAACACAAGGGGTTAAGGATGCATATTTACTTTCATACAAGGTGTGAATAGGTTAAATTCATTCATCAAGAGACAGAAAAGTTCAGATTTCATTTAAAAATAAGCTACTCATATATATTGCTTAAAGAAATTTATGCACCACAGCATGGCCAAGAAAAGTTGAGAAGTTCTTGTATGTGAGTGGTGCTCGTGTGGTACAGACTTTATGTAACTGTTTGTTATCTAATTTTACAAGGGATGTTGCCCAAGCTGTGAGGTGCTTTTTTTTTTTTTTTTTTTTTTTTAAATAATTTTATTTATTTATTTTTGGCTGTGCTGGGTCTTCATTGCCGCGGGGGCCCNTGGTGATGGACAGGGAGGCCTGGCGTGCTGCGATTCATGGGGTCGCAAAGAGTCGGACACGACTTTGCGACTGAACTGAACTGACAGAATGAAAAACAGTTTGATAATATTTTAGGTCCTTAATCTTGGGCAGTACTGGAAAGAATTGGGAAGTAAAGGGATGTTAAACTAAAACTTATGCTACTCTTGGATTTTGTAATTAGAAAAAAATACAAATTCAAATAGGGTTTTGGAAAAAGTCCATGTTACTTAAAAACTAGCTCTACATTGTCTAAATCATTTAGTAAAATGAATATATAGATATGACTGAACTCATTAGCTTTATGCATATATGTATGAATTCAGCAAAATGCTAACAGAGGTTACTTCTGGTTACAGAGACTATGGATAGCTTTTATATCCTTCCTTATGTTTTTGTATTTTTATAAAACAGTGAAATGATATTAAAGTTATAAGTCAGTCAAAGTAAAAGCAAGCAGTGTGTTTTCTTTGTAGAGGAAAAGAAGTAGACTCAAGCTACTGCTTAAATATTTAGTAAGGCTTGTTTTCTTATTGCATCTTTGAATAATTATGGATATCAAATAGGAAGAAGATAGGAAAATATTCAAACCCATTGCAAGGTTCTAATGATATTGACAATGCTTTAAGTTTGTCTCTTCTTTTGAAGTAGTAAAATCTTTTAGGGCCATTAGAGCTGCCTTACGTAATCTTAAAGAATGTGTTACTCCTCACCTCTATAAAGCCAGGCCCATTATCTTAAGTACAGTATCGTTAGTAATCAGTCTCCCACCTCTGCACCAGATTGCAAAGGTGATAGGTAAAAGATAAATTCAGGTACAGATAAATTGTAAATAGCTGGAGGTTTAATTCCAAACTCAAATTTACTTTCCTTGGGAGCTGAGCTGTATCACAATATGCCACAAAAATGTTTTTCTTATCCAGCAGTCAGACTTAAGTGGTTGAGGTAAACTTTAGCAAGCATGCTAAGAACCACAACCCCTAAAACATAGCCCAGAGTCCTAACTGATGTCTGTCTCCTAAACTCATGTACACAGTGGGTAAAAAGGAAAGAAAAGACACCCAAATTAGACTACTAAAGTCAGAGAGGAGAACGATTTGATCTAAGGCCTACAGAAGTGCTGGTTTAAGGCATCCTTAGGAGATGGTCCCATTACAAGGCAGCCCCTGGGTTCATTTTTTTTGCAGCAGGTGTGAGAAAAAGCAAAAGCAAAAAAAAAAAAAAAAAAATCCAAACAGCCTCTTCATTCTGTAGAAATCTAAGTTCCCACTTTTCTCTCATTTTACCAAAAGTTCTCTTCTGACTCAATATGGCTTTGGACTTGACCCATTCTATAAATATGCTACCCTCTGAAGGATAACAAAATAACTAAAGAACCCAGGTAAACAAGTTCACTGAGTAAATGAACAAATCACTCAGAGAAGACAACTCGGTTCTAATGCCAGCCTGAGATTTGGCAGTGGAGAAGGGAGTCTAGACGTGAGCACTTTGCTTATTTCAAGCTAAATATGACATGGTTTATCCTTTCTAGTCAAACAGTTTTTCACATGTTTCTGCTTACTTTAAGAACAATCTCCATCCTCACACGCTCCTCCCCATGGCTGCACACAGCATTGTGGGCTAACTGTCCCTGATTTGAAAAAAGATCTGAATCTGTACTCTGAAAGGTCTCCCCGGATTTCAGTAGGGTACATAAAAAAGGATATATTGAGGTATGGTAGAAATTTTTGAACTCTTAGAAAAAAATGATCCCAAACTTGGACTATGACAAAGGGGTTATTGGGTGCTTTCTCTGTGAAGGGCTGGGCCTGACTTTTTATTGACGAAAATATTCTATAAGTCTGTAGTGGCTGAAATTAATATGCAAACTTTATCTGGTAGAGATGAAAATAATTTCTGTTTCATGGAACAGGCACCCTCCCCCCCCCCACCAAGGGATATAGTTTATGACTCTGTAAGACATCAGTTTTGTATCTAACTCAGCAATTTTATCTTTACATTCCTTTTTGTATCTTTCTTTCTGCCTACCTTCCTGAATCCTCACCGAATTGCTCTCTCTTTCTCCTCTTTCAAAGAGTTTACTGTTTCTCTTATTTTTAGTGAGTTAAAAAATCACTGGCAAGGGCTCCTATTGCATTAGAATTGTGGTTTTACCTTTTTGAAAATGATTCTTGTAACAGTTTTGGAGATCCTCCATTGAAATGCCCAAGTGCACTCAGCTGAAACAGTTGCTTCTTTGAAGTAACCCGGAGATGCTTATGCTCAAGCGTTCTTTTCTTGCCCCCTGGAGTAAATGTCAAGCAGCAATAGAAGTTTAGCTTTTGCAGATGCTCTGCTTCTTCAGCTTTTTCTCTTTCTTGATTTTGTGGTTTTGCTTTTTCTGGGTCCTGCATGGTCAGTCAGTTCAGTGGCTCAGTTGTGTCTGACTCTTTGTGACACCATGAACTGTAGCACACCAGGCCTCCCTGTCCCTCACCAACTCCTGGAGTTTACTCAAACTCATGTCCATTGAATTGGTGATGCCATCCAATCATCTCATCCTCTGTTGTCCCCTTCTCCTCCTGCCTTCAGTCTTTCCCAGCATCAGGGTCTTTTCAAATGAGTCAGTTCTTTGCATCAGGTGGCCAAAGTATTGGAGTTTCAGCTTCAGCATCAGTCCTTCCAATGAATATTCAGGACTAATTTCCTTTAGGATGGACTGGTTGGATCTCCTTGCAGCCCAAGGGACTCTCAAGAATCTTCTCCAACACCACAGTTCAAAAGCATCAATTCTTCATGCTCAGTAAAGTCATTCCCCATTGGTGGCAGCAATGGTGGTTGGGAATGTGGTTTTATGGCCTGACCATTGGCGATCTCTGTCAAATGGATGATGGAGATCTAGTCTCTGAAGAGTGGAGGTTTGATCAATTGGGATCTTTTCCTGTTTTCCTATTTGTGAGCTCAAATCAGTTGAAAACTATTTGGTGACCATTGGGAAGAGTAATGAATGGCTCTTGAAACCCAGACTGATGAACTTTTGACTTTCTGGGTTTACTTCTGACCTGCAGTTGAAGTTGTGCAGCTGGGCTAAAAGCTGTGTGTTTGTAATTCAGAAAAACCTTTATCTCTTGTATGTGAATGTGAAATATTTTCTTACTTCTGGAAGATATTAATAAATTAGATTATATTGTATAGTAAGTTTAAGGAACTGTTTTCTGATTGGTTTTTAGAGATGAACAAATGCTTATATAAATTAAATCTTTCTAGAATTCATAGAAAAATAAATAATCTTTTATCACTTTAAATGCGCTAGGCATATGAGGGAAAAAAATCTCTCTTACAGAAACTGCAAGCTTAGAAGCATATTAAGAATCGAAGTTTACATAATGAAAGTGAATCTTTGAATGAATTATACTGATTTAATAAATGTTTATTTATCAGTGTTCATTATAATATAGTGTATTTTTTAAAACATGATTTGGATATGTCTTCTCATGAGGAGACTAGTTTAATATAAACTTCCTAAACCCATTACTCTGGATTATTAACCAAATAAATTAATATTATAGATACATAGTGCTTAAGCTTATAAAATCATAAATTTGTTTTCATAATTCTGACAAACACTTGTACAGCTATAATTATATTTGCAGTGTGTCAGTTTGAACATCATTTCCAAGATCGGTAGGTAACTTAAAATCTTGGAATTTAAAAAACCTGTTATTTAAAAGATAATCAATAGACACACAGATAATTTATAAGTACTATTGAGACTAAAACATGGATTACTAAGCATAATTTCAAGTTCATATACTTTTACATCTGACTTTGATACACTGTAGTATTGCTATATCTTTGGAATATTCATGTTAATCAATGTTCTGTTTTTGTTACTTATGACAGTGTGAAGGAAGTGTGTGTGTGTGGAAAAAGTTTCGTTATTAGTATTCATGAGGTTTGTTAGACTGATAAAATTCTTAAGTATGATACATTTCTCAGTTTTCTATCTTCCAGTTTGCTCTGTGAAGCAGAAGTTATTTTAGTTAAAAGCGATAATTAATATGGATGCTTGAAAGTATAGTAGGAGCCACAGTGTGAGAAAAATGAAACTGTATATGTACTTTTGTTTTTTCAAGAAAAAAGGAGAGTGATTTAATCCCACATTAAAGCGTGCGAGTTTGTCCCAGAATATTCTCAAGAGGGCACAGTTCAGTTCAGCTCAGCTCAGAAAATCTGAGTATGTAGAGCAAGTTGTTGAGAATTTGAGGAAAGTGATTTTATTTGCCTTGAATTATAATAGCTTAGACTGAAAAGAAGCTATGACGTATTACAATTTTGGCAAATTTGTTCAGTTTTGAAGAGTTTGGTCATGGGATAATTGAAGGAGTGAGAGCCTGTGAATCTTTTACTTTCAAATATATTAATGAAAAATTAGAATTTAGCTTTCTCTCTATTAAAATAATAAATTAATCTTAACATGAGGTTGAAAAATGTTTTTGTGTATCCTCTGTAAAATCTATTCAAACAATAGAAGCTCTATATCTCATCAGAATATTTTTTTCTGTTCTGTATTGACTTTGTTTTTTTAGTAATGTCCTTAATTATTTTTTTAAAAGCAAAAATGATGAACAAAGATCCTTCACTTGTGAAAGAATCAAAACTCCTTATAATCATGTCATTCTGTTTATTGTTTAGTCTCTCAGTCTGATCTTTTATGATTCCGTGGACCGTAGCCTGCCAGAATCCTTCATCCATGGGATTCTCCAGCCAAGAATACTGGAGTGGGTTGCCATTTCCTTCTCCAGGGGATCTTCCTGACCCAGGGTTTGAACCCATGTCTCCTGCAAGTCTCCTGCAGGATTCTTTACTGCTGAACCACAAAGGAAGCCCAATATACCCTACTTGATGTTAGTTTAAAATACCTTATTGACACTTTGATTAAATAGATAGGCAGGTAACAGTTCTCAGTATCCATAATGTTATCTTAATTAAGTCTTCAAAGCTCTTCTAATAACTTTTTTGACTTAGACCCTAAAATTAGAAAAATAAATCAGTATATCTTTTACATCTAAAACTGTATTTGAGAATTAACAGAGGGCCCTGGAAGATAAAAAAGATTTATTATTTTACCTTATATTTGTACCTTACCTTTATACCTCTAAGAATGCTAGAAATAATTATGAGTGTTTAGTATGTTCCATATTTCACAATTGGAGTATATTTCACTATATGGAGTAATTGTTAAATCAGAAGACATGCTGACTCTTCCCTTGTTAAGTTTGTATAGGTAAAATATTATTAAGACAAATATTTCAGAAATTGTACACTTTGTGAGAAAGCCCTCAAGATTTATTGGTGCTCTCATTATTTCTATTTTCAGGAAAAATGATGATCAAACCCTTGTGAAATAGTTATGTACTATACTTCATTAGAGAATATTATTTTCCTCCATTCTGATACTATTAGTCACTGCATTGTTGATCAGTCATTCAGTTTCATTATTGAACAGTTTCATTATTGAACACCCAGCTCCCCTTGGGTGTTTGTCTAAAGGCTTTCCTATTTACTACAGACTAGTATAAGTCTTCAACAAAGAGGGACAGTTGTGGAGTCTCATGGGTGATGGACTCTATCACATAGTATATTGACACTTTAAAGAACAGATGCTTGAATATATACTTCTAAGCTCTCAATGCTTAGGGGACTTTCAGATTTTACCAGTGGGCTGTTAGGAATTCCAGGACTTTTTCCAGTCTTGAAGCAGATATTATGATGAAAGAAGATTATTTGGCCTTGGATCCAATGGAATAAAAGTGTGGGACTAGACAAACTGATAAGGAAATTAAATTGTGGTTTATTTGTTTGAAATATAGTTTGAATTTTTAATGTATCATTGTTTTATATATATATATATATAAAATCGTTGACGCTTTAGAATTAAGAAATGCTTCTATTTAGTGTTCTCTCTTTAATAGCAATACTATTATTTATAGAGCTTCAGTAAAAATCTATTCTTTTCATCAGAATATAACTGGACAAATTATGCACCTGAATCTATATCTGTAGTGTCATATCTGAAAATAAATCTCATTTAATCAGGTATGATATGCCCACTCTTAATAAATAAGTTTGAGTTTTGTATAAGGAGCTTCAGTTATCCCTTGTGTATTCCATCTCAGAAGACTACTTGGTAAAAGACTCCAATTAAACAGGAAATGAACCATATCAGAAAGTAAGCTAAGGGAGGATAAGGAGAGAAAGCAGGGAGAATCGATTTAAATTCTCCATTGAATAGAAAATTATAAGCTGCCTGGAAGTGTATAATGTTAGGAGCTGAATCTAGACTCTTGAAATGGAAGGAATCCACTACAAGAAAAGTCTAATAGTCTAGAATAAAAAAGCATAAAAATGTAGCAAACTATCTCAGCAAAAGCAAGAATTGGGCTGGAAGGGGCAGAGTAAAAGTATTCCCAATGTCTCATGGGGCACAAAGAGGGAACATGAAGTGATCTAAAAAAAGTGTAATTTTATTCAGAGGGAGTATATTTATGAGGAGAAACACTCGGTATTTTATTTTAATTATCAGCAGAAACAGACATGCATCTNTATCTCAGCAAAAGCAAGAATTGGGCTGGAAGGGGCAGAGTAAAAGTATTCCCAATGTCTCATGGGGCACAAAGAGGGAACATGAAGTGATCTAAAAAAAGTGTAATTTTATTCAGAGGGAGTATATTTATGAGGAGAAACACTCGGTATTTTATTTTAATTATCAGCAGAAACAGACATGCATCTAATTATGAGAGCAGGTAGGGAAATGGAAGGTGCCTCAAATTAATAAAGGAAAAAAGTGGAATAAATATTGACTTGATTTTATCAGAAAAATGGGAAAAGGAGGCACCTTTAGTGAAAAATTAATAATAATCTTTTCATTTATATCATAATTTTATGCCTCTTCTTACAGAAGTTTTTGAAATCACTTTCACTGTTTCTGTCAGTTCAGTTCAGTCGCTCAGTCATGACCCCATGAACTGCAGCATACCAGGCCTCCCTGTCCATCACCAACTCCCGGAGTCCACCCAAACTCATGTCCATTGAGTCGGTGATGCCATCCAAGCATCTCATCCTCTGTCGTCCCCTTCTCCTCCTGCCTTCAATCTTTCCCAGCATCAGGGTCTTTTCAAATGAATCAGCTCTTTGCATCAGGTGGCCACAGTATTGGAGGGTGCCCATAAAACATGGTAGGGATGCTGATATTTCTGTATCTTTCCATGTTAACAATATACCTAGACTTTATGCATTTTAGGCTAAGGAATAATGCAGTATTCTGCACTGAAGTAAGTATGGTGGTGGTAGTTCAGTTGCTCAGTCATGTCTGACTCTTTACGACCCCATGGATTATAGACTGCCAGCCTCCTCAGTCCATGGGATCCTTCAGGCAAGAATACTGGAGTGGGTTGCCATTTCCTCCTCCATGGGATCTTCCCAACTCAGGTACTGATCTGCATCTCTTGCATCTCCTGCACTGGCAGGCAGATTCTTTACCACTAGTGTCACCTGGGAAGCCTGAAGTAAGTTTACAAGATCCCTATTTAAGGGCAGGCTGGGCTTCCCAGGTGGCCTAGTTGGTAAAGAACCCACCTGCCAATTCAGGAGACATAAGAGATGTATGTTTGATCCCTGGGTTGAGAAGATCCCCTGGAAAAGGAAATTGCAACCCACTCCAGTATTCTTGCTTGGAGAATCCTATGGATGGAGGAGCCTGGCAGGCTGTAGTCCATAGGATCACAAAGAGTCAGACACAACTAAAGAGACTTTAGTTATGAGGCTGATATATTGTTGCCTCTTTCATGCCTGTTAATAAATTTTAAAATGGAAAGTTCATGAGCAGTGGAGATTTTGTAACCAATGTCAACAATATCCCTTATTTTTCCCCTTTAATAGAATATATTTTTAAAAACTATGTCCATGTTGGTGATAGCATACTTGAAAGGTAATAGGCACTTTATTTTTGGATTGAACGATTGATGGACTGAACCAATGAATAAAATAATTCATTCACACTAAAATGTCAGAGACAATGTGTTAGTGGGACTCTATGTTGAGAAATCTGTATTTTAAAGGAGATTAGTATGTATCACTTGGACTGCAAGGAGATCCAACCAGTCCATTCTGAAGGAGATCAACCCTGGGATTTCTTTGGAAGGAATGATGCTAAAGCGGAAGCTCCAGTACTTTGGCCACCTCATGCGAAGAGTTGACTCATTGGAAAAGACTCTNAAAAGTAGAATAAATACTGACTTGATTTTATCAGAAAAATGGGAAAAGGAGGCACCTTTAGTGAAAAATTAATAATAATCTTTTCATTTATATCATAATTTTATGCCTCTTCTTACAGAAGTTTTTGAAATCACTTTCACTGTTTCTGTCAGTTCAGTTCAGTCACTCAGTCATGACCCCATGAACTGCAGCACACCAGGCCTCCCTGTCCATCACCAACTCCTGGAGTCCACCCAAACTCATGTCCATTGAGTCGGTGATGCTATCCAAGCATCTCATCCTCTGTCGTCCCCTTCTCCTCCTGCCTTCAATCTTTCCCAGCATCAGGGTCTTTTCAAATGAATCAGCTCTTTGCATCAGGTGGCCACAGT
Organism: Neotragus moschatus; assembly: GCA_006410615.1. NCBI lineage: Eukaryota > Metazoa > Chordata > Mammalia > Artiodactyla > Bovidae > Neotragus > Neotragus moschatus. The sequence continues at coordinate 83,918 of SJYA01002681.1, forward strand.
ATTGGAGGGTGCCCATAAAACATGATAGGGATGCTAATATTCCTGTATCTTTCCATGTTAACAATATACCTAGACTTTATGCATTTTAGGCTAAGGAATAATGCAGTATTCTGCACTGAAGTAAGTATGGTGGTGGTAGTTCAGTTGCTCAGTCGTGTCTGACTCTTTACGACCCCATGGATTATAGACTGCCAGCCTCTCTGTCCATGGGATCCTTCAGGCAAGAATACTGGAGTGGGTTGCCATTTCCTCCTCCATGGGATCTTCCCAACTCAGGTACTGATCTGCATCTCTTGCATCTCCTGCACTGGCAGGCAGATTCTTTACCACTAGTGTCACCTGGGAAGCCTGAAGTAAGTTTACAAGATCCCTATTTAAGGGCAGGCTGGGCTTCCCAGGTGGCCTAGTTGGTAAAGAACCCACCTGCCAATTCAGGAGACATAAGAGATGTATGTTTGATCCCTGGGTTGAGAAGATCCCCTGGAAAAGGAAATTGCAACCCACTCCAGTATTCTTGCTTGGAGAATCCTATGGATGGAGGAGCCTGGCAGGCTGTAGTCCATAGGATCACAAAGAGTCAGACACAACTAAAGAGACTTTAGTTATGAGGCTGATATATTGTTGCCTCTTTCATGCCTGTTAATAAATTTTAAAATGGAAAGTTCATGAGCAGTGGAGATTTTGTAACCAATGTCAACAATATCCCTTATTTTTCCCCTTTAATAGAATATATTTTTAAAAACTATGTCCATGTTGGTGATAGCATACTTGAAAGGTAATAGGCACTTTATTTTTGGATTGAACGATTGATGGACTGAACCAATGAATAAAATAATTCATTCACACTAAAATGTCAGAGACAATGTGTTAGTGGGACTCTATGTTGAGAAATCTGTATTTTAAAGGAGATTAGTATGTATCACTTGGACTGCAAGGAGATCCAACCAGTCCATTCTGAAGGAGATCAACCCTGGGATTTCTTTGGAAGGAATGATGCTAAAGCGGAAGCTCCAGTACTTTGGCCACCTCATGCGAAGAGTTGACTCATTGGAAAAGACTCTGATGCTGGGAGGGATTGGGGGCAGGAGGAGAAGGGGACGACAGAGGATGAGATGGCTGGATGGCATCACTGACTCGATGGGCGTGAGTCTGAGTGAACTCTGGGAGTTGGTGTTGGACAGGGAGGCCTGGTATGCTGCGACTCATGGGGTCGCAAAGAGTCAGACACGACTGAGCGACTGAACTGAACTGAGTATGTATCACAAAGAAGAGAAAGGGCTGTGGTAGATATTTTGCAACATTTCTGTGGAAAGACTACCTGTGAATTTTCTGATTACACCAGCCTGGCAAATGCTTAACTTTCTTGCACCCTGATATTCTTCCTACATTTTGGAGCTCCAGAATACTTGTCAGGCTTCTGTGGGTATCTTCAAAGTATTCATCAACTCTGTATATCCCCATGATGTGGGCATAAAAAATCAATGGCTCCTTCCTAATCTTGACAGGAAAATCACTAGTTTGCATATAGAGAAGCCTCCAGGTTCATGGACCTTTGGTTCTGGCAGTCAAAATCTGGTATAACCATGGAGAACATTATTATTTGGCTGTGTTCATCAAAGTAACTTTCCTATTTGACAGACTTTGTTAGGATGATTTTTAAGATTCTAGGAAATTCTTGCCCAGAAAGAGAAAGTTGCAAGTCGTTTTATTTTTTTCAGAAACATTCCCTAAACCCATGAATCTGAACGCTAGACTCCTCAGTATACCCTCATCAGAATAAATATTCCTTTTCAGGATGATGTGTGTGTGAAAGTGTTAGTCACTCAGTTGTGTCCAGCTCTTTGTGACCCATGGGCTGCAGCCCGCCAGGTTCCGCTGTCCATGGGATATCACAGGCAAGAATACTGGAGTTTGTAGCCATTCCTTCTCCAGGGGATCTTCCCAACCCTGGGATTGAACCCAGGTCTCCCGCATTTCAGGCAGATTATTTGCTGTCTGAGCCATGTTTTTTCCTTCAAGATTCCACTTGAAACCCTTGCCTTGCTGTGTTCACCAGTCTTAAACTATTAAGTCAAAAACTTGACCTATCCTAATCAAACTCCCCCTCTCCTGCCTTTATAAAAGAAAAAACGACTTGCCTAAACCAGACCCTAAAAACCTTTTAAACAGCTTACCTTTGCTCTCTTCCCTCTGAAATGCGATGAAGAATCTTTCAAGGAGGTGATCTCCTATACCTTGTGTGCTGTCCTTAGTCATGTCCAACCCTTTGCCACCCATAGACTGTAGCCCACCCGTCTCCTCTGTCCATGGGATTTCCCAGGCAAGAATACTGAAGCGAGTTGCCATTTCCTACTCCAGGGCATCTTTCTGACCCAAGGATCAAACCCACATCTCCTGCATTGGCAGGCGGATTCTTTACCACTGAGCCATCTGGGAAGCCCCTCCCATACCTTAATAAGCAATAAACTCAGCATTGCTCTTTGACAGGGTATTTTGGTGACATTTTTTAGGAAATCAGAATTTGAAAATCTAGAAGGAGGAAACTGCGGAGTCTGATTGACTTATTCAAGTTATTTAAATAGATCAGTTTACTTTCTGAAAGGAAATCTTAAATTTTTTTTTATGTGATGCTAGTGTGCTGGAACTGACTTATATTGACTCGCACTGGCTCTCAACTGATTTTCCAGTAATCAAGTATTTGCAAGTTGTTAAAACTTTGGTAGCTTTAACTTGCCATGGTAGGAATATTTTTATCATAGAAATTACATCCTGTCACAAATACTACAAATCAGGGCTTTTTTATTCGGAGAGCTGTTATACTTGCACATCACTGGTTTATTGCTGGGTTAATTTCATGTGCCTCAGGGAATCTTTTGCTCATATTGGGAAATAGGGATGAAAAACATCCCCTCTTTTGAGAGACTGAAAGCTTTAAAGCTCTATTATTATGAGAGATGTATTTATGTTTTTCCATTATAAAAACATTGTTATAGAGAATAATACACATACCAATAGGAGAATTTATTGTCTCACATCCCTGGTAGATATTTTCCTAAGTTCATTACTTCTAGCCCACTATTGATAATATTATAAATGGGGGCACTGAGTGTATAAAAAGCTCAACAGTTAGGAGTTTCAAGTTATTTAATATCTTGTAGAAAATAAGCTTTGAAGGATCACATACATAAGGGTATGTGACATGCGTTAGTGGCTCAGTCATGTCCAACTCTTTGCAACTCCATGGGCTATATAGCCGGCCAGGCTCTTCTGTCCGTGTAGTTCTCCAGGCAAGAATACCAGAGTGGGTAGCCATTTCCTTCCCTAGGGCATCTTCCTAGCCCAGGGATTGAACCTGGGTCTCCTGCATTGCAGCCAGATTCTTTGCCGTCTGAGCCACCAGGGAGGCCCATCTAAGGGTTCAAGGGTATAGCCAGGTGGAAAAGTAATGCTCAGTCCTGTTCCAAGTGGCTGACTTTCTTCACTGTCCCAGATCTACACGTTTTCAGCCCAGCTTCCTGAGTCAGTCCCTCTGCTCCTGATTCCTGGAATACACAGCTGCTCTGGATTCCTCAGCAAGGCCAGGAAGATCTGTCAGTTGAAGCAGGCTGGAATTAAAAAAAACAACAACAGACAATTATACTAATAACATTAATTATTATTGGTCAAAAATTTGTTTGGGTTTTTCCATAAGATGTTATGGAAAAACTTGAATGGACTTTTCAGCCAACCCAGTAGAAAAGCAACAACAAAGTAAATAAATGAAATACAAAAGCCTGATCATATGTGGTGCACACAATTAAGATCAACTTTTGCTTTTCTTCTCTGCCTCCCCTCCCCTCTTTCTTTACGTTTGTTCTCTGATTTGAGAAAAGGGCTGGAGTGAAAACTGGTTCAACTCTCCCTCCCTGGTGAATGCTGCATAGTAAATGAACAGATGTGTGAACTTATTTATAATATTTTACTATTCCATGTATTTTCTGGCCTACATGTATCTTTTCTCTGGGAGCACACTGACTAAAGGGTTAGGTGACAGTGACAGTCTGGAGAACCATGTAACTCTTGTCTTTGGTCTTTTGTATTTTCTTTTTGTGGGAAGGTATTGAATTATTGGAATGAGATCAGCACTAAACCCTGGGGGAATTTGATTGATAAAGGACTTAAAATTCAAACCTAGTTATGGTGCCTATAACTCTCCTCAAGTTGGCAGCAGAATGAAGCAACTTCTCTTTCACTGTGTGAGTTAAAAAATATTAGACAGCAACCTCTGAGATCCCCGGGTAGGTGCTCATTGGCAATACTTTTCTTCACCTGGACCTTTGGCTTTCTAATAAAGGGAGGCAGAGAGCTGAGAGAACAGAATACTCGGTGCTTATTTGTAGAAGCCTATAAAATCATAGAACATGAAGGAACCTTTGGATAAACAACACTGTGCCCCAGACTTACAGAAAAGGAACAGGAGTAAAATTAACATGCTTAATGTCACATTGTTCGTGGTAGAGTTAGAAGCAGAGCAAATGAGTAGATTCCAAACTTGTGGTTTTGGGGAGTTTTAGCTGATGTGATGCTGGGCTTGTACATGCACACGTGTGCACACACACACACACACACATACATTTTGAAAGTTTATATTTACCTCTCTTCCTTTTTCTCTGCCTCATTTCCTCTTTTTTTTCCTGTTTCCTCCTTTGTCTTTAAAATATATGCAAATCTCACAAAGAAAAGGAAAAATCTTTAGAAATGAACAAAATAACTTCAGATTTTTTCCCTTTATTGTTCAAGGGTCATTTGTGAGCAATTAAAAAACCCTTGTTAGAGTCCAGCCTGAATTTCCATGTATAGAAATCCAGCTAAGCCACAAAGGTAATGCTGAGTGGGATTTTTTTTTTTAACAGATTTTCAAAACTGTCTTCCAATAGGTGACACCCACCGTATATGAACTTCTCAGGCAGTCAAGAGAGACATAGCCTGCTGAGTTAATTTAGTGCTCACCAATCTGTGGTCTTGAAAAGCATTTAGCCATATTTTTCCTGTGGGCAAACTCTGCATGAAAAACTTCTTTTGGAATCAGCCACATTACCTCTTTCTGGTCACTAGAGTATCATTCAGTAAATTGCTTCTTTAGTGATCCTTAGTGGCTGGAAAGAAGTAATGAAGTTACTAGGTAATTTTTGCACTGTGAGAATCTGGCTATAATTTGTTAAAAAGAAGACACTCCATATTGCAAGCATTTCTTTACAGTATTTCTGTTTTTATCTTTGTTCATCCGGCAGACATTTGTTGAAGACCTACTCTAAGTAGGCTTTTTATTAGGCACTAGAATGGGGGGCAAGATAAGAAAAGCAGTCCCTGACACCAAAAAATAAGGCTAGTGAGAGAATGTTGTGGTTTAGTTGTTAAGTTGTGTCTGACTCTTTTGAGACCCCCTGGACTGTAGTCTGCCAGGCTCCTCCATGGGATTTCCTAGGCAAGAATACTGGAGTGGGTTGCCATTTCATTCTCAAGAGGATCTTCCTGACCCAGGGATTCCTGCATTGGCAAGTGGGTTCTTTACCCCTGAGCCACCGGGGAAGTCCAGTGAGAGAATAGCCAGTACCAAACAAATGTAGTGTGATATAGCCGCGTTAAGAGATGTGTGCAGGCTTAGATCGGACTGTAGCGGTGGTGGTGGTGGTGGTTGTAAGTGGCAAAGGAAATAGTATGGTTGTGGTAGCAGTTGTGGGTGCTGATGTTGAGGATGCAATGGGGATTGCCAAGAGCTTCTTGAAGACGGTCATTACTGAGTTGAGATCTGAAGGATAAACAGAAATTAGCCAAATGGAGGAGAAACATGTTCCCTCATTGCTGCCCCTAAGTGCCTCAAACATATATGCAATGCATTTTAATTAAAAATCCCAATTTAGCTAACATGAATACAGTTCTGAGAGGTTCTTCAAATTCTCATCTTAAAGTTTGAACTGGCCTTCCTGACATGCAGTATACATCTCATGCATGCATCGTCATAACTCCCCACACATTTGTAACCTATTCCATCAGAGAATGTATTACATGCCACAGTTTTTGGCCCCATGTCAGTATTTGATTCAAAGCAATACCTTCTCCATCGCCTTTGCTCTAGCAAGAAGTATGCCATGCATCATCAGACTGCCTGGTAACATTGACACTTTTATGTATCCCTGAGAAATAATTTCTGTAGCTGAAAGGCCAAAAAGTTTGTAGAGCAGGATTTTGGAGAAATAAGCAAAATGAAGACAACCTGTTAAATTCTCTAGTGTTGATACACTTTACAAAAAATGGCATTTGGGGGATGAAGGTCACTGAGGTGAGAAAAATGATTCATGAGGCTGTCACATAAATTTCATCTATGTGCTATAATTTTTAATCTGCTCCAGGTCCGTAGGGGTTTAGAATGCCTGGCCAACAGGAATGGGGCAGTCAAGATATTCCTCATGGAAGCCTTAGAAGAAATATAGGTTATTTTATATCTTTCTTGCTATAGGAACCAAGAGACCATGAGGTCACTCTTGATACCCTAGGACATATTGGACTCTGCTTAATACATCCACATATCTATTTCTAATCTCCTGAGCAGTGGTTTTCATTTCAGTTCTCACCAACATGTTCTCTGTTTCACTAACAAATGTTATTCTCTTATATAATTCTTTTATGCCTTCCCAGGCATGAAAGACTTCTCTATTTATCTTTCACAAAACTGATTGGTGGTAGAAAACTTTATCTATTTTAAGTACTGACTTGAATTGAAATGTTGAATAATCAGGCAAGTAGTGGTGGTACACTTTCAAATATTGACAGCTATTATTTAGTAAGTGCTTTCAGAATCTACCCGTGATGACTACTGATTTCCAGACACTGTATCAAGTGTATGGATGGCAAATATGCATTTTCATACTGTAAGACCACTGAATATCTGGCAATTGACCTTGAGTAAAACTGAGATAGGGACTTCCCTGGTGGTCCAGTGGTTAAGACTCCACATTCCCAATGCGGGGGGCCTGGGTTCAAACCCTGGCCAATGAACTAGATCTTAGATGCTACAGCTAAGAGTTTGTATGCCACAACGAGAGATCTAAGATCCTGAGTGCTGCAACTAAGGCCCAAGGAGCTAAATAAATATTTCTTAAAAAGTGAAAAAATTATTTTTACAAATTTTTATCCTTTCTAGATATATTGTTTAGTTTGCATTTTAGGAAGCTTGCTTTACACAGGTTGATTCCACTCTTTACAGTCTCAGATACTGTGAAAAAAGAACACAACAGGCCCCCAAATGGAGTCACTTGTGCTAAGCCCCACATCACCAAACCTAGACTGAATTATAGCTTCAGCTCTCCCAGAAATGGAAGCTTAAACCCGTCAATCAGGAATTGCCTGATTGGCACTGGTTAGGTAATCTGCCTGATAGTCCTCTGTCCCCTAAAGGAAAGTTAGCTTGCGTGACCAATCCTCTTTTTTTGCTTTGTATAACTTCCTTAGTTCTGCTCCTTTCTGCCTATTAAAGTCTTTTATTTTATACAGCTCTTCAGAGCTCCATTTTGTCTGCTAGACTGGATACTGCCCAATTCATGAATCGTTGAATAAAGCCAAGAAGATCTTTAAAATTTATGCAGCTGAATTTTTTCTTAGCAGATACTGTTTTTAGAATAGCTCCTTTTCTCTGATTGTGAAACTTGTCCATAGGGGGCAGAATTAAATTGTGTAGACTTGGTTTTGAATCCCAGCTCTACCATATGCCAGGAGAGTGACCTTTGGCAAGTTATCTAATGGTGCTAATACTTCCTACATAGGTTCTTTTTTGCCCCTTTCAGTAGAATAAAATGAAATAATATATGCACTTTTCTTGGCATAGTGTCATGTACATTATAGGTAGTCAACATATATTAAAACCATTACTGATAAAATACTAAAATATATGCTTACTGTAGAAAACATGGAAAACAAGAGAACTGAAAAGAAAGTAATAAAATACTTATAATGGCATCCTCAAAGATTTACCACAGTGAGTGAGTGTTGTGCTTTCTTCTCTTCTAAAAATACTGTGTACATTTAATTATAATTGAGATAACATTGCATATATATAATTTTGTGAACTGCTCTTTTTGTTTTTACCTCAGCAGGAGACTAATTTGATTAAGAGATAAAAGCAAAAAAAAAAAAAAAAAAGTCAGAAGTGCCTTCCACACTGGAGCATTTGAGGCTCTGTTCCTAGACCCTAAATGGGTACTTCTTCATCTTTTAAATTACTTTTCTGCTCAAGGAACGATAAAGTTGAAGTGCTGCACCCCAGGATATCTGGGAGGCAGTAATTATTCAGCTCTCTAACTGAAGAATAAATGTCCAGTTTTTACTCTGTGCTTTTTCCAGGCCTGTGCTAATCAGGATGCTAGCTCATCAGGCTTTCAGACAATTAGTGGTGAACATTTTGCTCTGGTTGTTCAATAACCTTCCCTTTCCTTTTCAATGCCTTCTCATTAGTAATCAAAAGAGAAATTGCATCAAAAAAGCTGAACATACAGCTATCTGACTCAAATGCCATGACTGGTTTGTGAATTACTCAAGAACCTGGAAGTATTTCACTTGGAAACCAGATGTACTTGTAAAGATGTGCTTGTAAGGATGAGGAAAGGGATGCCCACAGTTCAGGGGACTGATGGTGAAAAGGTCACGGGCCGCTTTCTTCTTGGCGACTTGCATCTCTCAGAGTGACGGAAAGATGGTTCAGCTTTTAGGGACTGTGAGGGGTTGCTGAACTGCTCCTTCTGATTCTCACTCCATTATAGCAGACACTTTCATGTCAAAATTACTTTCACTATCTTTAGGAGAGAGAGTATTAGAGATTCAAGGCAGCCAATCAATTCTCAAAGCAAATAGATATACTATGGACTCTAACCAGCCTAGAAAGTAAAATAAGACCACAGGTGTAAGTATAAAGAACTGGCCATGAACTTTCTGTATATTCTAGTTATGTCAAAGCCTATATCCCTGACTGGAGTAGACTTTTAGAATTATCATCACTACCATCAATATTTGCATCATCACCATCACCATATTTGGTATACATGAATGAACACAGAAGGGCTTCCCTGATAGTTCCATTGATAAAGAATCTGCCTGCAATGCAGGAGTGAGTGAGTGAAGTCGCTCAGTCTTGTCCGACTCTTTGCGACCCCATGGACTGTAGCCTACCAGGCTCCTCTGTCCATGGGATTTTCCAGGCAATAATCCTGGAGTGGATTGCTATTTCCTTCTCCAGGGGATCTTCCCAACCCAGGGATCGAACCCGGGTCTCCTGCATTGTAAACAGACGCTTTGCCATCTGAGCCACCAGGGAAGTCCTGGTGGAGACCAATGCAGGAGACCCCAGTTCAATTCCTGGGTCAGGAAGATCTGCTGGAGAAGGGATAGGCTACTCACTCCAGTATTCTTGGGGCTTCCCTTGTGGCTCAGCTGGTAAAGAACCCACCTGCAATGCAGAAGACCTGGGTTCAATCCCTGAGTTGGGAAGATCCCCTGGAGAAGGGAAAGGCTACACATTCCAGTATTCTGTCCTGGAGAATTCCATGGACTGTATAGTCTATGGGGTCACAAAGAGTCAGACATGATTGAGCAACTTTTGCTTCCACTTTCAATGAGTACAGAACCTTCATCATATTTTGGAAATCTCAGAGATGCTGAAGACATTATTCTTTAAATTCATATGTGTCTTTTAAGGTGCCTGTGTTAGACTTGATCTGCATATTGGACTTCTGGATTTCTGACAACTGATTTTTCTGAGTAGGGACTTTTCTGACTTGATTGTTCTGTTAAACTGGTAGATATGGCATGGTGTGGGTGGAACTGTATCCCCCAAGAAATAGTTTCAAATCCACACCTCCTGTATCTAAAAGCGATCTTATTTGGATATAGGGTCAAGCTGAGATCATACTGGACTGGGGCAGGGAGAGGGTGCTAAATCCTCCTTCTAAGAGGACATATGAAGAGGCAGAGAGGCACACAAGGTAGAACTCCCTGTGAAGACCAAAGCAGAGACTGGAGCGATACAGTTGCAATCCAAGGAAGTCTTGCAGGATTGCTGGGAGAAACTAGGAGGGGCAAGGAAGGCTCCTTTCCCAGGGTCTTCAGAGGGAGCATCTTAGACATCCATGAATCAGAACTGGGAGCATAGAAATTTCTGTTGTTTTAGGCCACCAAATTTGTGGTTATTGTTATTGTAGCCCTAGAAAAGTACTACATAGTGTGAATGAGGTTTAGCTCCATCTATAACTAAGCAGCCCCTTTTCAGGAGGACTAGAGGTCTTTTACATTCTTGGACTGTTTTATACTGCTTCTTATTCTTTACTGACTACCACTGTGGACAAGAGAAAAATAGAGTGTTCTCAGAGGGAATAATATAGTAATTGTAATAATTATAATAATAAATTTACAGTAATAATTGTAAAAATAATTGTAATAATAATGGCATCCAGTCCCATCACTTCATGGGAAATAGATGGGGAAACAGTGGAAACAGTGTCAGACTTTATTTTGAGGAGCTCCAAAATCACTGCAGATGGTGATTGCAGCCATAAAATTAAAAGACACTTACTCCTTGGAAGAAAAGTTATGACCAACCTAGATAGTATATTCAAAAGCAGAGACATTACTTTGCTGACTAAGGTCCGTCTAGTCAAGGCTATGGTTTTTCCAGTGGTCATGTATGGATGTGAGAGTTGGACTGTGAAGAAGGCAGAGCACCGAAGAATTGATGCTTTTGAACTGTGGTGTTGGAGAAGACTCTTGCAAATCCCTTGGACTGCAAGGAGATCCAACCAGTCCATTCTGAAGGAGATCAGCCCTGGGATTTCTTTGGGAGGAATGATGCTAAAGCTGAAACTCCAGTACTTTGGCCACCTCATGCGAAAAGTTGACTCACTGGAAAAGACTCTGATGCTTGGAGGGATTGAGGGCAGGAGGAGAAGGGGACGACAGAGGATGAGATGGCTGGATGGCATCACTGACTCGATGGGCGTGAGTCTGAGTGAACTCTGGGAGTTGGTGATGGACAGGGAGGCCTGGAGAGCTGCGATTCATGGGGTCGCAAAGAGTCGGACACGACTGAGTGACTGAACTGAACTGAACTGAACTGAATAGCTATTTTAACTCTAATCTTATTTGCATCTATTATCTATTATTATTCCAACAATAGCTACAAATAGCTCAGAGGGACTCGTGGGCATACACATCCTTTTAGGTTAAATTTTCTTAAAAACAGGCACTGAGACAAGGATTTGGGTGAAAGTGGTTTCTTTGGAGATAATCCAAGGAAGGGTTGAGAAGAGAATGGAGACATGAGATAAGCAAGAGAAGGAAACAAATATAGAGCAAGTCGGTCAGTTTAGCACTGGGATGCGATCATATTGGCAAGCTCTGAAGTACAATGTAGAATACCCCTCAGAATTACCCACTGGAGAAGGGGAGTTGGAGGATAAACACCTGTATTTTTGCCGCAGATGCTCCTTTATTTGCTTCAAGAATTTTGTTCTTGTCTATGATCTTAGAAGGTATGGTTTGCATTCTTAGAGGTTGCTTTTTACCTCCGTGAGATTCACTTCTTAATCTGTACAGTTGAGTTCCAAAATCAGAATGGGAAGGACTTTTTAGGGATAAAAAGAAACTTGAATGTAGTCTTCAGCTTCTGCCATGACAGTGCTGGAACCCTCTAGCCTGTCACCTTATCTGCATCGTTCTGGAGGGCATGTTCCTCCTAGACTTGCCTCTTCATTATGTGCAGTTCAGAATGCCCAGAAGAGAGGAGATCCTCAAAAGTTAGCTTTGAGGTTGACGGTCAACATGCCCTGAATCTGCTTAGAACATCATAGTGTAATTCCTTTGAAGATTTGACTTTGTAAACAACTGTCTAGCTGTGGAAGCTAGTTGATCTTTTTTAAAATAAAATTTTCAGCCTTATTCTTAGTTGTTGAGTCAGAATACGTGCTTTAGAAATGTTTTAAGCTCTGGGTTTGATTTGACAAGGAGAGTATTTTTAAAGTTAGTAAAAATTATGTAATTTTCTCTCTCACTACAGAAGTGATGAACAAGACCAGAGATTGCCATTTTTTTTTTTTTTTTTGTATTTACACAGAAAGACTTGCCCTATAGGAACATGCTGTCCCCAACCCAGAGGGCCTTTTGGGTATTACAAATTTTGCAAAAACTTCAAGGCATGCGGGAGAGGGAAGTTTTCTATCACCTTCAACAATAGTAAGTGGCAATGGAACACCTGTCAAATGAACCTGGCTTTCCTTCCAGCAGCAGCAGCAGCAGCGAAACTTTCAAGGTGTGATGAATTATTATCCACCATCTGTTTTACAAAATGTTAATTCCTCTCAAACCAAAATTACCATCCAGCAAATGAGCTCTTAGCAAAGAAACAAGTCATCATTCATATGCAGCTATAGAGAGACCTTGAGCCGGAAATTATTAGCACAAATGCTTTGCCAGAAACAGTGGAATCTTATTAAAGACAGAGAAAATGGGCAATTAGATAAGGAGACAGAAAATAAGCAGTCAGTGATGGAAAGAAGGGAAACTAGTAGCTCCAGAGGTTAAACTGGAGGATGTTATTCTGCTTTATCCTTTAGAAAACAATTACTGACCATCTCTGTTCAATTTTTCATGTGGTATTTGTCCAGGGTTGCTGTGTAAGTGTGCCCCAGAGTTGTAAAATGTAGTTGTGCTGGGTTTTTCTATTCTATGACTGTACTAAGATTATTGTGTAGAGAACTCGTACTTAAAATCCATGCTTTATTTATATGTGATATGCAATTGAACTTGAGATGAACAGCATATTTGGGGGATATTTTGTTTAAATAAATACATATCTGTAATGTAATTCACAAATATGTATTACTTTTTAGGAACTGTACAAAAGTTTTAGTTATTGATATTGACTAAGACTACTTTTCCTTATGAATTAAGGATTAATCTATAGCTATATAAATAATATATACAGAGATCAACAGTAATACATTTTATATTAAACCATGAGATAATAGGTGATTTTTAATATAATGTGATTCACAAAATTCATCTGCAAATAAAATTTTATTATCAAATATCATTTGCTGATGTCTTTTAAAGTTGTAGATTTTTCAAAGTATAGGTATTTTCAGTGTAATTATTCATGTATCTTGAATTTATTATCTAAATTGCTAAATATAATATGTAGTGTATTTAGTAATTTTCCTTCAGCTATTTATTTGGCTATAAATCTTTGGTGTCTTAAATAAAGCATATTTTTTTCTGTTAAATTTTCCTGACCTCTGCATACCTCTCTTCTATTATGGACATATAACAGACATAAAAAGCAATAAAATGAAAGTTGTCTAGGGACTGGACTGTTTAATAATTGCTGAAATTTAAGATTGTTGCTGCTGCTGCTGTTTAGTTGCTAAGTCATGTCTGACTCTTTGCAACCCCATGGACTGTAGTCTTCTGTTCTTGGGATTTCCCAGGCAAGAATATTAGAGTAGGTTGCCATTTCCTTCTCCACGGGATTTTCCTGACCCAGGGATCAAATCTGCATCTCATGCACTGGCAGGCAGATTCTTAACCATTGAGCCACAGGTTCTGAAAATTTGGGGAATATAATAAGTTTGAGGTAAGGAACTAAAGAGGATATACTGGAAAATATAGGAGTGGGTCTCGAGTATGGCTCTGAGATCCCTGATAAATTCACATGTGCATCTAATCTTATGTATACTCCTTGTCCATGTTTATGTTTTGTTTTCGTATCCCTGTATATAGCTGTCCATATCCACACATTTACAGTAATTCAAACAAGAGATAGCACATCTAATGGACTATAAGTTATATTTTACATATCTAAAAGTTTTAAAAGTCATGAATGCAGTACAATTAATTCCAATTTCTTTGTTCTTTGGATGTCTATCTGAGATGATGTTTGCTGATATTACTGTTTATTTTGGAGAAGGCAATGGCAACCCCCTCCAGTACTCTTGCCTGGAAAATCCCATGGACGGAGGAGCCTGGTAGGTGGCAGTCCATGGGGTCGCTAAGAGTCTGGCATGACTGAGAGACTTCACTTTCACTTTTCACTTCTGTGCACTGGAGAAGGAAATGGCAACCCACTCCAGTGTTCTTGCCTGGAGAATTCCGGGGACGGGGGAGCCTGGTGGGCTGCCGTCTATGGGGTCGCACAGAGTCGGACACAACTGAAGTGACTTAGCAGCAGCAGCAGCAGCAGTTGGTGATAAATGAAGAGAATTAGATCTTCCTGGGAAGAATTGTCCACCCACTCTTGGGTCTCCAAGTTTTTAGATTTCCTTTGTTCTACTCTGAACTTGAAGTTGTGAGATTGTTGAGAAGGCTTAACATCCTTTGGGTGCATTTGAATGGCACTGAAGCCCCTGGAGTATTTTTTTTTTTTTAATATAACATTGTATGTGTGTTTGCTGGCTACATTATATCAATAATATAAAATTTAGTTACAGGACATTTGGGGGAAGTAAAAAATGTAAAGGGAAAAAAATGAGTCATTCATAATCCCTATCATCCAAAAACAGCCACCATTAACATTTGGGTGCATATCCTTCCAAATACATAGTTTAAAAATTTTCAGACATCATAATTCTAAAGGCATGAATATGGTTACCGCAGCAGTAATTATCATAAACCTCACGGACTTGAGCTCCCTCCGGCATATGTAAGAGTCTGAGCCCTCTTCAATACTACACCGTGTTATTTTGGGCTGGCCAGGAGACACTCTTACGGCCTCATTACAAGCATGTCATTCACACACCATCACCTGCAAAACCACTGGGATGACAGCTCTTCAGTTGCCTTAATGTCATGGCCTGGTATTTCTGGTGATCAGCCCCCATCCAAGAGTCCACAGAGAGTCACTTTAGAGCAAAGATCATTTCTATGACCAAGGAAATTCTGAGGGATTTAGGAGCTTGAAGTCAGGCACTTCCATCACTCAGGAAATTATAACAGCCTTGGGAGCTCTGTCTCAGAAACAAGGGCAGAAACTGACATATATATTTACTGTCATTCCATGTTTATTCACACTGGTTTGACCTATTCAGAAAGGAACAGGTCTGCACTACCTATGGAGTTCTGAGTATATCTGTCCTGCCCAATCCTGTTTATTTGCACACCTCAACTATCCCCATGTGGTCCTATACTTCCTGTTCAGTAGCCTTCCCAAATCATGCCCTGGTTTTTTGCCAAGATGGCATTTGAGACTCTCCCTTGATTTCTGTTTACTTCATCTAGATTTGTATCTTTTAATTTTAGTGGTAGCATGAGAAAGGGTTCCACTGTCTGGTTTCAGCCTCACTGAATTCTCCATTCATTTTGCTAGCCTCCTTTCAGTCCAAAGCACAAACGCTTTGTGGTCTCCTCCTTTTTTATTGCATTGTGTCCCCCTAAAATCTTGCCAACTGTGGAAAACTATTGTATTTTTACTAACTAACTTGGTATCCATCCTTTAACATTATAGATTTCTCTTCTGATCTGTGTTATTCAGACAAAAGAAAAAAAGAATGTTCACGGAATGATTTGTTTTGAAAATCTCTTTGCTCCTTCTTATAAAATTGTATCAAATCATTGAAATCTCATTCAAAGGTCCTGCTTTAATATATTGAATAGTTTATGTAATAGATTTTTCTGCATCTTCACTTCTAAGATATAAAGTAAGAATAATAATAATGAAACATCTCATAGGGCTGTTAACAGCTTAAATGGGCTTACAGTATTACCTGGCACATACTATAAGTGGTTAATAATATCATTTAAATAATCATTACTATTACTATTGCTATACTGCCTTTTTTTGAGGGTGGCTTTATATTTCAGTATGAGTACACTGGGCTTACAAATGGGGAAGGCTAGAACCCTTCAAGTAGAAGCTATAGGGTATCAAAAGTAAATGACTGTCTTTTGTAATAACAATGAATTTAGATGGAAAATTTTATCTGCTTCAGTATATTCTTTACAATGCTGGTTATTGTTTTCATGATGTTGAGCTCTCCTGTATCCTCACTGTTGTGTGTTTGTGTGCCCTTATGGAGGCCAGATCTCTATGAGTTATAGTTGGCATTCAGTTTTGTTAGTGGTAAGTGGGACATTTTAAAATCCTTTCTGAGAGTCATTGGAAATGGATTCCCCATTGTGTGGCATCATAAAATTTCCTATTGTTAAAAGATAAATTGAACCATATTTAAAAATTTTAAGAGTTTATTTAAGCAAAAACTGATTAGAATCGAGCAGCACCCAATCTGGCGGACAGACAGGACCTCTGAGGAACTGTACAAAGTGAAAGACTTTTATAGGGTGAAGGGAGCAGGCACAAGGAAGTTATACTAGGCCATAAAGCAGGTTGGTTATTACAAATTTACTTTCCTTTAGGGGATGGCAAGGGTCTATCAGGCAGGTTACTAGTGCTGATCAGGTGATTCCTGAGTGGTTCGTTTATGATTCCATTTCTGGTAGAGCCAAAATGGTAATTAACATAAGTCTCAGTTTGGGGATGTGGGAGCTTAGCATAAGTGGTTCCATTCTGGGCCCGTTGTTTTATTTTTAACACTGTGTAACACCATTAAACCTGAGATCTGCAGCTGATGAGCCCTACTGTCTTTATATTCACTATCTTTTGTTTTCCGAAAGCACTGCATAATAATAATATATTTTCACCAGATTAGGAGGCTGTTACCAACTGTGCAGCTGGCAAGAGGCAAAAGAATGAGCCTGGAAGTCAACCATCCAGAGTTGCATTTCACTTATGAGGAAGTCATAAAACAAAGCAAGGGATGCAGTCTGCATACAGTTTTGAGAAAGACATAGGGACAATTCCATGTGTCCTCAGTGAGGGATTACAGGTCCTCTGCTCCTCCCAAAGGGGAGCTCCTCAAGGACAGGAGACCTGACAAAAGCATCTTCATAGCTTCGTGCTGTCTAATTGTAGCTAGATGCTTCCCATTGACCTGAATCTGTGGCCAGGCACTTACTTGGCCTTCTCAAATTCCCATCAGAGCCTGAGGAGTAGGCAGTGATAGACTCAATTAAAGAGCCAGATTGGAGGAGCTCTGGGTGGTTAGACGAAGAGTAGCAGAATGGGAATCCAGGTTCAGGTCCGCTGACCACAGGACCTTGATGGGCACGTGGCAGGGTCCTTGAGCTGGGCTGCCTGGCTCAGATCCTGACTTGGTCACTCACCAGCTGTGTGGATTTAAGCCGACCATGTAATCTCTCTGCTTCTCCTTTCCCAAGATGTAAAATGGGGATGATGAATATACTGACCTCATAGCTGTTGTCAGCTGAAGTTTATAGTATTGCCTAGCACATACTAAGTAATCAAGAAATATCAGCTGAAATAACTACTACTACTGCTGTATTGCCAGTCTCTAAGTGGATTTTATCTTTTAGTTTGAGGGCACTGGCCTCAATAGGAAGCTAGAACTATGAAAGCAGAATCTACAGGGTATGAAATATAACATTACTGCGTGACCTCCTTTGGTATCTCTTAGTATTTTTCTTGCCATTATGTTCTGGCTCAGTTTGAGTCATTCCCTAAAAAGAGACAGAATGTACTAAAATTCTACCTGGATAACAGTTTCAACGCTAAACAGTATGTCTGTCCATAGGAAGTCATACAAAGTCAAGGAAAATTTCATCTTAAGTGTAGAACTGATCTCACAAAGGAAAAGCATAGCAATGACATGTATTTGCTAACTTTTGGAGGGAGTTCCATTCCCCAAGATAAATATATAATTCTGAATATTTTAATTCATCAAGATTTTCATTTTATAAAATACTGAATAAATTAGTATTTTCTAGGCAGAGAAGCTCATGGAAACCCAGTACTTCTAATTTAATTTCCTTTCTTTAAATAGTTGTTGGATAAATATTAAAATGAAAATATTCTTTTCTTTTAAGCAGGGAAGGGATTTATATTTATTGCATTTCTTCTTTGACCAGATTAAGGACACGATTTTATCTTTCTAGTTCACTACTCAGTGGTGAATCTAGAGACATATGGTATTGGTTATCTCTTCTAGGGTTTACAACTGTTCTGTGGGTGTGCTTGGGTATTAAGAGAATGTGGGGACAGTGGGAGAGGTTGCTGTGTTTTTCATATTTTGTCTCTTTCATTAGAAAAACATTTTTAGAGGTGCACAGATATTTTGTACTTTTCAAAGACATAAAAAATAATCTTCATATCCAGAAAAAGTACATTTGGGAAAAATACATAACCAGCTATGGCTTTTTGAAATGAATTTTAGAAATTGCCTCGTGCATTCAGGTTTTTTATGCTGTAAAGTTACCCTTTCTCCCCCACTCCCCTTTCTGTATACTGTGGAAAAGAAAGGAAGGAGATCACTATTGGCAGCTCGAACTTAAGGGGTGAGTTGTTAGGCTCCACTTCCTTGATTGGTGTATCTGCACATATTATTTGGAATCCTGCTGGGAAAAGTTGTCTGTTCTCCCTCAATTATTTTTTTATTCAGTCACTTACATCATCAGGGATTCATGTGTGCTCATGCTTATTTATATTTTGAGTTATAAACTAATAGTACTTTATTAATTTGGTTGGTCAAATTTTTCCAGGTTTGTTGCTCAAAGTTCTACTGGGAATCTTTTATTTGGCTCCTAGATCCCTTTGACATACCTACATCATTGTTATTTATTATTACTCTTTTCTTCTATAAAGCATTCCCTTACTTGCTGATAGTGCAAGATATTCCAGGCTCATCTTGTATATTTCCTGCCCCATCCTAGAATCAGCCATTTCTTCCAGGGGCATTATTGCTTTTTTTTTTTTTTTTCCGACGGACAGTGTTAAAAGCAATATCTGGGCACTGAATGTGCTCCCCAAGGAGCAGTTGGCTCTCATAGCTGAAAGAACAGGAGATTAATATGTGTATTCTAATCTACATATATACACCTATCAGAAAACTACTGTGTATGCAACCAACTGTATCTATATGATAAAATTGATCTAATGAGTTCATAGTGATGTTTCAACTCTATTATTTCATAGATCATTCTAGTTTTCTCCCCTTGCTTATCTCTAAGGTTCTGCTTCCCCCTTCTGTCATCTGTTTACTTAATTTTTCACTTCTGGCATTCACATAACTGTGCTTTCAGAATTGTTAACCCATACTCTAATGGGATATACAGTTTCTATGACCTGTAAGCCTTACAGACTCCATTCATTTCCAGAATTATTTAGGTTGCCACTTTATCCCCCTACTCATGTTGCTTCATATAATGAAGTTACTTTATATATTTGTAAGACATTTAGATTCTTTTGCCACATCCTTCATTCTCTGTTGGATCCTGCTACCTCCTAAATTGATTTTTAAACAATTTTACATAAGTTGAAAAAGTTCTATAAAGTTCTTTGTTGTTGTTTAGTGGCTAAGTCATGTCCAACTCTTTGGGCACCCCATGGACTGTAGCCTTCCAGACTCCTCTGTCTTTGGGATTTTCCAGGCAAGAACACTGGAGTGGGTGGCCATTTCTTTCTCCAGAGAATCATCTCAACCCAGTTGTAGAACCTGCATCTGCTGCATTTGCAGATGGATTCTTTACCTCTGAGCCACCAAGGAAGCCCTTATAAAGTTCGATGGTTTTTGTCAAATGCTTTATGTTTTGCATTCACTATTACAGTATGACACAAAATAGTTCTACCACCCTAAAAAGTAACCCTATTCAATCACCTCCTCCCTCTGAGTCCTTGGCTACTCATACACTTACCATTTTTATAATTTTACCTTCTTCAGATTATGCCAAAGCCTTTGACTGTGTAAATCACAACAAACTGTGGAAAATTCAAGAGATGGAAATACCGGACCACCTTAACTGCCTCCTGAGAAATCTATATGCAGGTCAAGAAGCAACAGTTAGAACTGAACATGGAACAACAGACTGGTTCCAAATTGGGAAAGGAGTACATCAAGGCTGTATATTGTCACCCTGCTTAGTTAACATCATGCAAAATGTCAGGCTGGATGAAGTACAAGCCGAAATCAAGATTGCTGGGAGAAATATCAATAACTTCAGATACGCAGATGACACAACACTTATGGCTGAAAGTGTATAAGAACTAAAAAGCCTCTTGATGAAAGTGAAAGAGGAGAGTGAAAAAATTGGCTTAAAGCTCAACATTCAGAAAACTAAGATCATGACATCTGGTCCCATCACTTCATGGGAAATAGAAGGGGAAACAGTGGAAACAGTGACTGATTTTCTTTTCTGGGGCTCCAAAATCACTGCAGATGGTTGATTGCAGCCATGAAATTAAAAGATGCTTGCACCTTGGAAGAAAAGCTATGACCAACCTAGACAGCATATTAAAAAGCAGAGACATTTCTTTGATGACAAAGGTCCATCTAGTCAAAGCTATGGTTTTTACAGTAGTCATGTAGGGATATGAGAGTTGGACTGTAAAGAAAGCTGAGCGCTGAAGAATTGATGCTTTTGAACTGTAGTGTTGGAGAAGACTCTTGAGAGTCCTTTGGACTGCAAGGAGATCCAACCAGTCAATCCTAAAGGAAATCAGTCCTGAATATTCATCGGAAAGACTGATGGTGAAGCTGAAACTCTAATACTTTGGCCACCTGATGTGAAGAACTGACTCATTGGAAAAGACTAATGTTGGGAAAGATTGAAGGCAGGAGGAGAAGGGGATGACAGAGGATGAGATAGTTGGATGGCTTCACCGGCTTGATGGGTGTGAGTTTGAGCAAGCTCCAGGAGTTGGTGATGGACAGGGAAGCCTGGCGTGCTGCATTCCATGGAGTCACAAAGAGTTGGACATGACTAAGAGACTGAACTGAACTGAACTGAACTGAACCTTCTTCAGGCTGTCATATAATTGGAATCATACAGTATATAGCATTTTCAGATTGATTTTTATATGCATCAGTATGCATTGAAGATTCATCTGTGTCTCTTTGTGGCTTGATTTGGTTCAGTTCAGTTCAGTTGCTCAGTCATGTCTGACTCTTTGTGACCCCAAGAATCGCAGCACACCAGGCCTCCCTGTCCATCACCAACTCCCAGAGTTTACCCAAACCCATGTCCATTGAGTCGGTGATGCCATCCAACCATCTCATCCTCTGTCATTCCCTTCTCCTCCTGCCCTCAATNAAGTTTCTCCACATTGAGGGACACCCAGAGAGGTTCACTGAGTTACATGGAGAAAGGGAGAGGGAGGGGTAGTTAGAGGTGACTGGAATGAGATGAGGTGGGATCAAAAGAAGAGAGAGCAAGCTAGCCAGTTATCACTTCCTTATGTGCACTCTTCTGTCTGGACCGCTCAGAGATGATCACGGAGTTATACAGGGAAGAGGAGAGGGAGGAATTAGTGAGAGGTGGCCAGGAGGATAAAAGAGGGAAATGAAAAGGGGGAGAGACAGATCCAGCCAGTAATCAGTTCTCTAAGTGTTCTACATCGTCTGGTACACACAGGGATTCACAGAGTTGGGTAGAGAAGAGAAGGGGGATGGATGAGAGAGAGACAACCTGGTGGAGAAAAAGGAGAGTCCAGTGGAGGAGAGAGTGGTCAAGCCAGTAATCTCGCTCTCAGGTAAAACTGGGTACTGAAGATTGGGTTCTTAAATGTAAAAAATTGACAACAAATACCAAAAAGCAAAGATTAAAAATCTAGAGTAGAGGCTGGATTTTTAAAAATACAATATTAAAGAAAAGAAGAAGAACAAGAAGAAAAGAAAAAGAAAGGAAAAAAGTCATGGGAATTATTAAGAATGAATACCAACAGCCACTCAAAAACAAAACAAAACAAAACAAAATTATATATATATATATATATATATATTGCATTTGCTTTAAAAATGGGGTCTTTTTTTTTTTGAAAAGTGATAGTAGGTTATAAAAATTAAAATTAAAGGAGTAATAGATGACTTAAAAATTAAAAAAAAAGAAAAAACAATAAAAAAAAAACTACCAAAAAAAAAAAAAAGAGAGAGAGAAAGAATGGTCATAAAAATAGTAGATATTTCTGGCACTTTCTCTCTTGTTGTGGGCAGTGTGGGGTCACTTCCAAGGCGGTTCCCTCTGTTTAGCTCCTTCTGTTTGCTGGTCTCTTCAGTGTCTGATTTCTGCCCTGACACAAGGGGGGCAGTGGAAGTCCCCCTTTTTTTGTTGTTATTTAGGCTCACTTGTTCAGTTGTGCTGTGGGGAGGGAGAGATGCTGCTACCAAATAGCACTGGCGTGTATTCACAGTGTCTCAGCCACGCTGGGCATGCCCCTACACACGGCGTACACCACGCAGGCTCTACGTTTCTCCACTGGGAACCGTCTGAGGCTGGCCCTAGGCTGCATGCTCCTCCCTGGTCTAAGCTGCTCAGGCTCAGCGCCCAGGTAGTCGCAGTTTCGGTTTGGCCTGCACTCTGTGCCCTTCCCAGGACCAAGTAGCTCAGGTGTTCGGTGAGTGCAGTCGCACGGCTTATCGCCTTACCTGCTGCTCAGTTTTCTGGGTGTACCGCTGGCAGAAAGTGACTGTCCAGCACCCCAAGAAGTCTTAGTTAGCAGAGAAGCCTGCTTGCAGTTTGGTAAGTAAAGTCTCTCCGGGGCTGCAATTGCCACTTTCCAGCCCTTACGGCTCTGGCTGCCTGTCACCGGCGGGGGATGGTCTCCAGCTGGCTATTTCTGTTCCGTCCTTTGTTCTATGTGTGGTCCTGGCAGTGTCTTATGTTAGAGCTTTTCGTGTGGTAACTGTCCCACAGTCTGGTGTGCTAGCCCAAGTTAGTTCGCTCTGGTTATGTGCGGGGTGTTCTGGCCCAATTCTTAAGAAGTGCTGCAGCCTGTGCCTCCCACATCTCCCTGCCCAGCCTCCACTTGCTAGTGGCGGATGCAGGCGTCTGCTCTGCTGCTCCGCTGGGGGAGTTACCGTTGGGCTTGTAATCTGTTGGTTTTAATTGTTTATTTATTTATTCTTCTTCCCTGTTATGTTGCCCTCTGTGCTTCCAAGGCTCACCACAGACAGGAACATTCTCTCTCTTTAAGACTCTCTTCCCAGGACAGGACTCCCTTCCTGGGACGGAGCTCCCTCCCTACCTCCTTTGTCTGTTTTTTCGTCTTTTGTATTTTTCCTACTTGTTTTTGAAGACAATGTTCTGCTTTTCTGGATGCCTGATGTCCTCTGCCAGCATTCAGAAATTGTTTTGTAGATTTTACTCAGCGTTGAAGTGTTCTTTGGATGAATTTGTGGGGGGCAGGTGGTCTCCCTGCCCTATTCCTCTGCCATCTTAGGACTCCCTCCCATTTTTTATTTTTAATAAATCTATCTTTTCCCTGATGATATAAAATGTGTTTACTTTTAATACATTAAATTAAAAATATATTTTATCTATTTCTGAATTCTCAAGTTTGTGGTATTGATCTGTTGGTTTACTCCTGTGTCAATACCAACGTCCTAATGTGAGTTTCATAGTGTGGTGAGAAAAATACAGTTTTTTAAAAATAGTAATTCATTAATAGTTACATTATGTTAAGAATANAATGTGTTTACTTTTAATACATTAAATTAAAAATATATTTTATCTATTTCTGAATTCTCAAGTTTGTGGTATTGATCTGTTGGTTTACTCCTGTGTCAATACCAACGTCCTAATGTGAGTTTCATAGTGTGGTGAGAAAAATACAGTTTTTTAAAAATAGTAATTCATTAATAGTTACATTATGTTAAGAATAACTGGTATATTTATAATATTTATTTTGCTTCTCTATGAACAGGTATCTTTTTATTTTGTACAATTCATATTGTACTGTATCTTTTAGTAGAATTAAAACTTTTTTTATATTTTTTTAAACTCTTTTATCTTTTCTTTGTATTTCCTTGGCAGTAATTATTTGTATATAAGAAAGCAATCAATTTGGGGACATTAATTTTGTAACCAAAGATTTTACTGCATTATCTCTTTGTGTCTAATAGCTTTTTAGTTATGTCTCTTGGGTTTATGGTTATAAAACCATATCATTTTCAAGTAATGATAATTTTGTATTTTCCTTTCTATTTTTTGCCTCATTTATTTCTCTTGCTTAATGACAATGGCCAATCATTTTTTAGAAAAATATTAACTAATAGAACACACTTCATTGTAATAAACTTTTTTTTTAATCACACTTATCTCGTCTTGTTAGACTGTAAAATCCTTGGTGTAAGGACTATTATTCCTAATGTTTAAAATAGCACAGGCATAAAAAATGGGTACTCAATAGGCAGCTATTGAATGATCTAGGCAGGATAAGATAAATGAGGCTGAGCTGAGGTATCCCACTCAAATGCCTTAGCTTATATAAAGTGAGTATTCCCATATATCAAGTGTGTGCTGGAGATAGCTAGATTACATCTTCATTCATCACACCCATGAAAGTCTGGTTTGAGTCCTATACCTAGAACCTATGATTTTTTTTTTTTTTAATTTGGGGGTATAGTTGCTTTACAATGTTGTATTAATTTCTGCTGTATAACAGCGTGAATCAGCTGTATGTATACATATATCTCCCCGTTAGATTCTACCCCCCTCACCATGGCATCCCACCTATCTCACCACGGAGCACTGAACTGAGATCCTGTGTTATACAGCAGATTCCCATTAGCTATTGTTTTGCATATACATCAATCCCAGTCTCCCAGTTCATCCCACCCCAAGCCCCACAGCGTCCACCTGTTCATCCTCTATGTCTTCATCTCTATTCCTGCCCTGCAAATAGGTTCATCTGTACCATTTTTCTAGATTCCACATATATACAATGAAATATTACTTTGCTGTAAAAAGCAATAATATTGGGTCCTTTGTAGAGACATGATATACCTAGAGGCTGTCATAGAGTGAAGTAAGTCAGGAAGAGAAAAACTAACATTGTGTGTTAGTTCATATGTGTAGAACCTATGATTTTTGACCATAATTGAACCTTCAACATGGACAGAGGAGCCTGGCAGGCTACAACCCATGTGGTCACGAAGAGTCGGACATGACTGAGCATGTGTGCGTGAACCTTCAAGGAGGTTGGGCCTGCCTCAGTTCAGCTGGAGTGAGGGAATACTCCTGCCCAATGTCAGTCTTTTAAGCACAACTACCCTGAAAGACAGAACTTAAAATTTTAAAAGATAGTGTATACAGAGAAGCAGCAGATGAGAAGCTACAGTGCTTTGTAGATTCTGCCTGCCATCCTGCAGCAGAAGTCTCATGACAGCTTCACGGAAGCAACAGGAACCTTCCAGTTTCCTGGTCTGGTGTTGTGGGTTGGAAGATAGAGGCAGAAACTTGACTTTTCTATGCATAATAAGCATCAAGATTTTTGAAGAAACCGGAGAGGCAGACTTATCTACAAGGCAGCTTTGAGAGCTCTATCAGGGGGGACTGCCTGGAAAATGGTCAGGGAAATGGAATGTCAGCAATGGAAATGTGAAAAAGATAGCTCCTGGTTGGAATAGGACCAGAGTGAGAAAAATAAGTGCAGTAAACAAGCCAAAGACACTTGTCTGTATTCTTGGGTTATTCACAGGAGCCAGAGTAGTTTAGTGAATGCTCAAATTATGGGCAGACATGAAACCCAAAGCCTTTGGCTTATAGACAGATGGACAAACGTCTCTGGCTCAGTGTTGGCTCCTACAACCCTAATATGGTGGCTCAAGAATATCGTGCTCTCCTTTTCAACTCTGTTCCAGTAAGTCCTTTATCATGCGTCGCTATTTCAGAGAAGATTGCTTCTAACTTTTCCATTAGAAAAATGAATATTATGATGGATTTCATTTTTCCACTGAAGCTAATTGACTGTGGGTGCAATAATACTAAGCACCATATCTAGTAGAAAGGAAAGCAGAGGGATGTTGTTCACAAATTGCCACAGGGAAGCAGAGATCCCAGCTCATTTGAGGAACTGAGGCTTCTGATTAGGTGTGCTACTTGAGGGGCAGCTTGCTTCTCAGTGCCCGGCAACTTATTCCCAAATGGGATTTGTGGATTTGTTTGTTTATTCATTAATCAATTCATTCTTTCATGAAAAAAATTTTTGAGGTATATCATGAACAGAACTATGGATTCAAAGATGAGTAGACCATCTTCAGGCTGGAGTGGAGATCACCTTCAGGATAATGTGCTTTTCTTTATTTAGTATGTAAAAATCATTTTGGGTCATGAATCTCTATGGACAACTTAAGGAAGCAATGATTCATCTTCCCAGGAGAAGACACATAAGCCCCTAATTTTCCATCCAGTTTTTTTTTTGTTGTTGTTTCTTTTTTTTTTTTAATTTTTTTTTTTTTAGTTTGTTTTGCTTTACAATACTGTACTCATTTTGCCATACATTGACATAAATCAGCCATAAGTGTACCTGAGTTCCCAATCCGGACCCCCCCTTCCCCCTCCCTCCCCACACCATCCCTCCAGATCATCCCCGCCCATCAGTCCCAAGCCTTCTGCATCAAACCTAGACCGGCAATCCGTTTCCCTTATGATATCATACATGTTACAATGTCATATTCCCAAATCCTCCCACCCTCTCCCTCTCCCACAGAGTCCAAAACGCTGTTCTACACATCTGTGTCTCTCTTGCTGTCTCGCGTACATGTTTAACACCACCTTCTTTCTAAATTCCATATATATGTGTCAGTATACTGTATTGGTGTTTTTCTTTCTGGCTCACCAGTTTTAGGGGATGCCCAGCCATTGCATGCATGTCCATGGAGCCCCTCGGGTTGAGAGCTCCACTAGGACTACAACAGACATCAGGACCGATGGCAGAAGAGGTGAACTTCACACATTAGTGTAGTGAAGGTCATGGCCTCTGACCAAGCCTCTCTTTGACAGCTCATCCACTTTTATAACCCATCTGTCCCTGTTTCTCTTTTCATCTGAAGTCTTAAAAGTTTCCATCTCTGTAGTAGTATAATATTACTGAACACTGTTGAGGGTTTAGTTGAGGAGGGACACTGAGTGTTTTGTAATATTGCCAGTTGGCAGTCTGTGTTTCTACAGCAGCATTCCACCCCCGGAAAGCTGACAAGATTTTGGTTGGATCCATCCACAGTCTTGCCAAGGATTCCATGACTTGTTAATGGCAGAGCCTGAGCACAGAATTCCTGAATCTCAGGCCTGTGCCTTTGTCACTGTCTTATATCTTATTTTAAACCCTGCCCCATCTTTGGTTCTATCTTTTGGCCTGAAAACTCCATGTAAGGTCTAGTAGGCACTTGTTCTGAAGAAGAGATAAGAATTTATTTGCCAGAGTTGTTAGAGACGAATATGGAGTTAGTAAGGTATTTTCCTGATTAAAATGAATGTGTTAATACAGTGTTCAACATCTCCCCATCATACACAATTTCAAAGCACCCCCAAAGTATCTCAAAAAAAGCATTTGTCTTATTTAAGAGAGAAAATTTAAAAAAAATTGTGGTCCTAGGTGAAAGCAATTTTTTTCTTTTTTGGAAAAGATTGTTTTCTGAGCAGAGCTTTCCTTTTTGTGATGTAGGCCACTAGTGTTGCCCAAATAGGACAGAAAAATGCAGAAGTTAGGAAGTAAATGCTGACAGACTCACAACCTCAGGGGCCAAATGGCACTACAATGATTTCTCACATATTTTAACTTTCAAAAGACCCTAGAGAGTGCTTTTATTGCACATTTTATGGAGCCATCTGTCTTTTTGCCAGAGATAGTATATGTGTAAAACTTTAAATAATATTTTTCCCCTGTGTCAAAGGACCAAAATCTTTACAAACTGAGTCTCTAGTAGGAAATTCACATGGTTCACAGTGGAAGAAAGAGTCTTGGCACAACCGTAGAAGCTTGGTGCATCTGCTGCTATGGAAACAGCACATGGTAGGCATTTCTTGTTACATGTGTCTTCCTACCTCAGCCAAGAATAATCAATGCCGTAAATCATCTTAGATGATATATCCTTTTAGGAATTTTCCTTTGGTGTCATTTAAAGTTCATTATACTTCAATTGAGACTTTGTAAAGAGGAAGGCTTCCTCCAAATTCATATTTTGCAGCTTGAGAGGAAGAGTGAGGGGCAAGATATGAAGGAACAGCATTTTGCTTGGGCTAAAGCACTATGGCAACTATGTGAAAGAAGTGGTTTAAGTCTCAAGAAAGTCTAAATATAACCACTAACTCAGACACTTATAAGTCTAAGGATATGTGAATATAAAGTACATAAGACTTGATAAAGGAAAAGCATTTGATATAGTCGATTCTTATTTACTAGTGTTCTTACTCCTGATGCTACTGCTTTTCAAGTCAGATTTATAAAAAGTATTATGCAGTGTAATGGAAATGCTCCTGAACTGACTTTCACATTGTGAAAGGTGCCTTAATTTCCAAAAGAATATAGGTTATCCAAGTAAGAATACAAGAATAGAAGAATACTCCATTTTATGTAAACCTGCCAGCAACACTTTTTCAGGTTTTTTGGGCACACTGGCAACATCATTTTGGAAGATTGTTAGTGTTCAGGATTAGGAATAAGTATACGTATTTCTTAGAATTTGATCTAGAGAATTATGTTTGGGTCAGAGAGAAATCTAGGTGCTGTTGGTGTTTTTAGATGAGGGTTATGGTGGTGATGGGGAAGTAAGGAGAGTGCCTGGGAATGATCAGTAGTTCTCAAATTTGTATGCATGAGAATCACTTGGGGTGTCTGTTAAAAATGTAGATTTCTAGAAGCTAGTCCCTAGTGATTTTGATTGAGCGATCCCATAGGCAGAGGTACCCTATGGGCACATGCCCAGGTACTTTTGCCCCCGCTCCCTCACTCTATTCTACACTTACCAGCTGCCAAGGTCTTGGAAGCATTGAAATTCAGCAAAAAGGGAAATCTATTGAGAACAGTCTCTAAAGGGTCAAGCAATATCCATATATTACATGCATTCTGCCTCTCCCCTGAGTAAACCTGGGATTCTTCCATTGGGTAAGTAGTTGTGGGCCCCACATTGGCAATGCTCGTTTGGTTGATGAGGACACTTTGACAGAGTTGTTGCTGCTGAAGGAGGAGTAGAGGACAAGATGGCAGAGTAGAAGGACTTGAGCTTGCCTACTCTCACAAAAAGACCAAAATTACTAGCTTCTAACAACCATTGACAAAAAAAAGACTGGAACCTAGGGAAAAAGATACGCTACATCCAAAGACAAATAGGCCAGTAGGAGGGGTGTGGAGGGTGCTTTCATGATATAATCAAATCACATACTGACCAGATGCTGCTGCTGCTGCTGCTAAGTCGCTTCAGTCATGTCCAACTCTGTGCAGCNAAAAGACTGGAACCTAGGGAAAAAGATACGCTACATCCAAAGACAAATAGGCCAGTAGGAGGGGTGTGGAGGGTGCTTTCATGATATAATCAAATCACATACTGACCAGATGCTGCTGCTGCTGCTGCTAAGTCGCTTCAGTCATGTCCAACTCTGTGCAGCCCCACAGATGGCAGTCCACCAGGCTCCTCTGTCCCTGGGATTCTCCAGGCAAGAACACTGGAGTGGGTTGCCATTTCCTTCTCCAATGTATGCGTGCATGCTAAGTCACTTCAGTCATGTCCGACTCTGTGCAATCCCAAGGACAGCAGCCCACCAGGCTTCTCGGTCCACAGGATTCTCTAGGCAAGAATACTGGAGTAGGTTGCCGTTTCCTTCTCCAACTGACCAGGTGGGTGACCCACAAACTGGAAAATAGTTATATCACATAGGTTTTCCCACAGGAGTGAGGGTTCTGAGTCCCACACTGTGTTCCCCAGCCTGGGGGCCTGGCACTGGGAGAAGAAGCCCCCAGAGCACTTGGCTTTGAAGGCCAGTAGGCCTGGAGGAGGGCATGGCAACCCACTCCAGTATTCTTGCCTGGAAAATCCCATGGACAGAGGAGCCTGGTGGGCTATAGTCCATGGGGTCACAAAGAGTTGGGCATGACTGAAGTGACTTAGCACACATGTACGTATGCATGCATGCAGGGCTCAAGTGCAGGAGTTCCCCCACAGGAGTGGGGGACACAGAGACTCCACTCTTGGAGGATGCACCAGGATCCAGGGCAAAGCAGTGACTCCCTAGGAGCCTGGGCTAGACCTATCTATGGGTCTTGGGAGTCTCCCAGGGCACAGGGATCAGCTATAGCTCACTGTGGCAGGGGCTCCAGGGCATATTCATTCGTGTGAGCTCTTCTAGAGGTTGCCATGTTAGAACTAAGACCTGGCCCCACCCAACAGCCTGCAGGCTCCAGTGCCAGGCCAAACAACCATCAGGGTGGGAATGTAGCATACCCATCAGCAAGCAGGCTGTGTAAAGTCATCCTGAGCCCACAGCCACCTCTAAACACACCCTTTGAAACAGCTTGGGCTTCCCAGATGGTAAAGAAACTTTCTGCCAATTCAGGAAACATAAGAACATGGGTTTGATCTCCGGGTCAGGAAAATCCCCTGGAGAAGAAAATGGCAACCCATTCTAGTATTCTTGCCTGGAAAACCTCATGGAAAGCAGAGCCTGGCGGGTTACAGTCCATTAGGGTTGCAAAGAGTCAGACATGATTGAAGAGTGACTTAGCACTGCCCATCACAGGAGCAAGACCCAGCTCTACCCACCAGAGGGCAGGCACCTTTCCAGCTCACCAGGAAGCCTGCACAAGCCCTGGGCCAACCTCACCCACCAGGGGGCAGACATCAGAAGCAAGAGCAACTACAGTCCTGCAGCCTGCAGAATGGAGACCACAAGTTAGAGAAAATGGCAGAAAGATATGTTCCAGATGGAGGAACAATATAAACTCCAGAAGTATGAAGTGGAGCTAGGCAATATACCTGAAAAAGAATTCAGAGTAATGAGAGTAAGACGATCCAAGATCTCAGAAAAAGAATAGAGGCACAGACAGAGGAGATATAAGAAATATTTGCCAAAGATCTAGAAGACTTAAAGAACAAACAAGCAGAGGTGAATAATACAATAATTCAAAACAAAAATACTCTAGAATGAATCAACCAATAAATAAGGCAGAGGAATGAATAAGTGAGCTGGAAGATAGATTGGTGAAATCACTGTAGCAGAACAGAATAAAGAAAAAAAGAATGAAAAGAAAGGAGGGCAGTCTAAAGATCCTCTGGACGACATCAAATATGCCAAAATTCACTTTACAGGCATCCGAGAAAGAGAAAAGAGAGAGAAAACGCCTGAGAAATATTTGAAGAGATAATATCCAAAAGCTTCCCTAACATGGGAAAGGAAATGGAGCACAGAGAATCTCAATCAGGACAAACTCAAGGAGGAACATGCTGAGACACATATTAATCAAATTGACAAAAATTAAAGACAGAGAAAATATGAAAAGCAACAAATAACATGCGAAGGAATCCTCTTAAGTTTATCAGCTGATTTTTCAAAAGAAACTCTGCAGGCAAGAAGGGAGTGGCAGAATATATTTCAAATGATGAAAGGGAAAAACTACAACCAAGAGTACTCTCCCCAGCAAGGCTCTTCAGATTTGACAGAGAAATCAAAACCTTTACAGACAAGCAAAAGCTGAAAGAATTCAGCACCACCAAACCAGCTTTATAATAAATGCTAAAGGAGCTTCTTTAGGCAGAAAAGAAAAGGCCACAAATAGAAACAAAATTACAAATGCAAAAGCTCACTGGTAAAAGCAAACATACAGTAAAGGTAGGGAACCATCACACACAAATATGATATCAAGACCAGAAATCATGAGAAGAGGAGTCAGATGCAGGATGTTGGAAATGCATTTGAAATTAAGAGACCAGCAACTTAAAACAGTCTTGTATAATTATAGACTGTTGTATCAAAACCCAGTGATTTTGAATGAGAAAGTAGAGAGAGGGAAGCATGCAGCTGCCTTGTCAAGAAGTCCCTTATCTGATTCTGATCAGCTAGCCCATGTTCCACACTGTGAAATGCTAGAGATCCCATCTTGATTTTGACTTATAGGCTAACACTTCTAGATTCCATTCTGAATAATAATAACTTACAAAATATACTCATGGTACATCAACGTGTTTGGTTTAAAAAAAGTACAGTACAGGATGCTTGTGGCTGGTGCACTGGGATGACCCAGAGAGATGATATGTGGAGGGAGGTAGGAGTCAGGACTGGGAACTCATGTACACCCGTGGTGGATTCATGTCAATGTATGGCAAACCAAACAGTATTGTAAAGTAAAATACAGTAAAAAACAAATGAATAAATAAATAAAATGTACCCAATTTTATTATAAAAAATTAAGTACAATGAACTATGATTTACATTAAAAATTCAGATGATACAACTGCAGTGTAACAGTTAACATTACAATAAACATTGTAGTGTGGTGTATAAATACAGAAACTATTTTTACTAAAATTTGATAGCATATAACTACTTCCTTCCTCCCTCATAAAAATGACCAGTTTCCAAAATGTAGCTCGTTAGTATCCTATGTTCATTATTCTCAGCTTGTTTATGGGTTACAACCAATAATCTCCTACTGAATATCATCCCATCTTCAACTACATTAGTCTGTGTTACAAACTAACCTAAAATTCTCCATCTTTCAGTAAAACACAAAAGCATAATGCTTTTGATCGATAACAGGCTGACAGAACTTAAATACAGGTTTTACAAAGATGTCACGTAATGTATTGGCAGAAAAACTGCTAGATTAATGGTACGTTTCTTATCGTGTTATCCCAGAGATTATAAGTGCCTTCCTTTCCACACCTAGGCAGACAGCGTTCATTGATCATGCCATGTTCCCAGCTAAATTAGATGCTGTCTCAGAATCCTCTCCAACAAAGGTAGTCACTGCCAATCTCTGAGTTGACTTGAGGATAAAATTCTGTTTTCCATACCAGCCCTACACCGAACATAAACTAGTTCTCTCCATCACATACGCACACATTCTCTCTCCACTGCTTCCACTTCTGAAGCAATCAGAAACAAGTCATCCATAATGACTCATCATAAAGTCTGGTGAAGTAAAAGTGTTAGTTGCTCAGTCATGTCTCACTCTTTGTGACCCTATGGACTGCAGCCCACCAGGCTTCTCTGTCCATGGGGATCCTCCAGGCAAGAATACTGGAGTGGGTAGCCATTCTTTCCTCTTGGGGATCTTGCCAGTCCAGGGACTGAACCCAGGTCTCCTGCATTTCAGGCAGATTCTTTCCTGAGCCACTGGGTAGAAGGCTCTATTTTACCATAAATTAAATCAAGAATAAGATTTACTTGTGTGTAAAAGGAAGTATGGGACTCCATATCTTCTTTTGCTTTTCTTTGTTCATAAGCTTTAAATAGATAGTTCATATCTATCTGTTATTAAGAAGACTGATTTCAACCCACATATTGAAATTTACCAAAGTACTGAGGAATCAAGAAACCTAACTTTGTCTTTGAAGTTCCAATTTAAAATAAACCCACCAACAAAAAAACCTAGATTATTTCAGGGAAGCATCATATGTCTCAATTTAGCCATTTTAAATGCTTAGCCAGTGTCTTAGTCCATTTAAGTTGCTATAAATACCACAGACTGGGTGGCTTAAGCAACTGAAATTTATTTCTTACAGTTCTAGAGACCAAAGCATGGACAGATTCATTGTCTGTTGGGGGCCTGCTTTCAGTTTTACAGATGATCATCTTCCTGTCTCCCCACGTGACAGAAGGGGCAAAGGAGCTCTCTCGGGTCTTTTGTACAAGGACACTCATCTCATTCATGAGGACTCTGCCATCATAACCTAATCAACTTCCCAAAAGCCTCACCTCCAAATGCCAAGACATTGGGGATTAGGTTTCAAGATATGAATTTTTGGAGGGACATAACATTCAGTTTACAGCAGCCAAATTATTTATTTTGTATTTTATATAGAATCTATATTTTGTTAAATTATGATATATCATGTTTTAAAGTTAAAAATGAAATGATCATTTAGATAACTTACAACATTCAGAAAAATCCATCAAATCAAATCAAAATCACCTATAAAAAGACTACCCCAAAATAACCACTTTTGACACTGGTATATTTCTACTTATTCTATTTTCTATGTATCTTCATATGAGTGTATCTTTTTCTTTTATTCTCCCACAATAACTGGCTAATTTAGGACATAGAGTTTGCATCTTACTTTTAAAAATGTACTATTTCATGAAGCATTTGATTTAAAATTTGTTGTTCATTTGCCCAGTCATGTCTGACTCTTTGTGACCCCATGGACTGCAGCATGCTAGGCTTCCCTGTCCATCACCAACTCCCAGAGCTTACTTAAACTCATGTTCATTGAATTGGTGATGCCATCCAACCATCTCATCCTCTGTTGTCCCCTTCTCTTTCTGCCTTCAGTCTTTCCCAACATCAGGGTCTTTTCCAATGAGTCTGTTCTTTGCATCAGGTGGCCAAAGTATTGGAGCTTCAGCTTCAGCGTCAGTCCTTCCAATGAATATTCAGGGTTGATTTTCTTTAGGATTGACTGGTTTGATCTCCTTGCTGTCCAAGGGACTCTCAAGAGTTTTCTCTAGCACCAATTTAAAATTAGAGTGTGAAATTAAATTATCTTTTCAAATTGTTTTTTCATGTGTCTTAGTCTGGGTCCTCTGAGGAGCAAATGCCAAGATGTGATTAAACCTGCAAGGATTTTATTTGAAATGCCTGTGGTAGAGAAAATTGGAAAGGAGTCAGATGAGACTGGGATGGCCATCATACCTCCATGCCAGGCTGATCAGGAGTGAGTCTGTCCTAGTCCTTGGTCTCTTGGTCAGGAGCGGGGGAGCAGGCCTTGGGAGGGATAGCTTCAGTGCAGGTGGAACAATGGGTGTCAGAATGCAGCAGCCAGGCTGACCCTTGCACAACTATATTGCCTGGAATTGGAGGTCTATGACAAACATTTTCATGGTCCCCACAAGGGTCACATAATAGTCCATCATATGAATAGATTTTTTTCCTCCAATATTTCCCAACAATTCTGCATCAGTGATTATTTTCTTAGTTGGTTTAATGAAAATGAAGTTGCTAGATCATGGTATGAAATTTATTTCTAAATATTTTATCAGTGCCTATTCTTTCCATGGTTTTTTCCAAATGAATTTCTAAATAAACTATGATTTATTTACCTGAATCTCAGCAATTATTTGGAAAGTATACATCATTCAATTGTATACACCATTTAGGTTTTGAAATAATATTTTAGTCTGTATTTTTCACCAGCCTATAAAAGCTATTTAAGACATTGTCATGCTCTCCTTTTCTTTTTCCCTTTAATTTTTCTTAGACTAACTATTACCATTTTCATGAATATTATACAGAGTTTGCTGCTGCTGCTGCTGCTGTTGCTAAGCAGCCCACCAGGTTCCTCTGTCCCTGGGATTCTCCAGGCAGGTATACTGGAGTGGGTTGCCATTTCCTTCTCCAACACACACACACTATAAAAGAAGAGAAAAAAGGGCTTCCCTGGTGGCCCAGTGGTTAAGAATTTTGAGGCTAAGTGAAAGAAAGTGAAAGGAAAAGTTGCTCAGCCATGTCTGACTCTGCAACCCCATGGACTATACAGTACATGGAATTCTCGAGGCCAGAATACTGGAGTGAGTAGCCTTTCCCTTCTCCAGGGGATTTCCCAACCCAGGGATCAAACCTAGGTCCCTCCTGCATTGCAGGCGGACTTTTTCTAGCTGAGCCACAGGGGAAGCTCTATTGTACTTTAAAAGAGAACCACTTATTCTGGTTAACTAAGTGTGTCTTTTGATGCTGGGTTTTATGCTAGCAGCAACATCACAGGGGAATAGAGCTATCTTCACTGAAACTGAATTTTCTTTAAAACTGATTTTGAATCAAGGAAACTTGGTGCTGATTTAAAGTGTTGTTCTGGACTACTGTGAGTTGGCCACCAAGAGCTTCTTCCTCCCACTCATCAGTGAAGTTCTCTACTGGGTAGGAAGGCTGCCTTCTGTCTCCAGCCACATGCCGGCATCATCATTCTAATGAGGGTCAATTTCCATTTCTCCCACCTCTGTGCTGCATAATGTTTCACAGCAGAAATATTTGTCCTCTAGTGTAACATAATTCTTCTGGCCAAGTTGATGACAAAATGCTGACTTCATGCCGAAAATGTAATTCCCCATCCATGTCTCTCCTGAGAAGAGAAAGTTCTAATCATCTCATCTGAAGGTATTAGCAGTGTGAACAGACCCCAAACTGCAGCCATCTGCATAGGCTTTTGACATTGGGAAGTGAATTTTTCTGCAACGTGTAGTTTTCTTATTTACCTCCTGGAAAGTTTTACTTGTGTCTGTCTGCTCAGTGCTAACCTACAGAATCACAAAGACGAGATGAAGCAGGGGAACTGGCAGGGGTGTGGCGGCTGATCAGTGTCCTCTTAAAAGGATAACAGAACTGTCCTGTGCAATATTAACCACCCATGACACCATTTAGTCTGATAACAGACAGCCCTGTGAATATTTAACTTTCATGATGTTTGCTTTACTGATAGTGGGTCACTTTCATATATGAAATATTGCGTATTGCTTATTGTTAATTAGACCTGACTTGACCTTCAGAATTTAATATTCTTTCAATGGTGATATGTATAATTTATTAATACTATGGTAGATATATTCAAAATGTGAGAATGTTAGGATTTAAAACATCACAGGCTTGGAAAGAATCTTGATAGACCATCTAATTTATTCACTCAACTGTCTATTGAAAATCATTTGCATGCTAGGTGCTGGAGAGCATTCAGTGAAATACAAGACACTTTCTAACCCCTTATGTACTCAGGCTCCACTTTCAGGGGAAAATGAAAAGACCTCATAGGAATACAAGGCAGTGCTCATTGACAGACATTGAGTCTGTCGAGTTCAGAGCAGAGTAAGAGAGATGTGGGCAGCAGGCAAAGACCTAGGAGAGGAAGAAACAGTTGGAATAGCCATGGAGAGAAGGGCAGGGTGTGGGTAGGCAGGGGAAGGGAACAGCAGGAAGCCAGACAACACCCGCTGGTGACTGTAAGGACTTAGGGGACATGTTTGTAGGTCACCAGCACCCCAGCTGGCTCAGGCCATGGTGTGACGTTCAAAGTCCTGACCACTTTTTAGAACCATTAATGGCTGAGGCAGGTGGATACCTTTTGGTGGGACATAGAGCTCCTTGATCTAGTGATTTATAGAAGGCCTCTGTGATATGAATACAGGCTTATTAACTATGCCTCTTCTCAAAGCACTCCATATTTTAATCAAACACACTACTTCCTGTTCCTTGTGGCTCGGATTAATTAACTAGCATTATGTGATGTTAAGTGCAGGTGGAGATAGACAAGCAAGAATCTGAGGCCAGTACATGATGCAGGGTTAAAAGTTAAGACTTTAGTCATTAAAGTGTTAGAAAGTCATTCGTGGGGCTGGGCTTTAATTGGGGCGGGGGATGTCATAATTAGATTTGCATTTTAAATGGATGACTGAGTACAGTGGCGATATCCATATCATGTGGTTGTTAAGCACCAGAATTCTGGAGACACACTGCCAGGGTTTGGATTCCTTCTCTGATCTTACTAGCTCTGACTTTATTAACTTCTCTAAGTCTCAGTGAACTCATTGTTAGAATAAGGATAAAAACCATTTTTTGTTGTTCAGTTGCTTAGTTGTGTCTGACTCTTTGGGATCCAATTGCCTGCAGCGTGCCAGGCTTCCCTGTCCTTCATTATCTCCTGGAGTTTGCTCAAATTCATGTCCATTGAGTCGAAGATGCCATCCAACTATCTCATCCTTTGTCACACCCTTCT
This sequence comes from Neotragus moschatus, assembly GCA_006410615.1. Taxonomy (NCBI): domain Eukaryota; kingdom Metazoa; phylum Chordata; class Mammalia; order Artiodactyla; family Bovidae; genus Neotragus; species Neotragus moschatus. Next base: position 121,690 of record SJYA01002681.1, read on the forward strand.
CCTCTCCTCTTTCCACAGTCTTTCCCAGCATCAGCGTCTTTTCCAGTGAGTCAGCTCTTCGTATCAGGTGGCCAGAGTATTGGAGCTTCAGCTTTAGTGTGTAAGTCCTTCCAATGAGTATTCAGGGTTGATTTTCTTTAGGATTGACTGATCTCTTTGCTGTCCAAGGGACTCTCAAGAGTCTTTTCCAACACCACAGTTCAAAAGCATCAATTCTTCAGTGCTCATCCTTCTTTATGGTCCAACTCTCACATCTGTACATGACTACTGGAAAAATTATAGCTTTGACTATACAGACCTTTGTCGGCAAAGTCTTATAAACTCATTGTGAAGATTAAGTGAGATAATGTATGTAACATGGTTAGTCTAGTAACTGGCATAGAAAGAAAGAGCACTTAGTATTATTGGTTGTTATTACTCTTCTTATCTCTCTCCAGGAATTGTATAAAAGATATATGACTCTTCTGGCAGCTCTAAGGAAGGGACTGGAGGGCAAAGACCAGATAGAAATCCATTCATGGCAATATTATAAGAAAGGTATTGACACACTGAGTTAAGGCAATAGCCTAAGGATTGAGAAAGCCCAACAAAGTTAACATCATAATAGGAGTAAAATCAATGGGACTTGGGGGTCTAAGTAAAAGTGAAGGATAAAGAAAATGGAGAAATCATGCATGATTGAGAGGTTTCTAGCTGGAATCTCTTGTGGTGTGGTGCCTTGACTAAAATGCAGAGCACAGCCTGATAGCTGAAGTGTGTTTCCAGTACCTGAAGGCCTTCTCTGGTGGCAGAGGCAAAGGACATGGGACCATGGGATTGGAAAATGAATGTTCTGGTGACACCCCTCAACCATTATTTGACAGTTGCTCAGTTGTGTTCTAATCTTTGTTGCCCCATGAACTGTAGCCCACCAGGCTCCTCTGCCCATGGAATTTTCCAGGCAGACATATTTGAGTGGGTTGCCATTTCCTACTTCAGAGGAGTTTTGTGACCCAGGGATTGAACCCATGTCCCCTGTGTCTCCTGGATTGGCAGGTGGATTCTTTACCCCTCATGCAACCTAGGAAGCCCATTGTGGGTAAATGCCTTGGCACCTTTGCACCACAGGTGGGGTACTCTGAGTTTTTTATTCTACTCCCAGAGTTCCCCAATGGGATATAGCTCTAGATTCCCATATTGGTAACTTGCTTGACAATTCAGCCTTTTTGGCTACCTTTTCTTCCTGGTCTCACTTCTCTAATCCTTGAGTAGTCTTGGATCACCATTCATATAAACTATTTGCACTGGAATTTTTGTCTTCGAATTTGCCTCTGGAAGAAATAAAACTAAGAGATAGAAAAGGGTAAAGGGAAAAGGGGGAAAGGAAAATAAATTCTGATTTAGATATTTTGAGGGGTACATGGCTTTGGGATAGTCACCTAGAGATGGTCCAGAATGCAACTGAAATAAGGAAATGGAATTTTAATAAATAGCTGGGTTCTGATATTCTAGACTGGTGAATAAACTGCAAAAAAGAATTGTTGAAACTTTAGAAATGGACAGTTTGTAATTTGTGAAATTTGAAAAAGCTAATGGAAAATGCAAAATGGACACAGAAATAATGGTCTTAGAAAGGTGAGAACAGAGCAAGAGGGTGATGTGATGGAGCCCAGAAGACAAAATTGTTCAGGAAGGAAGTCCGGATTTTTTTTTTTTATTATTAAAGTACAAATCCTTTAGGGAAGTTCGTGTTTCGTCTTGGTAATGACCAAAGTGTTTCACACATAATAACAATAATCAAGTGAAAATTTTGTTGAGTAAACATTGCTTTTCTCCATCCCACTGTGAAGATAAAGGAGAAACAGAGGTGGTGAAATTAAGGGACCAAGAGTAACCTAACAAAAATTCTCACCTTACACAATCTTTTCTGTTCCTTGGTTGGTTAGTTCTCTGCCCTTGTTTGCTACAAAATGGATTCTTATTGTGAAGAAATGGGTCCTACCACGTCCCCTTAACTAGCAGTTTGTTTTCTGTGTGAGTTTATTCCCAATACAGCGAAGATAAGATAATTTTGGCATTTGGGGTAAAGTTTGATGGGGAGAAATCTTGAAGGAAGAGGAGGAAGAAAGGACAGAGAACTCCATGATACAAAAATCCACTTCTTGCTCACCCCCTTCTGCCACTACTGTTGCTCCCAAACTCTCCTTCTGTACTTTACTATTGCCTCTTAGGTTGGAACAGAAGGTCGAAGCATGTTGTCATCACATTCTGGTGCTGAGTCCTGATGTCCCTCGGTTTTATTCTTTCTCTGTGGTTTGAGACAGTATAGAGAAGTTAGAGTTTTCAGTGCCTCGTTACAACAAGTTCTTCTAAATGATAAGATATTTCCATTGAAATCTTTTCAGTGACTTATTTATTGCAGGTAGACTTAGACACAATAAAATTCCTAATCACATTAGAAAATTTCCATTGTCTTTTGAGTTATGGGGATTTAATTTGCAGGGCAAAGTGGTATTTACATTGTTTCTGAAGAGGGGGGCATGCAAATACTGGCCTTAGGTTTCAAGCCTTTCCTGAGTGCCTGCTCTCCTTCAACACTTTGCTTCTTGTTTTGCAAGACTGTCCAGAGAAACTTGCTTCAGACTCTTCTACAAGGAAGAAAAAGTGGCTTCTTCTTGGAAATAGAAGAGATAGACTCAGTTGTTTGCTATCAGGTCAGCCAATTTTATAAACTCTAGAAAAGCAATGTCATTTTAAAATACATATATCATTTAAAGGATAACTTCTGATCAACTCATTATACACTTCAGTGTTCAGTACCCTTAAGCATTCAGCATCCCTAAGATTGTATTCAATACCCTGTTGCCTCCTGAAGTATCTTTTCTACATTGTCTACTGCTGTATTAAGTCAATTATGAAGTTGTCTTTCCCCATTTATATAAAGCCATTAAACTAGTGTCCTGTTCTATACAGAAACAATAAGCAATGCCTGACAGTTTCCCACTTGATTACATGCTTCACTGGGTGCTTCATGATTGAAAATATTCTCCTGTGATTTCCTTTGTTTTATGCTCATGATCTCACCCCTGTAACATAAGAGAAGATAAAGAAAGACCCGATTCAACAAGATAGGTTGTAGATATACCTGTCACTCCAATGAAATGCACAACATTTTGCCCTTTACCTTCAGGCTAGAGTGTTGAATCTGGGTTCTCCCCTGTGGGTTACTGAGTCTTTCATTTTCCAAGAGGTATTACTCAGCCCTTGGGTTATGATTTCTCTGGAAGCTCTTCTTCAAAGGCCAAACATCTGCTTCCACTGGCCTTTTCTGATGTTTTGAAAAAACAAAATGACTGTTACATTTCTGTTCGGGATTGGTTTTTCAACTTCCTGACCTCTTGGCTATTTGGACCAGTAATTAGCAAGCTCCTATAACCCCCATGACATGGCAGGAAGCCCTCAAACAGTTTTTGAAAAAGAATCACAGAAGTGCCTTTGCTCAACCAATAATGTTATTTATTGGATGCAGAAATAACTTTGAACTGTAGTCAGACCAATGGATGCTTTGAAATGAAGGTTTTGCTTGAATTCTTGTTCTTATGTGATTTAACTACCAATGCTTGACTTTTAAAAATATTATAGTTGTGTTATCGCCATGAAGTGATAATTATGGGCAGCCAGGTTGACCACATGAGGAAGAAGGAACCTGTTTTGTTCAGCATTCACCTTTTCTTCCCTCTTTCAAATTCTTTCTCTAGAATATCAGGAGAAAATATAATCGCTAGGCTAATTTATTTTGCTTAAAGTGTTAGATCTGCTAAAATAAAGTTGCTTCAAGAAGAAGTAACAATTTAGGACTTATTTATTAACCACTGGTTAATTAATCACCCCGTATATAATACTATGAATATAAAAATGTTAGAAATAGGAGGACTGAACACAGAGTTCAATCTTGTTTGATTTCCTTATTTCATAGACAAAGAGAATGAGGCACAGAGGTGAGGTGATTTCTTTTGATACTGACTCCTTCTGTTAGAACTGGCACCAGAACACAGGTCTTAATCCAGCTTTCTTTCTTTCTGATGAAATTCTTCCACAAGAACATGTTTTTGTTAGAAAAGGTAAAATCTTAAAGGTGCTAAGGGAAAAAAGGCCAGCTTGAGGGGCAAAGGTAGGGTGTTGTGAGACAAAACCAAAGAAGCTTGGATTGTACTGATTGAATGCTGGAAAACATGGGAAACATAACTAAAGATTTCAAGTTGGAAAGAAGGCTGGTATCAGGGATGAATCTTATAAACACTGGCTTAAAACACAGCAGCACTTGGTGAAAAGTTGAATATCAAGGATGAAGGAAAGAGAAAAGTAAATTGTGATCACAGGGTAACCTTTTCAGACTTTGGCACCTACCCTACCCTTTGGTTTATTTGTTACTCTCCTTGGATGGACTGGGGGCATGCTGGGGTGAGGATTATACCCCATTTCTATGGACCCAGAACATATCATAGAGACAAATAGTAGGGGTTCAGTGGAATAACTTGTACCCTGGTATCTGGGAGGACAGTAATATTATAAACAAAAAATGTGGGCTTTAGATGTGGAAGGAATGCCATTTAGAAATTCTGTGTTTATGGAAATGGCAGGAACCTCATATAGAAAGACCTGAACTATGGTTCGAAATACTGGGTCTTAGATGGAATGTCAGGCCCAATGATAAAGAGTTGTGAATTGGCAGGGTGGAGTTTCAAGTTGAGTTTTGAGATTGGATGGAATCTCTGAGAATGGGGAATTAGGGAGGAAAAAGCAGGAAGTTTAACTATAAATTGTCAGTTCCCATAAGACTGCTGTCTGAAAAAAGAAATTATATGTAAATCCACTCTTCATTATTGAGTTTAGGAGTTTCTGTTTGCCCAGCAATGTTAAACAATTCCCTAGTTTTTTTTTGATATATATTTTCTCTTTATTTCTACTCTCAAAAAGCAGAGGATAGCATCTCAGCTAGGTCAAAAGGAGAACAGGGCAGGTCAGGTGGCTTAGTTCCCTTGCTATCCTGAGGCTCATTAATGTTGAGGCATCAATGCTAAGGAGAAGACTTGGAGATTAATGCAGCAAAGATGAAAGAGCAAAAAGTGCAAAACCTAAGAAAGCAAGAGAAAGTTTCCAAAGAAACCTTCTCGGTCAGAATAATGTGGAATTGTGCATGAGGAATGAAGTTTTTGTTATTATTTTTTGTTCCTAATATATGAAGAGAGAATAAGGCCAATAGAGTCCATGAGAGGGCAGATTATGGAAAAACGTGATTGGAATGTCTGAAAGCTCAAATTCTCTTTTCATTACTGCATTGTAAAAAAGACGAACATTTCAGAGACTGAAATACGTTCTGTTTTTTTTTCCGGGGAATTATATTGTTAAAAGTCTATTATATCTTCTTTCTTGATATTAATGTACTTGGTTGGCCTGGTGAATCATGGCCAAAGACTTTGCAGCACAAATCCAAAAGCATTTAATGAAGATTATAGCTGAGTAGTGCAAGAGGGCAGAAGAGTGATAGCCTTGAGCTGTATGAATGTCTCTCAAATCCATGAGTGGTTTGACTCACCTGGAACCCAGATCAGCCTCAGGGTCTGTAGTATGACTAATACGACATAATGAAAAGTGTTATATTGTTTTATGTAACACGGATTGGGTGATGAGAGATGTAGCTGGGGAGATCGCCAGTGATCCGGTTATATAGTCCTTGCCTGTAAGTCTGTTTAAGGAATTTGGACTTTCTTGAGGAAGTAAAGTGATGTGCTCGCGATTTTAGACATCTCTGTCTGGCTGAAGTATGGTGATTGGATTGTTACAAACTTTGGTGGAAGACAAATAGTGCAGGTGAGAGACCTAAGATAAAAGCGTTGGGGTGGAGAGAAGTGGGTATATTTAGGAGTTATCTAGAATGACAGGGATGATGGATTAGGTGTAAAGAGGCAGCATTAAGAATGACTCTTAGACCCCTCCTTGGCTTGAGTGGCTGGGTAGATAAAAGTGCTGCTCACTTTACATTCCCACTAACAGTCTACAAGTGTTCCAACTTCTTCATATCTTTGCCAACACTTGTTATTATTTTTTTTTTTAATAATAGCTATCCTAATGGTGTAAGATAGTATCTCATTGTGGTTCTGGGATGTGTTTTGATATGAGGTCTTGTGAGAGATACTGGTGAATGAAAAGGAATCTTTGTGTTCTTTATGTGCAGTTTAAATAACAAGAGAAAAAGCAAGATGGTGATGACATAGTCTTTGAATCTCCCTAAATTCCCCTCAAAAATTAGGAAAAAGGTAAATAAACACCACCATACTACAAATAACAAAAAAGACAGATGCCTCTGTAAAAAATGAAGAGTGAAACACTCCATAAAGTCCTAAAACCAAACAGCAAACCAATAATAACAATAAGAATTATGCCATATAAGCCACTCTGTGATAGAAGGGCAGAGAGGACACAGGGAGCAGTCAGAAATTAACATGTTCCCTTTTAGGGTGTGAGGCTCCACTGGCTTCTCTGAGAATGACAGCTAAATTTGGGGGCTTTGGTTCAAAGAAGTGTTTCAAGAAAAATGGACTACATATGTAAGATCCAGTATAAATTTGCTGATGGACTGATTGGTATTAAAGTAAAATTGCATTTCAAATTTGATTCTGGGGAGAAGGAGGGGAGGGAATATTAAAGTTAACCAGCTATTTTTTACTGTTTTTCCTACTAGGGAACCAACAGAAAGCATCCTAAAAAGAGAGGAGTAATGAAATTACATGTGTGTGTGTGTGTGTGTGTGTGTGTGTGTGTGTATGTATATATGTTTGTGTGTGTGTGTATGTATATATATGGGCTTTCCTGGTAGTTCAGATGGTAAAGAATCTGCCTGCAGTGCAGGAAAGCTGGTTTCGATCCCCAAGTTGGGAAGATCCTCTTGAGAAGGGAATACAAATACACACACACATATATATACATACATATGTATATTTTTATGTTTTCTTATAGGGAAATCATGCATTTTTCTCATCCAACTTAGCTCTGAAAGCACAGAAAAGTGAGAGTTCTGTGTTACAAGATCAGTTGCACCTTTCTTTCTTACCTTAGCTGATGCATAGACATTCCCCTGATCTTTAATTTGTTTTGGTTAGTGGGTGATATGGAATAATGACCCCTCACTCTCAAGATGTCTATGTGATAATCCCTGGCACCTGAAAACATGTTAGGCTACGTGGCAAAGGGAAATTAAGGTTGAAGATGGAATTTAGGTTGCTAATAAGCTGACCTTAAGATAGGAAGATTGTCATGGAGTATCGAGGTGGAGCCAATGTGATTACAGGGGTCCTTAAAAGGAGATGACAGAGGCTAAAGAGAACCTGAGAGGTGGCAACCTGAGAAAGACCTGGCCTGATGTGTTGCTGGCTTTGAAGATGGAAAAAGAGGGCCACAAGCGAAGGAATATGGGCAGCCACTAGCAACTGCTAACAGGAAGAACTGGATTCTCTTCTAGAGGCTCCAGACAGGAATATGGACCTGCCAACATTTTGACTTTAGCTTAGCGAGACCCATTTTGGCTAAGATAATAAATTTGTGTCCTTTTAAGTTCTACATTTATGGTGGCCTGTTATAGCAGACATAGAAAAATAACACAGTTAATTTAGATGTAAATTCTTCTTCATAGAGTTTATGTTAGATGTTGGTATGTTAGTGCTCAAAATCTATCCTACCTTCTTTGCCCTGCAGTGGGTATCAAACTTTTGGCTTTAGTCCATATGATCCATGTGATCTTTTTATATCACAACCAAGGACATACACACCTCTGAAATAAAAGACTTTGTAAAACAGTCTTCCATTACTACATAGGAATATATTCTATTCCATTTCATTAAAAATCAATTTATTTCATGACCTGTTAAATAAATTGATTTTATGACTTACAAGTAATTTGCAATGTAGAATATGCAAATACTCTTCTAATATGCCTTTCTGCCTGGTAAAACAACTAGAATGCTAAAATTTTCATTTCTTGGACTCCTTTGATAAGGCTATATATGTGATAAGATTTGGCCAATCAAATGCACTTACATGAAATTAGAGGCTACATTTCAACTTTCCTTCCTCTTATTTTCTTTTGGAAAATAGAGTTGTGGAGACACTGGATTAACCTATAGTGGAATTTTCCTGTCTAATCATTAGCTTTTTAGGCACTGAGAGGTAGGGCTTGTAGCATCACTAAGACATTCCTGAAGTCAGAATCCCCAGGGGCAGCTTTCTGATTGCTCCATTTCCTGGTCGTGCTCTTGGCAGTCAGTTCTGAAGTGGTTTGATGGGAGTCATTCCTCAAAGTCCAACCTAGAGCTCTGCCATTGATTTTGTAAGTACCCGAATCTCTTTTCTTCAACTTCTTTCTTTGGAAAGTAGTTTCTGTTTTCTGTAAAGCAACCCTGACTGGGATGGTATTTTAACCCTATGGATATAATTGGATTTCCCTGGTGGATATAATCAGTGAGATCTCTTTAAAACACACGGGCAAATCACGACTACAGAACCTGTATGGGACTGGACCTGAGGGTAAACAAACATAGGGTGCAATCACATCAGGGGCTTCCCAGGTGGTGCTAGTGGTAAAGAACACAGCTAGCAGTGCAGGAGACTTAAGACACACAGGTTTCATCCCTGGATTGGGGAGATTCCCCTGGAGGAGGACATGGTAACCCACTCTGGTATTCTTGTCTGGAGAATCTCCCCAGGTTCCTAAGCAACATTGCTGTTTACAGCATCAGACTTTACTGCCATCACCAGTCACATCCTAACTGGGTGTTGTTTTTGCTTTGGCTCCATCTCTTCATTCTTTCTGGAGTTCTCTCTCCACTGATCTCAAGTAGCATATTGTTCACCAGTGGGAACCTGGAATTTTAGGTCCATGAATCAAAGCAAACTGGAAGTGGTCAAACAGAAGATGGCAAGAGTAAACTTCAACATTTTAGGAATCAGCGAACTAAAATGGACTGGAATGGGTGAATTTAACTCAGATGACCATTATATCTACTACTATGGGCAAGAATCCCTTAGAAGAAATGGAGTAAATGTCATAGTCAACAAAAGAGTCCAAAATGCAGTACTTGGGTGCAATCTCAAAANGGCTTTGGCATAGTCAATGAAGCAGAAATAGATGTTTTTCTGGAACTCTCTTGCTTTTTGATGATCCAGCTGATGTTGGCAATTTGATCTGTGGTTCCTCTGCCTTTTCTAAAACCAGCTTGATAAAGTTAGTCCCTTTAAATCAATAGCTCTGAATAGTACATAAATAGTTACTGTAGGAGAAGGCAATGGCACCCCATTCCAGTACTCTTGCCTGGAGAATCCCTTGGGTGGAGGAGCCTGGTAGGCTGCAGTCCATGGGATCTGGCAAAGAGTCAGACACGACTGAGTGACTTCACTTTCATGTTTCACTTTCATGCATTGGAGAAGGAAATGGCAACCCACTCCAATATTCTTGCCTGGCGAATCCCATGGACAGAGGAAGCCTGGCGAGCTCTAGTCTATGGGGTGGCAAAGAGTTGGACAGGACTGAGCAACTAACACATANCTGAGTGACTTCACTTTCATGTTTCACTTTCATGCATTGGAGAAGGAAATGGCAACCCACTCCAATATTCTTGCCTGGCGAATCCCATGGACAGAGGAAGCCTGGCGAGCTCTAGTCTATGGGGTGGCAAAGAGTTGGACAGGACTGAGCAACTAACACATACAAACAATAAAGATTGTTTAGGGGCTACTTGAATTTTTAAATTAACCTTTGATGTATTAAATTAATAATAGGATGAATCTATTTTTTTGGTAAATGTTTCAATTTTACTTAAAATATGACTCTGCATGTAAATTTAGAACATTTCACCAGTTACTTTTAAGGGAGGTTTTAAAAATCTTTTGTGATTTAGAGACTAAAGTTATCCTAAGCATTTAAAATATAAATGTATTAATAGTAGAATAATAAAAATGTCACTAATTCTTTTCTAAAAATTTTCAGAAAATTTCAAGTACTTGAAAAACTCATACTCTAATAAAATAAATTACAAATATGGTAATTCTGAGTTCTCTTAACACTCTAATAGTATTATCAAACTTAACAATTTTTTATATATTATGCTAAAAATCAGACAAATCAATTAATTACACATTTTTTTTATTATGGTATAATACAAACAACAAAATTTACCATCAGCTTTTTTAAAGCATCCAGTTCAGTGGTATGAAATACATTCACATTTTTGTGTGGCCATCACCACTATCCATCCTCATAACTCTTTTTATCTTGTAAAACTGAAACTTCATAAACAATAATTTTCCATTCCTCCTCTAACCCCAGCTCCTGGAAACCACCATTATATTTTCTGTCTTTATGATTTTGACTACTCAAAGTACCTTCTATAAATGGAATCATATAGTTCTTGTCTTTTTGTGACAGGCTTATTTCACTTAGCATAATGCCCTTGCAGTTTACCCATGTTGTTGTAGCATGTGTCAGAACTTCCTTCTTTTGTAAGGGCTGAATGCTATTGCATTGTATCTATAGCCCCCATTTTATTTATTTATCTGTAGAGGGACTCTTGGCTTGCTTCCATGTTGTAGTTATTGTGAATAAGTGCTATGAATAGGGTTTAAAGGTATCACTTTGAAACTCTGCTTTCAATTCCTTTAGGTATATCCCCAGAAGGAAATTTGCTGAATTATATGGGTATTCTGTTTTCAATCTTTTGGGGGTACTGTCATACTGTTTTCTGGAGAAGGCAATGGCACCCCACTCCAGTACTCTTGCCTGGAGGATCCCATGGATGGAGGAGGCTGGTAGGCTGCAGTCCATGGGGTTGCTCGGAGTTGGACATGACTGAGCGACTTCACTTTCACTTTTCACTTTCCTGCATTGGAGAAGGAAATGGAAACCCACTCCAGTGTTTTTGTCTGGAGAATCCCAGGGACGGGGGAGCCTGGTGGGCTGCCGTCTATAGGGTTGCACAGGGTTGGACACGACTGAAACGACTTAGCAGCAGCAGCAGCATACTGTTTTCCACAGAGGCTATACCATTTTACATTTCTACCAACAATGTACGAGAGTTCCAATTTCTCTGTAACTTTGCTAACACCTGTTGTTTTCTGTTTTATTGTTGTTTTGATAGTCTAATGGGTGTGATGTGGTATCTCATAGTAATTTTAATTTGTATTTCTGTAATAATTAGTGATTTTGAGCATCTTTTCATGTGCTTATTGACCATTTGTATATCTTTGGAGAAAGATCTATTTAAATCCTCTGCTCATTGTTGAATCACATTGTTTGTTATTGTTGTGGTTGTATTTTAATGAGTCTTTATGTATTCTGCTTATTAATCTGTTATCAAGTATATGATTTGCAAATATTTTCTCCCATTCTGCAAGTTGAGTTCTCACTCTATAGATGGTGTCTTTTGATGCATAAAATTTTTCGATTTTCATGAAACCCAGTTAGTCTATTTTTTTCTTTTGTTACCTGTGGCTTTGGTGTCATACCCAAGAAATTATTGCCAAATACAATGTCCTGAAACTTCTTCCCTACATTTTATTCTGAGTGTTTTATTGTTTTAGGGCTTTCATTAACACTTTGATTTATTTTTAGTAAATTTTTATATATGGCATCAGTTCAGTTCAGTCGCTCAGTCGTGTCCGACTTTCTGCAACCCTGTGAATTGCAGCACACCAGGCCTCCCTGTCCATCACCAACTCCCCGAGTTCACTCAGACTCACACCCATCAAGTCAGTGATGCCATCCAGCCATGTCATACTCTGTTGTCCCTTTCTCCTCCTGCCCCCAATCCCCCCCAGCATCAGTCTTTTCCAATGAGGTGAGTTAAATTTCATTCTTTTGCATGAGGCTATCCAATTTTCCCAGCACCATTCCTTTGAAAACATTTTTCCCATTTAATGATCATGGTACCCTTATCCAAAATAAATTGACATATAGAAAAGATTTCTATCTGGCCTCTCTACTCTATTTCATTGGTCTCTCTATATATATTTATGCAAATATCACATTGTTTCATTACTATGGACTTGTATTAAATTTTGAAATCATAAAGTGTGAACCCTCGAGTTTTGTTCTTCTTTTTAAGATTATTTTGGCTATTCAGGTCCCCTGGAGATTCCATATGAACTTTAGGATGGGTTTTTCTATTTCTGCAAAAACATCATTGGGATTTTGATAGCAGTTACATTGAATCTATAGATTGCTTTGGGTAGTATTTTAACAATATTAAATCTTCCAATTCATGAATGTGGGATGTCTTTCCATTTATTTATGCCTCTTTTAATTTCTTTAAGCAGTGTTTTGAGTTTTCATTGTACAAGTCTTTCATCTGCTTTGTTAATTCTTAGATTTTCTTTCTGATGCTAAGTGGAATTGTTTTTGCAATTTTCTTTTTCAATTCTTCACAGTGTGTCTATAGAAATGCAGCTGATTTTTGTGTATTAACTGTGAATACTGCTACTTTGCTGAATTCATTTATTAGTGCTAAAAACTTTTTATGTGAAATCTTTAGGATTTTATGCATATAAGATATATAAATGTCTGGGGTGGGAGGGGGGAGGGGGTCGGGATTGGGAGCTCATATACATTCGTGGCTGATTCATGTCAATGTATGGCAAAACGAATACAGTATTGCAAAGCAAAACAAACTAAAAAATAAAAATTTAGAAAAAAAGATATATAAATGTCTTGCAATAGAGATACCTGCAAATAAAGATAATTTTACTTCTCTTCTGTTTGGATTTCTTTCTTTCTTTTTTCTTCTGATGGCTCTGGATATTATGATGTTCTAGTACAAGGTTGAACAGAAGTTTGAAAACTGGCATTCTTGCATGTTCTTGATCTTAGAAGAAAAGCTTTCAGTCTTTTACTATTAAATATTATATTTGCTATGGGTTTTTCATACATATACTTTATTATGTTGAGGTAGCTTTCTTCTAGTCCTAGTTTAACTGAATGTTTTATAATGAAAGGGTGGTGAATTTTGTCAAATTGAGATGATCATATTTTTCCTCCCTTCATTGTGTTGATGTGATTTTTTTTTTACAATGATTTTTTTCATGTAGCGAACAATTCTTGCCTTCCAGGAATAAATCCCAATTGGTTATGTTATAAAATCCTTTAAATATGCTGATGAATTCTGTTTGCTAGTGTTCTGTTGTGGATTTTTGTATCAATGTTCATAAGTGTTGTGGGGTATAGTTTCATTCTCTTGTAATGTGTGCATCTGGCTTTGGAATCAGGGTGATGCTCACCTCAAAGAATGAGAAAAATCTTCCCTCCTCTTTAATTTTTTGGGAAAAGTTTGAGAAATTGATATTAGTTATTCTTTAGATATTTGGTAGAATTCACCAGTGAAACAATCATGTCCAGGGCTTTACTTTTTTCAGAGATTTTTGATTATTGATTCAATCTCCTTACTAGTTATAGGTCTGTTTAGACTTTTTATTTCTTATGATTTAGTCTTGGTAGATTTTGTATTTCTAGGAATTTGTCCACTTCATCTAGGTTATCCAATTTGTTGGTTTGCAGTTATTCATAGCAGTCTCTTATAATCCTTTTTATTTCTGTAGAATCTAGGTAACATCTCTTTTGATTTTAATAATTTGAGTGTTCTCTCTTTTTTTCTTAGTCCATCTTGTTAAAGTTTGCCAATTTTGTTGAACTTTTTGAAGAACCAACTTTTGATTGCATTTATTTTCTCTTTTTAAAAATTCTTTATTTATCTCTGCATTAGTCTTTATTATTTCCTTTCCTCTGCTAGCTTTAGGTTTTCATTTCTATTTCTTTAAGACTGGCTGATGGATGTTATATTTGGAAACAGCAGAAGCTGGGAAAAGCAGATGGTATTGCATGTATAAATATGTGTGTGGGGTCCCTGTTACTCAGACAACCCTCACCTTCCATCAGCCCTACCATGTTGTCGTTGTTGTTCAGTCACTAAGTCATGTCTGACTCTTTGCGACCCTGTGAACTGCAGCACACCAGGCTTTTCTGTCCATCATTGTCTGTCTACCTGAGTTTGCTCAAACTCATGTCCACTGAGTCAGTGATGCCCTCCAACCATCTCATCCTCTGTCGTCCCCTTCTTCTCTTGCCTTCAATCTTTCCCAGCATCAGGGTCTTTTCAAATGAGTCAGTTCTTTGCATCAGGTGGCCAAAGTATTGGAGTTTCAGCTTCAGCATCAGTCCTTCCAATGAATGTTCAGGACTGATTTCCTTTAGGATTGACTGATTTGATCTCCTTGAAGTCCAAGGGACTCTCTAGAGTCTTCTACAGCAATTCAAAAGCGTCAGTTCTTCGGTGCTCAGCCTTCTTTATGGTCCATCTCTCACATCCATACATGACTACTGGAAAAACCATAGCTTTGACTTTATGGGCCTTTGTTGGCAAAGTGATGACTCTGCTTTTTAAAACACTGTCTAGGTTTGACATAGATATTCTTCCAAGGACCAAGCATTTTTAAATTTAGTGGCTACAGTCACCATCTACTTTGATTTTGGAGCCCAAGAAAATGAAATCTGACATTGTTTCCACATTTTCCCTATGTAGTGATAATAAGTCACTTTCAGGGGAAAAGAGGTGTTAACTCATTTATCTGTTTAATGTGTGTATGGTGGAGAGAGGAGTGGGAATACAGAGATGGTTGGCCCTTTAATATACATTTCATGGAACATAAGCAATAACAACTTCTGGCCTTGAAGTCCAAATGTGATTACAAGCTCAGAATCTCTGAGTAGATAACTTAGGAATCAGGTGCCAAAACCCCAAACCAAACAAAGAACCAAAACACAAAAGCAAAGCATAAACACTACCAATTTATGTGAGAAATGTCTAGAATCTATGAGACTGAGCCAACAAAAGATTCAGAAGAATTAAAGTCTGGGTGTTTATCACCAGTTACACTTCACAATGATCATATGGTACAACAAGGAAGTTAAAATGGTATACTAAAAGATATCTGTGCTGTCCTTATTTGTGTCCGACTCTGTGACCCTAAAGAGACTGCCAGGCTCCTCTGTCCTTGGGGATTCTCCAGGCAAGGATACTGGAGTGGGTTGCCATTTCATATTCCAGGGAATCTTCCTGACCCAAGGGTCAAACCCGTGTCTCTTGGGTCTCCTACATTGGTAGGCAGATTCTTTAGCACTGCACCACCTGAGAAATTATGGAGTAGGTACTATTGAGAAAGCCGAGACTCATATGTTTAAAATAATGTAATGGATTGCACAGAAATCAACTTAGAAACTCAGCCCAGGTTCCCCAACTTCAAATCCAGTACTTTGACTCTGCCAAGATCTCACACTTTTTGGTAAATGAGAGCCAGGAAAGAGAATTTCATGTTATTTAGCAATACAATTTAGAGATGAGGCTTTGAGCACTGGATGTACACAGAGTGACATGCTAGTGGGAATGCATCTTCTGGGATTCCCTATTGCGCTCATGGATAAGACTCTATACTTTGGACAAAATATCAATCTTTGAGCCTCAATTTCCTCTTGTAAATAGAGATAAATTACATTTTGTGTTTATTTACTTTGTCTCCCCCACTAGAATGTCACCTCTGTGAGGACAGGGACTTTTTATCCTCCCTGAGTATTTGTTGAACGTGGGAAATGAATGACTAGTGGCTCAGATGGTAAAGCACTCTGCCTGCAATGTGGGAGACCCAGGTTTGATCCCAGGGTTGGGAAGATCCCCTGGAGATGGCAATGGCAACCCACTCCAGTACTCTTGCCTGGAAAATTCCATGGATGGAGGAACCTGGTAGGCTACAGTCCATGGGGTTACAAAGAGTCGGACACAACTTCACTTTCACTTTCACTCTGTTTCTGTCACCTCTGTTGGTTTCCTAGGGCTGCTGTAACAAAGGAACACAGATCAAGACGGCTTAGAAAAACAGAAATTTATGGTCTTCCAGTTCTGGGGGCTGGAAGTCTAAGATCAGGACTTCGGNTACAAAGAGTCGGACACAACTTCACTTTCACTTTCACTCTGTTTCTGTCACCTCTGTTGGTTTCCTAGGGCTGCTGTAACAAAGGAACACAGATCAAGACGGCTTAGAAAAACAGAAATTTATGGTCTTCCAGTTCTGGGGGCTGGAAGTCTAAGATCAGGACTTCGGCAGGATGTGTTCCTGCTGAGGGCTGTGACAGAGAATCTGTCCCATGTCTCTTTCCTCAATTCTGGTGGTCTTTGGTGTTCCTTGACTTTTGCTACATGACCCTGATCTCTTCCTTCATCTGCATGTGGTGTTTCTTTGTGTGTGTATCTGTGTCCAAAATTTCCCTTTTATTAGAACACAAGTCATACTGGATTAGGAGCCCACTGATACACCACCCTTATGGCAGAAAGTGAAGAGGAACTAAAAAGCCTCTTGATGAAAGTGAAAGTAGAGAGTGAAAAAGTTGGCTTAAAGCTCAACATTCAGAAAACAAAGATCATGGCATCTGGTCCCATCACTTCATGGCAAATAGATGGGGAAACAGCATCAGACTTTATTTTTTAGGGCTCCAAAATCACTGCAGATGATGACTGCAGCCATGAAATTAAAAGACGCTTACTCCTTGGAAGAAAAGTTATGACCAACCTAGACAGCATGTTGAAAAGCAGAGACATTACTTTTCCAACAAAGATCTGTCTAGTCAAGGCTATGGTTTTTCCTGTGGTCATGTATGGATGTGAGAGTTGGACTGTGAAGAAAGCTGAGCCCTCAAGAGTTGATGCTTTTGAACTGTGGTGTTGGAGAAGACTCTTGAGAGTCCCTTGGACTGCAAGGACATCCAGCAAGTCCATTCTGAAGGAGATCAGCTCTGGGGTTTCTTTGGAAGGAATGATGCTAAAGCTGAAACTCCAATACTTTGGCCATCTCATGCAAAGAGTTGACTCATTGGAAAGACTCTGATGCTGGGAGGGATTGGGGGCAGGAGGAGACAGAGGATGAGATGCCCGAGGATGAGATGGCTGGATGGCATCACTGACTCAATGGACGCGAGTCTGGGTGAAATCCAGGAGTTGATGATGGACAGGGAGGCCTGGCGTGCTGCGATTCATGGGGTCACAAAGAGTCAGACACGACTGAGCAACTGAACTGAACTGGACACAGTCCAGTATGACCTTATTTTAACTGATTACATTTGCAACGAACCTCCTGAAAAAGGAGGTCACGTTCTGAGGTATTAGACGTTAGGACTTCAGTGTATGAGTGTGGGATGACGGGGGCAGGGGCGGGCATAATCATTCAATCCATAGCATCACTCAAATACACTCCTGAATAAAATATAGTCCTTGCTTTGAGAAACTCATAAAATTCCAAAATGACCTAAGAGGTAATTCTTGGATGCTTATAAAATTTGAACAAGAAATGGGTTTTATGCACAATAAATTAAGGAACTTTTGAGTAAAACCATTTAAGGAATTTTTATTTTAGGCTTTCTCAAGACTTCAGACTAAGAATACATGTTGTATACCCTTTTCATGGAGGATCTCACATGATTATTTTTCTACAGACTCAATGCAGTGCTGGCAGGATAGAAAAACACTGCTTTGAGAGTTAGGAAGTTGATCTTGGAAAATATTTGATGTTTGCTCCTCAGCTTCTATATTTATAAAAGGTACCATCCTTCCACAGAAACTGCTTTTGAGGATTGTTGCAAGGACAAAATAAGATCGGGTTTCTAAACGTGTTTAAAATTAGTAAAGGACTTTGTACTTAAACCATCATCAGAAATGTACAACTTTCCTCAGGTGGATAAAGATATCGGCTTTAGTGCCTAGATTTAGAAACTGGTGTAGTTAGAAATTAAAAAAATGCATCTTAATTGCTTATTTGGAATAAACATATAGCTTCTCTACTTCTCTGCTCATCTGATATATTTTGCTTCCTGGTGATTGTTGCCTGCAGCATGGAATGACACACTTGCTATGTGGTTTCCATGACCGCACGTGACCCTAGCTCACCCAGTGCCTGCTGCATGGTAGCCAGTTTGGTAAAGGACCGCTGACTTCTGTGGTGAGGGAAAGAGAGCAGAGGAAAGGAAAGCTAAGTGTCTTGATATGGGGAGAGTGGCACCGTCTTTATCTCAGAGCTACATTCTAATTTTCCATTGGTTTCCACGTACCTGCCAGGAAATAGCTGAAGATCACCCAGCTATCTGGGAGCTTGGAGAAAACTGGTCTGAGTTTTATTCTTTCTCATCACTAGGGACATAAAAATGTGTGTGTGTGTGTGTGTGTGTGTGTGTATGTGTTAGCCCTGTGTGACAAGAGCAGGAGAGAAAGCTAGTGGCAGACTGAGGTGAAAAGTACATCACTGCCTGTTTTTAGAATAGGCATTGTTTGGATTAAAAATGGAATAAAAGCATGGAAGTGAATGCTCTTCAGCCCTTTCCCTCAACAATGGACGTGCATTTGCTTCAGACTGATAGAGTTTTCGTGATAACCATGGTTACTAAAATGGATCATTTTATACTCAATGAGAGGAAGCAGCTTGACAACAGTTGCTCATTTCACAATAGTAAAACTCTTCATGGCAGTTAAAAATGGAAGAGTCATCTTATGTTTGTAAGCAACTTATTTCAGCCTAAGTTATCCATTTAAATGAAATCACATGATGAGGTTCTTAAGCTAAACAGTATGATGGGATGCTAAAATCTGGTAAACACTCAGACATGAGTACTTGAATAAGGGAACATCGTGATGTAAGCATGGCACAAATGGTGTAGAGAAATGGAACAAGATAATTTTCTTTAGTGTATTTATTAGACATGAATTGGATCTAGATAAGTGCTGTGATTCATGAGGTCGCGAAGAGTCGGACACGACTAAGCGACTGAACTGAACTGAACTGAATGGGATAATAGCAGTAATCCCACAGATAGATAGTAACAGAAAACTATTAACTCCATTTACTAAATTGTTCTCCAATATCACCACAAGAGTTTTTATTCTGAGAATATCCATAAGGCACAAATACATTTTATAAAAGAAAATTGATGTTTTGATCCATTCCCCATTTTGACAATATAGAACACTGATTTGTATTATTTGATCTACTTTCTGAAGAGGAGAAAGCACTTACTTCTCAGTATTCAATACATTTATACTTGAATTTGATGTAACCAAAAGGAAAATATTGAATAGCCAACGGACACAGAACTCTTGGGTTTTAGAAGCTTCTCTGCTCTTGAGCAAAGCTTGCTCAGGATCCCAAAAATATATGTCCATGTTATAAAGCTCTTAGAGAATTCCTTCAAATAGGATGCAAATACAAAGTATAGTTTGGTTTCTTGTCTTTATTCAAAAACCTTACCAGTGAATATTTAATGAATGTCAGTTGTGATAAGCTGTTTGAAATCCCCTCATTTAATTTTAAGAACCTCTCCTTCCAACTGATAAATGAATGTATTTAAAATTTTTTCTTTCCTTGTTGACATAGTTTTATTTATTAATTTTTAAGTTTTTATTTTTTATTGAAGTGTAGTTGATTTACAATATTGTGCTAATCTCAGGTGTATGGCAAAGTGATTCAGTTATACATATACCTATTCTTTTTCAGATTCTTTTCCCATTTAGATTATTATGGAATATTGAATAGAATTCCCTGTGTTACACAGTAAGTCTTTGTTGATTATTTAACATGTAGTTGTGTGTATATGTTACGTATGAATGTATTTGAAATAGTGGCCACAATGTACAAACTGTAGAGTATTTAGATTGATTCATATGGAATTGCCATATTTGACCGATGTTATAAAATTCCTTAAGTTTTGACACACACACACACACATATATGCACACGTCAATAAAGCGGATTTTGCTTCTAATCCCCTGTTATTGCATATTCTTGTCATTGTTATTTCTATTAATTCTAATGTATGGAGTATGCCTGAATTAACTTGCTGCATGATGAACAACTAGAGAATCTCAATGGCACATAATAGTAGACACAAGATGCACTCCAGATCTTCTGGTCTGCTTCATATATCTCTTAGTCCCCTTGTCCCAGCAGACTCCCACTGCATGTCTATGTCATGGCAGTATTAGAAGTGCAAGAGGGCAAGCAAAACATTCAAGGCTCCTTAAGGCCTGGGTGTCACACCAACACAATGTCATTTCTAACACCCCATCCCTTTGGCCAAATAAGTAAGTAAAGCATGACTATAGAGAGGAGGTGAAGAATTGAGGTCAATAGTAAAAACCTGCACAGTGACTAGCATTGAAAAAGCAATGTATTATCTCTTAATGTCACTGAAGTTTGCTAGGGAAGTACCTTACTATACAAAAAGGAAAACATCATCATAGTTGTTATCATCATCATCATCAATTTGATCTCAGGCACGTATCATGCTGTCTACTTGCCAATGCCTCATCTAAAAGCTTTACATTTGATTTTTCCAATAACTCAATGAAGTCATCACTAATAGTATCCCCCTACTTATAACTAGAGAAACAAGGCACAGAGAAATTAGTAAAGATGTTCATTGTTTTCAAGAGATTGAGAATACTGGTATTTCAAACTGCTCTATTCTAGCACAGAATCATGTATTGGAAGATGTGACTATGTTTAAGAGGTTTTAACTTCTTGTCAGGGCACTTATCTTCTCTCTAAGTCACAGAGAGGAAGACCATCTCCACAGTGGATGGGATGACCACAGAATACTAGTGGGATTCTGTTGGTTACTCCCCGGTTCAGTGGCCTAGTCAATCAGGTATTTTTCTGGACTGTTTTGTCCATTTTTCTACCTGGAAACAAGAGAGTCAGATCTACCACTCACCATTTTTCTTTTCTTTCTTAGTGATTCTTTTGCTCATCTAGTATATTTTTCCTTTCAGCACACTGGTAGGATGTCATTTAAATGCATTATCAAAAGACTCATATACTTTTACATTCAATAAATTATTGCATCCAGCCATTCTATCTGCAGTACTTATCCCTTTGCTTTATAGAACATGACCAGCTTCCCTTTGGCTACAGAAGTAACTTGACCCAAAGAGAACCAGAGAGCCAGGGCCAAGGTAGAGCAGAAAAACACAAATGAATTCCTGAAGCATTCAATTCCATTTAGAACCTAGAAAAGAAAACACAGCTAGTCTGGTCCAGTGTGAGAAATTACTCTCAGCATTTTATATAAAGAAAAATCAAGACTTCAAAGGAATGTGTGATAGATAACATATGCGTGTGTGCTAAGTGGCTTCAGTCATGTCTGACTCTTTGCAACCCTATGGACTGCAGCTGCCAGACTCCTCTGTCCATGGGATTCTCCAGGCAAGAATACTGGAGTGGGTTGTCATGTCCTCCTCCAGGGGATCTTCCAAACCTGGGGATCAAACCTGGGTCTCCTTTGTCACCTGCATTGCAGGCAATTTCTTTATCACTGAGCCACCAGGGAAGCCCATGATAATGTATACATTCATACAATCTTTGGTAAGTCCTTATATACCATTAATTCTTACAAGATTTTTAAAAAGTCCATGAGTTTAATTTTTTTGGATCTGCTCCCCCAATTTTTTGACTCAATTTTTTCTTGCCACAAATACTTTGTATTAAAAACTTTTTACTGGATATATTAAATTGTAGCTTTTCCTGATATTATTTTCACTTCTAGGCATTTAAAAGTTAATTACATAGTCAAGTATTAGGGAAATGCTTCCTTTTCATTCATCAACAGTCAAGTGTCTCTGGATGCCCTACGTGCTGGGTGCTGGTCCAGCTGCTCGAGCCATGAGCAAATGGGGCTGGAGGTACCTTGCTTCAGCGCACAACTTCAGGGTTTACCTTGGAAATCTAACCTGGCTCATCATCTGCAAGGTGGGTGACACACGCTCTTTTGGGAAAGGAATGCTGTGAGTTTTAGAACGATACCTAAGGGCTGCTCTTTCCTTGCTCTTCCCAAACCACAGAAGAAGTGCTACTCGCTGTAAATGTGTAAGAAGTGCATTTGATAATGCTATCTTTTTGAGGTGTCATTCCTCTCGGAAACTTTCTGGCTTCTCAGCTTTCACTGCAGTGATATTGCAGGGTTACAAACAAGCATCTCACTAGGGAGTAGAGATGGTGTCTGTCTCATTTTTCAGAAACCCTGACAAATGTGAGTCTTGGCCAGCAGAAGGAGCGAGACACAGGTGATGTGAGATTGGGGGTGCAGCCTTGCTCTTTCAGCATTGATTTACTTTGGCAAAACTTTCATTCATTTTTAATTAAAAAAGATTAACTCCTCTTATGGACTGGGAACTGGGCTAGGCATTGGACATAAAGAACTAAAGCAGTGTGAGCCCTAACTTCCTAGAGTTTGGGGATGGAGGATGATAATCACTAATAAATTACAAACAAGCTGACACATAAATAAAATAGTTTCAAATTGTGATTTCTGCTAAGGAGAAGCCAAGGGGGCTGAGACAGGGAATAACCAGCAGGGGAGAGTTGAGGGAGTCACACTTGTTCCTCCTGCTTCCTTTTCAGGGGGTGTGTGAACAGGGGACCCCTTCTCATTGCTCAGATCAGAAATCATCCAAAAGGGTTGCTTTAGAAAATGAAATGATGGATCATGTACAACAAGGTTCTCTGGAGACCCTGACGGTTTGCTCTCTGACTCCCAGACAGAGTTTTGGCTTTCCTACATGCCAGGGCTCTGCTGAGCTGACAAAAAGCTTTCCTTCAATTCAATGACTTATGGTACAGAGACAATGCCTTCTGTGGAAATGTTCCTGAAGGCTCAATTATTAGAAGAAAAATGACTCTCAACTAGGATGTGTTATGTTTTTAGTTTTTCACACATGTATGTGTTTGATACTGAGCTAGTTTTATACCAAGGCACTCCTATACTGATCAAATAATAACATACAATTAACATTGCTAATTGATTCTTTCCTCCAAGAAGAATTATGAGGATTTGGGTTAGTTAGCAGGATGTTAGACTCATAGATGATATTTTAAAATATTTGTTGTGTGTTGTGAAACCTGAAGAACTTGAAGAATTAAACCAATGTGCTATAGCCTGTATATACCATTGTTGGTCGAGTTACTAGTTAACTTATATTTTTATGAATTCTTCTCTGAGAGAGTTCTTCGAACAAGGGACGTGTGTGCACACATGCTGTTTTTCAGGAATATCTGTATTACCCACAAAAACAGAGGGTTTAGAGGAAAATGTAAGACAACTTATAAAATATTATGAGCTGATTTTTTTCTTCTAAAGAGTGGATTTTAGCATTTTCCTTATAGTAAGAGCCACTGGGCCATGTTGATGGCTGGTCCCATGCTGTGGAGCCTTTGGAGAGTATGCACTAATAGGCAGCCATGCTGATAGAACAGTGAAGGAGTCGTCGGGGAATGGAAGCCAAACCGTGGACCAATACCTACCCCGTCCATGCCTGAACATTAGGCTGGCAGTGAACAGCCTCATAAATGAATAGTGCCTGTCTGCCTAGGGTCTACACAAGGAGGAGGAATAAATGAGGNAAACCTGGGGATCAAACCTGGGTCTCCTTTGTCACCTGCATTGCAGGCAATTTCTTTATCACTGAGCCACCAGGGAAGCCCATGATAATGTATACATTCATACAATCTTTGGTAAGTCCTTATATACCATTAATTCTTACAAGATTTTTAAAAAGTCCATGAGTTTAATTTTTTTGGATCTGCTCCCCCAATTTTTTGACTCAATTTTTTCTTGCCACAAATACTTTGTATTAAAAACTTTTTACTGGATATATTAAATTGTAGCTTTTCCTGATATTATTTTCACTTCTAGGCATTTAAAAGTTAATTACATAGTCAAGTATTAGGGAAATGCTTCCTTTTCATTCATCAACAGTCAAGTGTCTCTGGATGCCCTACGTGCTGGGTGCTGGTCCAGCTGCTCGAGCCATGAGCAAATGGGGCTGGAGGTACCTTGCTTCAGCGCACAACTTCAGGGTTTACCTTGGAAATCTAACCTGGCTCATCATCTGCAAGGTGGGTGACACACGCTCTTTTGGGAAAGGAATGCTGTGAGTTTTAGAACGATACCTAAGGGCTGCTCTTTCCTTGCTCTTCCCAAACCACAGAAGAAGTGCTACTCGCTGTAAATGTGTAAGAAGTGCATTTGATAATGCTATCTTTTTGAGGTGTCATTCCTCTCGGAAACTTTCTGGCTTCTCAGCTTTCACTGCAGTGATATTGCAGGGTTACAAACAAGCATCTCACTAGGGAGTAGAGATGGTGTCTGTCTCATTTTTCAGAAACCCTGACAAATGTGAGTCTTGGCCAGCAGAAGGAGCGAGACACAGGTGATGTGAGATTGGGGGTGCAGCCTTGCTCTTTCAGCATTGATTTACTTTGGCAAAACTTTCATTCATTTTTAATTAAAAAAGATTAACTCCTCTTATGGACTGGGAACTGGGCTAGGCATTGGACATAAAGAACTAAAGCAGTGTGAGCCCTAACTTCCTAGAGTTTGGGGATGGAGGATGATAATCACTAATAAATTACAAACAAGCTGACACATAAATAAAATAGTTTCAAATTGTGATTTCTGCTAAGGAGAAGCCAAGGGGGCTGAGACAGGGAATAACCAGCAGGGGAGAGTTGAGGGAGTCACACTTGTTCCTCCTGCTTCCTTTTCAGGGGGTGTGTGAACAGGGGACCCCTTCTCATTGCTCAGATCAGAAATCATCCAAAAGGGTTGCTTTAGAAAATGAAATGATGGATCATGTACAACAAGGTTCTCTGGAGACCCTGACGGTTTGCTCTCTGACTCCCAGACAGAGTTTTGGCTTTCCTACATGCCAGGGCTCTGCTGAGCTGACAAAAAGCTTTCCTTCAATTCAATGACTTATGGTACAGAGACAATGCCTTCTGTGGAAATGTTCCTGAAGGCTCAATTATTAGAAGAAAAATGACTCTCAACTAGGATGTGTTATGTTTTTAGTTTTTCACACATGTATGTGTTTGATACTGAGCTAGTTTTATACCAAGGCACTCCTATACTGATCAAATAATAACATACAATTAACATTGCTAATTGATTCTTTCCTCCAAGAAGAATTATGAGGATTTGGGTTAGTTAGCAGGATGTTAGACTCATAGATGATATTTTAAAATATTTGTTGTGTGTTGTGAAACCTGAAGAACTTGAAGAATTAAACCAATGTGCTATAGCCTGTATATACCATTGTTGGTCGAGTTACTAGTTAACTTATATTTTTATGAATTCTTCTCTGAGAGAGTTCTTCGAACAAGGGACGTGTGTGCACACATGCTGTTTTTCAGGAATATCTGTATTACCCACAAAAACAGAGGGTTTAGAGGAAAATGTAAGACAACTTATAAAATATTATGAGCTGATTTTTTTCTTCTAAAGAGTGGATTTTAGCATTTTCCTTATAGTAAGAGCCACTGGGCCATGTTGATGGCTGGTCCCATGCTGTGGAGCCTTTGGAGAGTATGCACTAATAGGCAGCCATGCTGATAGAACAGTGAAGGAGTCGTCGGGGAATGGAAGCCAAACCGTGGACCAATACCTACCCCGTCCATGCCTGAACATTAGGCTGGCAGTGAACAGCCTCATAAATGAATAGTGCCTGTCTGCCTAGGGTCTACACAAGGAGGAGGAATAAATGAGGCTGACTTCTCCTACATGCAAGGTGGGTCTCCAGCTCACAAATAAAGCCCTGTGTCTTTCCTGAGCTACTTTCAGGAGGTTTGTTGACAACATCTCTCTCTTATTTATTATTAGCCCAGGATGGTTTATAGAAACACTGGCTTTTCAACAGCTAGGGAAAAAAGGAAAGATGGCAAGGGAGAGGCAAGTAAATATCTTGACAGTGATTTTTGTTTCCTTTCTTTCTTCATTCCTTCTGCCTCCTTCTCATCTTCTCCCCCTCTCATTCCTTCTTTTCTTCATTTTTTAAAAAGTATGACTTACCTACCTACTTCGATCATCCCTTGGGCACGAGCAAGGCTGTCACTGGTATTTCCTGGCAAACTGGACCTAGCCCCTTGCCCTGATTTTGTTGCCACACCAACAAAGCATTGGACTCACCTTCTCTCCGTGGAGGGGTGAACAGCAGGTCCCAGCAGCAAGGCTGAAGGATGGCAATACCGCAGTCAGCCTCTCAGCCTAAAGCAACTCCCAGCAAATTGGGATAAACCTTTACATTTCTTTGGAATATTTGGAATCTTTAGATGCCTATAATTGAACAGATGGTAAGGGATGGATTTCAATTTTTTTTTTCCCCCTTGAGAGGGTTATCAAAGAGTAAAAACCCTCCCTATAATTTTGGAGGTGAAATTCCTCTATCTTCCATCCTATCCCTTTCCTGATCACACATGAATTCTAGGTCATTATAGGAATAACTCAGTTAATCATGTTTCTCAGGTTTTATTTGGTACATGGATCCCCTGGGAGGGAACATTCTGTCCCAGTCAGTAGGTGAGGCCCAAGATTCTGTGTTTCTAATAAGCTCCCAGGTAATACTGATGCTGCCACGCCAGGACCACATTTTGAGATACAAGGGGCTATTGAGTTTGAATACCCATGCTTTAGAATGGACTCTGGCATGTGCATTTCTATTTTTCAAGGATTTTTACTTTAGCCAGATCCAATTTAAAAATGTATCTTTAAGTGATGCTAAGTGGAATGTCTATCGTGAAACTCTGCAAATTATCTTGAAAGATAACAAACTGAACACCACAGTTAAAGACTTCTTACAGGCTGAGGTTGTTCATCACCTTTGCATACCTTCTCTTTTTGATATGGAGAACCATGAGGAAAACTGCTGAGTCATAACAGAGTTCATTCTTATTAAGTGTATCCTGAGACAGCGAGACTCTTCCTGTTCCTTCCAGTGACGCTTAGTGAACAGCAAACTGTCTCCTTTCTGACTTAGTTTTTACAGTCACACATTGTGAAAACGAGTGGATACTCTTTCAACACAGCTTCACAGATTCTTTATTGAGATTATACAATCAAACATGGGACTTATGACTTACATACTATGTATTTCATTTAGATGGATCTAGGGAAATGTGTAAAAATATAATTTTCAATTATGATGCTTATTATGTGCCAAATACCATGCTTACCATGTAGTAAGTAATACATTTGATCCTCCAAAAAATCACATTAGGAAGGTATTATCTTCATTTTATGGTTAGAGAATTAGAGGTACCAAGACAATAAATAACTTTATCCTTGTTAAGACAAGCACAGGGACCTTTTATGGTAAGAGGTTGCAAGCTGAGGGCCTACAATTCAACTTTTGATATTTTTATTTGCATGAAGATTTTTTTTAAATTGAATTGATTGTCAATAGATACTCTTTCCTGTTTATTAAAAATACCTGGAGTATCTGGCAGCTTTAGACTTGCATTCCTATATAGCAAGCATCAGCTAGTACAGAGTAGCAAAACCGTCTTTAGGAGGGCTGTGAGCGTCCAGCTTGTCACAATTTTTACCTCTCCCATGTTACTCATATTTGTCAGTTCCTGGCTCCAATAGCCATTTGAGTTTGAAATCTCTGTGCATACTCATTGTTGAAGATCTTCATGAAACTAGGAGTCACCACCCTAGTTAGGATTTGATTGAGCTTTCACGGGCTGGAAGTCACTCTGCTGGGTTCTACAAGGCTTGGGTACTAAAGACCTATGGCCCAGCCCTCAAGACTTCTTCTGCTCTGATCATACAGAAATACTGTCAGAGTTTAAAGTATAGTATTTCCTGTCATGTAGTGTCAAGGAATACTGTCAGTAACCCTAGGGTGTGTTAAGGGCAGGACGATATGCTGGGCTACCAGGAAACTGACTCAGTTGTGCTCCATCTTGCCTCTCCTTTCTTTCAAATTTACCATTTTACTTTTTGCAATAATTCATAGCGTAAGATGCAGAAGGTGCCAAGGGTAACTCCCTAGAGAGGGGAATAATTTCAAAGATTTGTGCTATAAAAGGCCTCTAATATTTATGTTGAGAGAGAGAGAGTGAGTGAGATATAGGGAGCTTTACTTTTTCAATGTTTTATCCTTTAGAAAAGAATTGGGTTATCTTATTAAAGAGTTACTTGAAGAAAGGCATTTTCAATTTGGGCATGATTGACTCATCACCTTTCACAGTCTGGGTCATCAAAGATGTGGCTCTTCCAGAGAGAATTTTCAAGACCTGGGACAGTCAGAGGGGGTGTGAGTGTGTGTGTGTACATTTATGTGTGACTGTATGCCTGCCGAGAGAGCTCTTCTGACTGAAGGGGCCTGGTTCAAAGGGAAACTACATTTTCTGGTCTGGGTGAGTGGGAAGGGGTATAGTACATATGGATAAGGCAAGTGAACATGCTTTTAATCAGCCTGAAACACTAGCTGGCATAGATTTCTTTTGCTTCCAAGCAGTCATGTAAATATGAGTGCTTAGGCCAGAGCTCATTATTATTTCTGAGTGGTGTCCTTGGCCTCTAAAGAAATGGGACCTGCTATGAATTTCTGTGTTCTCTGACTTCTGTAATCTCTCCGCAAAGCCCTCCTGCTTCCCACTCTGCAAGAGTTTCACAGGATGTGTCTTTGAACTGTTTATCTCCAGGAAGGACTGGGGCCTCTGCCAGTTCTTCCAGCTTCAAGGGCAGCAGGTGCATTAACTCTAGACTGTCCTGGACGTTGTTAGCTGAGGCAGTGGCAGATAGAACACAGAAGGAAGGGAAAGGGACACAGAAGAGAGTGGCTGTTTGCTGAGGCCAAGGCTATGGGGAGATTTTAGGGAGACTGGTGCAGAAGAGAGAAACAAGACAAGGGGGATTTGGAATAGTGGACGATCCAGTCGACCAGTGCCTGCCCGGCACGATAGGGGAAAGAAATGTGACTATAAAAGCAGTCTTTACTGAGCTCTTATTGTGGAGAGCTGGCCCTGCTTCAAGTACTATGCGATACTAACATTCTCATTTTACAGAGGAGGAAGCAGAAACACAGTGAGGTTAAGTAATTTGTCCTTTGCCACATAGGGAGTAAGTGGTAGAGCTAGGATCTAGGCATCCAGGTTCTGCTGCTCTAGCTGACAAAACCCTCTGCTAGGATGGCTCTGAAACAGAGGAGAAGAAAAGGAGCACGGCTGGGGAAGAGCTGGGTAGAAGAGGGGCATAGGGAGAAGGAAGGTGGAGAATTCTCCACTCTGTTTGGTCTCATTCTGGATGAGGCTCATCAGAGACTTGAAGCAAGAGAACCAAAAGCTAAAGGAGTTCGTCACCACTAACCTGGCCTTAAAAAAATGTTGGAGACTTCCTTAAAGAGAAAAGGGCATAACTAGAAACAAGAAAATTATGGAAGAAAAAAAAACTCACACATTAAAAATAATATAGTAAAAGTAGCGGTCAGCCACTTATAAAGTTAGTGGTGGTGGTGGTGGTGGTTAATCGCGACCCCATGGACTAGAGCCTGCTAGGCTCCTCTGTCCTTGGGATTCTCCAGGCAAGAGTACTGGAGTGGGTTGCCATTAAGTTAGTAGGAAGGTTGAAAAACAAAAGTACAGAAATTATCTATATCTGACATAATATGTTAGGTGATATACAAAATAAAATACATATAAAATATAACACCCAAACCATAAAACATAAGGGTAAACTAAAAATGTAGTACTTTTAGAATGGGTTCAAACTTAAGTAACCATCAACTTAAAATAGACTGCCATCTAAATGGCAACCCACTCTAGTACTCTTGCCTGGAGAATCCCATGGCAGGAGGAGCCTGGTAGGCTACAGTCCAGGGGGTCGCAAAGAGTCGGACACGACTGAGCGACTTCATTTACTATGGTAACAATAAACCAAAAACCTATAACTAATACACACATAAAAAAAAGAAGAATACATAATACCCTAAAGAAAGTCATCAAATCAAAAGGAAAAGAGAACAAGAGAAGAAAGGATCAGAGAATGACAAAAACAACCAGAACAATGAATAAAGTGGAATTAAGTAGGTATCTATAAGCAAGTACTTTAAATGTAAATGGACTGAATGCTTCAATTAAAAGACATAGGATGGCTGCTGCTGCTGCTGCTAAGTCACTTTAGTTGTGTCCGACTGTGTGTGACGCCATAGACTATAGCCCACCAGGCTCCCTCGTCCCTGGGATTCTCCAGGCAAGAACACTGGAGTGGGTTGTCATTTCCATCTCCAATTAGGATGGGTGGATGGATTAAAAATATAAGGCCTGCATATATGAGATCAGAGCCTCACTTCAGATGCAACACACACACAAATTGAAAGTGAAGGAAAGAAAAAGGATATTCCATGCAAATAGAAAGACAAAGCCAGGTGGCCATACTTATATCAAAAAATACAGACTTTAAAGCAAAGACTAGCAAGAAACAACAAAGGGCTTACATAATGATAAATGGATCAATACAAGAGGAAATAACACTTATAAATATCTATGCACCCAACATAGGAACACCTCAATATATAAAGCAAATATTAACAAACATAAAAGGAGATTTTGAAAGTAGTACAATAATAGTAGGGGAACTTAGTACCCATTTACATCAATGGATAGATCATGCAGACAAAAATCAATAAGTAAACATGGGCTTTAAATAACACTTTACACCAAATGATATATGTAGCACACTCTACCTCAAAATAGCAGAATACACTCTCTTATCAAGTATACATGGAACAATTCTCCAGAATATAACACATGTTAGATTATGAAATGTCTCAATAAATTTAGGAAGCATAAAATGACATCAAGCATCTTTTTTGACCACAATTATATGAAACGAAATCAGTTACAAAAAGAAACCTGGAAAAAAACAGAAATATGTGGAGGCCAAACAATATGCTACTGAACAGCCAGTGAATCACTGAAGAAATCAAGGGGGAGATTAAAGAAAAATACATTGAACCAAATATAAATGAAAACACAGCATTCTAAACTCTATGAGACATGGCAGAAGCAATTCTAAGAGGAAACTTTAGAGCGATACAGGCCTACTTCAGGAAATAAGAAAAGGCTCAAATAACCCTACACCTAAAGAAAGAACAAACAAAGCCCAAGATTTGTAGAAGGAGGGCGATAATAAACATCAGGTAAATAATATAGAGACTAAAAAAGGTCAGTAGATAAGATCAATGAAACTAAGCTGATTCTTTGAAAAGATAAGCATGATTAATAAGTCTTTTGCCAAACTTATCAAGAAAAAAAGAGGGCCCAAATAAATAAAAGACTTATTGCGGCAATCAATTGGTAATGGATATTAATGTCAAATCACTATACTGTACACTTGAAACTAATATAACCTTGTATGTCAACTATATGTCAATTGAAAATGAATCTAGGTATCTGCTTTTGCTGTATCACTTGTACATGTGGCTTTGAGCCTGTTTCCTTGTGTACAAACTATGCCTGATAGAGTAAGTGCTTGTCAGAGAAATGAGAAAGTTAGAACACACGTTGGGCATAGTGCTTTGCATGTGGTGGGACACTAGATGTTGAGGCTGTTTCTGTTAACACATGAGTAGAAAGCTTAATCTGATCATTTCACTGGTGTGCATGGTAAGTTACTTTCCTTCTGTGACACATGTTCTTGGCTGATGTCCCTGCCTCTCTGCTGTTGGGTAGACCTGTCAACTTCTTTATTTGCCTCTTATCGCTCTGTTGATTATTTGAAGAGTCTGCAAGAGCATCACATTTTCCTCTTTTCACAGGATCAGTGATCTTGGCCTCCTGAGCCTGTGTTATTGACCATTCTGTTAGTTACTGCCACAGCTAAGTGGTATCAGTGGCAAAATCACTGCTATGAACCTAACAGCCTCTTGGAGTCCTAAGGACCACATTTTTCTGTCTTGCCATAGCAGGGTCATTTGCTCAAAGTCACAGAAAATTGATTCTTCTGTTTTCTTTATTGTGACTGATCAGATCTCAGAGTTTACCAGACCCTGCTGTCACTGACCCTGGTGCTGTCTAGAGGTTGCCTTCTAATTGGACAGTGTGGCTGAGAGGAGACAGGTATTCACAACTGGGAGGCGAGGGGACAGCAGTACCTCCTTGTTTCCCATCTCACCTGTACCTAGCTGATTTCAGTCCGTCTTCATCTCCACTGAGGACCCGTGTAGATGCAGCAGTGACACAGGCAAGGCTTAGTGCCCTCTGGTCTTTCCTTTCAAGGATCTGCTCTTCACTTCCCCTTCCTGCTCTTGCTTTATTCTCTGCAGGTTGTTAATTAATCTTGACTTGAAATGTCACTGTTCCTAGTGGTGTTTGATTTTTAATAGAAAAATAGTGAAGAAAGAAAAGCCTGTAGGATCCCAAAGGATATATATTTCTGGAGGTAGAATTTCAGGTTTTGGCACAAGATTTCCTAGTTGTTGAAATTCCCAACCCTAGTCCTTTTCACTTTTGGCTCCTTGTGCTCAGACTGCTCTTCTTCCTAATTAACAGCCAACTCGTCACCTCTCTTCGTTCAGGTCCCTGCAAAAATATCATCTCCCCAGAAAAGCTTATGCTGGGTTCTTCCTGTAGTCTATTATCCCCCATCAACATTGATCTTGCCTTAATCTTTTTCATAATACTTACCACTAATTGATACTATATTCTCTATTTTAATTATCTGTGTACCCTAAACAGAATTCAAGCTATGTGAGCTCAGAGACATTGTCTCATCATTACCCTGTGCCCTAAAATAGTAACTGAACTGAACTGAACTGAGGCACTATAGGATTTTTTGAGAAATTCAAGTGAGTCATTGGAACACATTTTTTTCTGGTACTTCTTAATTTTATCTTTATATTTGTATATAATATGATTATGTCTTCAGTGTATTGTGTACCTTTATTCATTGGTTGAATTAACAGAAATTGTTAACATCTACTAAGTTGCAATCATTGGGCTGGTGATGAGAATAGGCAAAAATACATAAGGCACAATCTCAGCCTTCAAGCTGTTCATGTCTAGTTGAGAAACATGAGTAACAGACATATACAATAGAGTGTTAGGATTGGCAAGATAATACGTATCTGTAGTATTTCAGTATAGTGATAAAAGATGAGTAAGAATTAGCCAGGAGACTCGGATGATAAAGATGTCTTTCCAGGCAGAGGAGGTTAGCATTTGTAAGGTCAAGAAGGTATAAGAGTTCATGGCAAATTCATTGAGGTGCAAGAAGTTGATAATGCCCATATAGATAATATGAAAAAAAATTGAGTGAGATGGAGCTGAACCCAAGTGAGATAAGTTGGGAAGTTATACAAAGTCACGAATGTCATTTTAAAGGACTCGGATTTTTTCGTCAAAGAGCCAACAAAGGAGTTTTAACAAGATGAGATGCAATTAGATATGTGTTGATTTACCCTCCTTGCTTCCTTTCAGATTTCCTTCTACACCCAGAATTAGCACCAGCCACAACAGAGGACCAGTACAGGTGTAGAAAAAAATTGTATATTTACATTAAGTATGACTAGGGTCAGTGAGAGATAAAAAAAAAATGTCTATAGTACTCAGGTGGTTCTCTGGTTGGCATAGCTCTTTATAAAACTTTTTTAAATGCAAAATTTCAAACACAGGCAGAATAAGCACATGATTTAATTAATCTCCATGAACTCACTACCCAGCTTCAAAATTTGTCAATATTCTGTCATTCTTGTTTCATCTGTACTTCTATCTACTTTTGATCCTAGCCAGTAAAAACTAAGAGGTTTATAACGTTCGATCAGATGGAGTCATAGACAAGGGAGCAAGGGAAGACTATAAATTCAGGGTTCTGGGTGAAGGATTGGTCTCAGGCAAGCTCAGAATGGAGGAAAGAGGAAAGAAAGAAATCAGTTCATTCAGTCGCTCAGTCGTGTCCGACTCTTTGTGACCCCATGAATGGCAGCACGCCAGGCCTCCCTGTCCATCACCAACTCCCGGAGTTCACTCAAACTCAAGCCCATCGAGTCGTGAGCCATCCAGCCATCTCATCCTCAGTCGTCCCCTTCTCCTCCTGCCCCCAATCCCTCCCAGCATCAGAGTCTTTTCCAATGAGTCAACTCTTCGCATGAGGTGGCCAAAGTACTGGAGCTTCAGCTTTAGCATCATTCCTTCCAAAGAAATCCCAGGGCCGAGCTCCTTCAGAATGGACTGGTTGGATCTCCTTGCAGTCCAAGGGATTCTAAAAAGTCTTCTCCAGCACTACAGTTCAAAAGCATCTGGATGTGAATAAATGTCTAGGTGGAAGGAATGATGCTGGTGGGAAAGCAAGCTTCTTAAATGCAGGGTCTATGTCCTATCTGTCTTTGAATTGCTTGCAGTAAGCACAGTGCTGCATGTGTTAAGCATTCAATAAGCATTTGTTCAATTGAATTGAGCTCATGCCCGGGGTCCCTGTCTTTCTCATGAAGTCTAGGCTTGGTCATTGATGGGAATGAGACAGACAGAGAGAAAAGAACACAGGGTCATAAAGCTATAAACTAGCTTCAGTGGTACATGGAGTACCTGCCACTGGTCCACACATGAAGAAGCTTCTTTTAATGTGTTCTACAAAGTATGTGCAATATCAAGAAGAGTAGTTTTCTTCTTCAGTGTTTAAAAAAAAAAGGGTAGTGAGTGATTTAAGAGCAAGCATTTTCAGTCTTTGCATTCCCTTTTATAGCTACCTACTTAGAGGACTTGGGGTTCAAAAAGATTACAGAAAAGATTTTGAACTTCAGTTTTCTTCTCTGGTTTCCCTTTCATTTCCTTTATTTCTTAGCTATCATTGTATACCATGAATGCAGCTTGTTCTTCTCTAATCTAACAAAAGTATCTTGACTCGGTTTTCTAAAGGGCCAAGACTGAAACTCAATGAGTCAGAGATCTTCCTCCTTGTGCCACCTTGTTTCAGAGAAGACAAAACAGGATAAACTAAGATAAAACAACAGATTTAACTTGGAAT
Organism: Neotragus moschatus; assembly: GCA_006410615.1. Classification (NCBI taxonomy): domain Eukaryota; kingdom Metazoa; phylum Chordata; class Mammalia; order Artiodactyla; family Bovidae; genus Neotragus; species Neotragus moschatus. The sequence goes on from SJYA01002681.1 coordinate 156,596, forward strand.
CTATAAAATGTGATTATGTGGAGCCAATTAACATATTCAGTGCTAAAGTTGCAAACAAGTTGTAATGATCTCTTAGATAATTCAGACTGGGTGAAATGCACATTTCATGTTATATATTTATAATTATTCATCTAAAATATATTCTGAAAAGCAATAGGCATTCAGATATATTAATCTGAATATCAAAGATGGTGTATAGTTGTTACAGTTACTGGGCATTACCACTTGATATAAAAGAAATGAAGGGAAGAAGGTTATTAGAATTTTTAAAGCTATTTTACAGATGTTTCTATCTCCATCATTCTGCCAAAATTTAAAATCCTTCGGACTCAAATTTTCATTACACAAGAGTTCATACCCTTCACATGCTGGTAAATTTTTATGGTCATGAAATATCCTATCCTTCCTATTTTCTGCAAATGTTATTCAGTTCTAGAAACTTATTAAACACTTGGCTCAGACAGGTAAAGCGTCTGCCTACAATGTGGGAGACCTGGGTTCAATCCTTGGGTCGGGAAGATCTCCTGGAGAAGGAAATGGCAACCCACTCCAGTATTCTTGCCTGGAAAATCCCATGGACAGTGGAACCTGGTAGGCTACAGTCCATGGGTTTGCAAAGTGTCGGACACGACTGAGCAACTTCACTTTCATTTTCACTGTTAAACACCAATTATGATTACTGCCATACTCAGTGAACTTGAGTCTGGTTGATAGCACCTAACTGAAAAAATCACCTTGTATATAAAGGCTTTCCCAGAATTAACCAGTTGTTGAGATCTTNTTTGCAAAGTGTCGGACACGACTGAGCAACTTCACTTTCATTTTCACTGTTAAACACCAATTATGATTACTGCCATACTCAGTGAACTTGAGTCTGGTTGATAGCACCTAACTGAAAAAATCACCTTGTATATAAAGGCTTTCCCAGAATTAACCAGTTGTTGAGATCTTCTCTTTCAAGTTCCAGTCACTTCCTACTCTTATCCCTATTATAGCAATTCTCACAGTATTATATAATAATATTTTGGTTTTGTCTCTAGATGGATGGAGGGCCAGGGTCATGCCACTTTCCTCTGTCTGTGGGAGAGAGCTTTCCACGGCATTTCTCTGTGCCTCATGTCAAGTTTTGTCAGGGACTGTCTTTTCAAGGATGTTTGTCTAGCAAACAGCCTGGGAACATGCTGTGTTTCACATGCTCTGAGGGGCAGAGGGAGGATGTTTTTCTGAGCAGGATAATAAAGATGCCTTCCATGCGGCAAAGCTTGAGTAGATTTCTAGAAACCTCCTTTAAAAGATGGTATTGCCTAAACTCCAGGTTCCTCAGCTGTGACACAAACTCACTGTGTGCCCAGCATCCACCATGGCTTCCTCCCACATCACCTGCCATCAGCTTGGGCTGAGCAAGGAAGGAAGATGGATGTGAATGTGAGGCTCATCCTGCCTGCCATGCTGTGAGTAATCAGGCCTTTTTCTTCGAGCCCAGGGTCTTGTATATTCTGCCAACGTCCGTGAAATGGGGTAGGCTAATTTGTTAGCTTGAAAGTAGGGCAAAATTACAGACCTTTCACTGTTCTTGAGTTTCTTCACTATCTAGGGCGTTGCCTGGCACAGTGTAGAGGGGTGAACTAGGCTGTTCAGTGTGCATTTAATTATAATTTTAGCTGTAGAGGGAATGCTGTCATCAATATCTTTCAGTTACCAGTAGCATTATCCTGGTAAATTGCTTAACCTGCCTCACGTCAGTGTCCTTATGTGTAAAATGGAAAGAATGAAAGTACAGGTTTGTGGTGGATATAGAAACGTGCTGTCCAGACCTCCTTCTGGGAGGCATGTGTGGCCCAGCTGCAGGGATTGCCTTTAGGATCTGCCTCAGCTGCAGAAATGACAACCCGCTCCAGTATTCTTGCCTGGAAAATCCCATGGATGGAGGAGCCTGGCGGGCTATAGTCCACGGGTCGCAAAGAGTCAGACACGACTAGCTACAGAGTTCCTGAAACTGAGACCCCACCCTTTCCCCAGTGGTCTGCATCCAGTGACTGAGCAGTGTGTGTGCAGGTTGTATAAAGGACAGCCATTCCGTCCCATTAGAGATAACTTGCATTGCTTCATTGAATTTCATGGTTTCATTGAGTCATTGCTTCAGAGCCCCTGGTAGATTGGCTGAGGTTTTGCCAGACCTGTGTAGCAATTCGATTGTTCTTGCTGCACAGTTGTGCTTCCTTTTACAGATTTTCCTTCCTTTTATGGCTTTTGATCCCTAATAAATACCTTACTGCCTATCTGCCTTCTTTTCTCAAACTCTTTCCCAGCATCTGCTTCTGGAGAACTCCAACTGCATGAGGTGGTAAATCATGTAAATCACTCAGAGCAGTCCTTGCATGTAGTTGTTACATATTATTGTTGTTCTCATGAACATTATTATTATGATCAACATATGGAATACCCCAGAAGAATAGTTCTTGCCACTAAGGCTCTAATGGCATGGTGACCTACGTAAGCAAATCACACTCTCAGCCTATAAATGTCTCCAAGTTATAAAAATCGAAACACTGAGGACAACCGGTCACAAATAGCCAACTAGGCTTTAAGCTACAGCCAATCAGGTAATTTATTTTCTTTGTTTCAGCAGTTTCTCTTTGTAAGTCCTTTTCCCTGGCTCCTGTGCTTCTAATCACTAGCAGTTTGGTGCTGCTTTATTTGAATTAATCTTTGCTTAAATATGCTCTTAAAAATTTTAGTATACCTCAGTTTATTTAACACTGGTAGAGAGCAAGATATGGTGGTGGAGTCACTCAAAACTATACGATTTGACGATTCGTTGAAATAGTCAAGAGATCTTCAACCTGGAGAAGTAACGTTTATGAAGCACCGAGGAGATGCCTGTTGTTGTTTAGTTGCTCAGTCACTTCCGACTCTTTTGTGACCCCATGGACTGTAGCCCGCCAGGTTCCTCTGTCCATGGGATTCTCCAGGTAAGAAGAATGGAGTGTGTTGCCACTTCCTTCTCCAGGGGATCTTCCTGACCCAGGGACTGAACCCGTGTCTCTTGCATCTCCTGTTTGGCAGGCATATTCTTTACCACCGGCCAACACTCAAAATGGCTGTGGTCTGAGGGTGAGATTAGACTTTGGGTGAACCCAAAAGTGAAAACAAAGACAAATGTAGATACCAATAAGGGGTATTGGGGCTCAAGGTAAGAGAAGCTTTTGAACATGACTGCTTTCAATGACTCAGGCTCTCACTGGAGGGACCCTTGGCAGAGATGCTACCCAGATGCAAGGTCTTGATGAGGATGAGCAGGAAGGGAATATACCTGATGACGGCTGAGATTACTGGTCGGAAGAAAATTGAGAAATCTATTATTTAAACTTTCCACATAAAGAAGAAATCATATATTTATGCTCTCTGTATTTCCAAAACAAATATCATAGAGTTGTTAGCTGTGTACTGTTGACTCAATATGGATGATGATCCAACTCAGTGGTAGAAATTTTAGTTTCTTCTTGGCTAGCTTAATTCATTTATTATGGAATCATGTGCTCAAATAGATAACTAAATATCTTTACTACTTCACTGTGTAATAGAATACCTGGAGATGTGGAATTTTAAAAATATGTATGTATTTAATAAGAGTTGTTGTCATAAAAGTTCCTAGAGAGCAGGATATTCAGGACACTCTGGAGAAGAACATTTTGGGGGGAAGACCACTCAAGTGTCTCCTTTTGCTAATGCAGGTGTAAGGTAAGGATCCTTCCTCTGACTGTTCTGGATTTTATTTCCTGTCTCCATTTCAAAAGTTTATGGGGAAGAGATGGGTAACTTTTTCAAGGGATTAAAGAACCTTCCAAGGACATGGTGTTCTAGGTTTTGATAGGTTTCCTGTAGGTTAGGAAGTTGTTAAGTTCTGTCTGATGTGGTGGGGTGGCCCTGCCTACACTAGTCCTGAGATGAAACCAACTGGAAGGAAAGCCATGTTGTGAATTCCGAACTGGTATTTCAGGCCTTCAAGAAGTTCTAGAGAAACAAATAATTCCACAATTTGTATGGAAATACAAAAAACTTCGAATAGCCAAAGCCATCTTGAGAAAGAAGAATGGAAATGGAGCAATCAACCTGCCTGACTTCAGGCTCTACTATAAAGCCACAGTCATCAGGACAGTATGGTACTGGCACAAAGACAGAAATATATGGNGGGGAGGCCTGGTGTGCTGCAGATCATGGGGTTGCAAAGAGTCGGACACGACTGAACGACTGAACCGAACTGAACTTAATATTGACAGTCAGGCTTCTCACTGACACTGTTTATGTGTACTTTTTGAGCCTGGCAAGGAACAGGACATGGTCAGACCCTGGCCAGGTGCTGAAGTGCTCTGTGAATGCCAGAAGCGGCATCATCCTTACTGGGAGAATCCCAGGTCTCACAATCTGTATATTCAGAGAGATAATTTTCTTAAAATGAGCCTCTTTTATGTTCATGGCAAGCAGGAATATACTGTTATCTTAGCCCTCTTGCGTAGTATAATTGAACTTGTGAACTTTATACGTATGCAGTGGGTTATGTGAAAGTGAATTATGGCAAATATTTAAATCTTATTGCAATGAATCATGATAATGGAGCTGATGACTGAGAAGATTTCTAAAATCTAGTAATGGCTTTTTTGTGTGAGGAATATGTCAAGATAAAATTTGATATGTCCTCGCTTTGTATGATAGAATTTGACTTATAAATGTTTTTCTTTGGGGATGCATTGTGGCTAAGTGACTAAGGGTGAAGATGCAGAATGAACTAACAGGACTCATTTCAAATGCCTAGCCACCACAAGTCTTAAATTTATATTCTTGGCCAAGTCGCATTGAGCTGTTTCTGGGCAGGGATGGTAATATGTCTATATCTTAAGGTTGAGTAAGGATTATATGAGATTATATATTCAAGGCACTTGGCATACTGCTAGTTAACTGTAAACAGTTGATATTTGTTGGACTTATTTTTGCTTCTTTGTCATAAATGATGAGTTACAAAGCATAAACACTCAGTATTTTAAAAGTTTCAGTTGTTGATACTTTCAAATGATTAAAATATGCATGAAATTGTATAAAAAAGAAATTCTATCATAATAAAGATGATAAAAGGAGTAAAAGGAATTTTTTTTGGTTTGACAAAAGATAAGGCAGTCATTTTCATAAATATTCAATAACCAACACCAAGTGTTTGAACATTTCAATATGTCATTGTCTTTCAGTAATAGTTACATTAGTTTGCATTGTGGAGCTCTTTTTTCAAGATACTTTGCTAGCTATTTCTTAATCTTCCCAGCTATTTTACTATAAAAACTATTTACACATTTCATATCCATACTGTTCTTCTCTACCAAAGTCAGTGATATTTCTGAAAACACTGAATGTTGAAAACTTCTACACCAAACACTCTCAAAGTTTTATTTTATTTTTTTGCACAAGTAATTCATTCCCTTCTTCTAAAAGTTTGCTCTTTTGACAAGACCAACTCAGGTTTATAGGTTAGCTGTATTCTTTGCAGCTTTTTTTTAATGAAATCTCAAACACAGAAAGAAAAATATATAAATATTAGCATGAATACACATGTAACCACACCCAGATTTTTCATATGTAACATGTTACCTTTTTTTTTTTTTTTGTAAGCAAGAGAGTAGAGGTCAAGCTGTGGTCCTCTGGGTAACTTTACTTCTTTTCCTCCCCTTGTTCTCCAAATGCACCTGCTACTTCTGAATTTGCTACAGTTTTGCATTCTTTTAAGCTTTATAAAAACATTGCATATTGTAATTACTATGATAGAAATTCATTTTCCCTCAGTGTAGTGTGTTGAAATGTATCCATTCTTGACTAATATAGATCTACCTAATTCATTTGATATGTAATATTCCTTTGTGTGGGCAAATGGCAATTTATTCATTTTCAGGTTCATTTATAAATTTTGCTTTTTAGCGTATGCTTAGTTTTTGCCCGTGGCATTTATTTCTTTAGGCTGAAGCCCGCTTCCAGTGACCCCGCTGGAGGGTTTTTGTTCTGACACTAAGCACCCGCAGCCCGCTCTCAGAGCAAGCTGAAATGCCAGAGTCTGAGCAGTCTTCATTCAATGGGAGCAGGAATTTAGTGGATGAGTGCCCCAGCTCTCTTCATACCTCTGTGAAGAACTCTGAGGGGGTGTTTCCCACCAGTATTTGCCTCAGTTGGCTGTGGTGGCAGTTTGTTCATGCACCCTCCGTTCTTCTGCCTTGTTTTTCCTGGGGTCACCTCCAGATAAACTATGTGAATGCTAATCCTTGTTTTGGGATCTATTCTTGGGAACCTAAACTAAGGCTGCTATTCAAAGCATGCCTGTAACAGACACAATGTAGTTAGTTGTACATTTCTCTTATCCACATACAGGTGAATTACTCTAGGGCAGAGTCAGCAAAACACAGTCCAGGCTTCTAAATCCAGCTGGTCACTTGTTTTGTAAAGTCAGTGAACCAGGAAGGGATTTTTACATTTTTAAAAAGGTTGAGAAAACCCAAAAGAGTAGTGTTTCATGATATGTAATTGTATGAAATTCAAATTTTAGTGTCCATAGTAAGGTTTTGTTGGAGCTCAATCGGGCCATCTGTTTGCTTATTATCTATGACTATTTTCACACAACTATAGCAGAGATGTATGGCTTGTACTGTATGGCCTGCAAAGATTAAAATATTTATTATCTGGCTCTTTACAGAAAAAAGTTCACTAACCCCTGCTCTAGGGTATACATCTAGAGATAAAATTTCTGTGTTTAAAATAATGCATATATATATATACACACACATAATACATGTGTTTATATATGTATGTATAAATATGTATATATATTTGTATACATTATATATATGTGTACATGTATCATGTATATACACACACATTCTGTAAATATTGCCAGGTTTCTCTCCATAGTAGTTATTCCTGTTTATACTCCCACTTGCCGGCACATTTGAGTATTTCTTTTTCTCCATATCCTCATCCAGCATGTTTTGTTTTTTTTTAACACCTTTATAATATTTGCTAATTTCTCTTTTAACAGAGAGAATGTTCATATTTCATGCTCTTTTAAAGACAATAATATCTAAAGAATTATTTTCTTTTAAAAGTTTTTATGTTTATGGTTTCCTTTGATTTGTGACAAATGATACTGGTTTTTCATTTAAGGGAAAGATATAAAATTTCCTTCCAAAAATTTGATTAAGGAAAAAGAATAAGTTGATTGAAAGGGAAACAGTTAAGTGTGTAAGAGTAAAGTGATGGGCAGATGTGTCAAAATTATAAAGACAGATTCTGAATGGATGAAATATGTGACTCAGTCAAGGAAACTTGTGACCTATGTTTTAAACCTGGGTTAATCATAGCTGACTGTGTGTTCTTGGCCAAATGGTTTATTCTCTCTTAGACTTCAGTACAATGGAAACTGTTGCTAAAGCTTAGTATTCTCTCATAGTATTATTTTGAAGATCTATTGAGATTTCAGTTAAAGAGTTTAATAAAGGTGTTGCAACATTTCCAAGCATAACCTGTAACACAACCTACCTGGAGTTTCTACCATTTTTCCTAAAGATGAAGAACATGGTCTACTTTTAATGTTGGATTTTTTTTTTGCTCACTTTGATACTTTTATCAGTAGTACCAACCCCAGACACTCTGTTTCTTCCAGTAGAAATTTGGTTGACTGTTCATTGAGCTTCTTCTGTGAAGTTTTCCCCAGATTCAATTTTCTCTGATCATCTTGTATGATCTCTTCCTCTAGTGAATCTTTATATTATTTAAAGATGTTCTCTCACAAAATGGGACACAAGCCACCATCGGTTAGTTGCGGACACAGACAGTTGTGTTCCTTTGGCATCTTTTGCAGAGGCCTGTTGTTCTTGCTGTTTTCCTAATGCTAGCAAATCAATATATGTTGGCTTTAATCTTTTATATGTACCTGTTGCCTCTTTTTAAAGTATTGTTACACCAATTTTGTCTGCGTGACTGAAAATATGAACACTTGGTAGAGCTTAGAAGCCTTATGGTGACCACTTCCTATCTCTTCAGGCTTGTCTTAAAACAGCCCATCCTCGCTCTCTGTGTCAGCTACACTGATCTGCCAGTCCCTCAAATGTGTGTGCTCCTTCTGCCTCAGGGCCTTTGCACATATTATTCCAAATGTGTGAATGATCTCCCTCTCCCTTCACTTAATTTTGCTCATTTTGCAGACTTGAAAATTGCCTCCCATCTAGGATATCCTGTCTTATCTCCTTGGTTATACCAAATTCCCCTTGTCTGCCTTGATACTATCATAGACTTTTCACTGGCAGCATTTATTATGTGGAAATTCTATATTTACATGATTACTGGATTAATGCTAATCCTGCCCACTGAGCCTTATGCTTCGTGAAGACGTGGTAACATTTGTTTTCTCTCACCATTGTATAGCATCAAATACAATGCTGGGTACATAGTAAATACTCACTGAATATTTGTTGGATAACCTACTGAACGAATCAAGTATTGTTCTGTTCCCTGCAAAATCAGATCCAAGTATACTGTTTTCCCTTGTTTCCATCCTCCACCATCAATAAGGAAATACATATGAGCAAGGTAGCTTTATCTGCTTTAGCCAAGTCATCTGGGAAAACTTCCAGCGTGTCAAGACACCAGTCACAGCTTCCAGGAATCAGTGACTTCCTGCAGCAGTTCTTAGTGACCTGCTGCTGCTGACCCTTGCCTTTTAAAAATTATATTTTCCTCAAGCAAATGCCAGAATGCTGCCTGTGATAGTTGGATTCCAGCTGCAGGCCACTCTCAGTATACTCAGGTGTCATTTTACCTTAAATTCCTATCTAAAAATAATCAGATTGTTGAACCATGGATGAATAATGCACAATTTAAATTCAGGTGCCAGGTGCCACGTTGATGTTTAAAAGAACAGGTAATCTTGCGTTTGGTTTCAAGACCTGTCTTGCTGTGAGGCATGAATTACAGACAACCTTTCCACCTCACACCTCAAACCTGACCCTGAGGGCAGCCTTCATATCGATATAAACAAATGTGTGTACTTATTATTCAAACTCTGTGTTTTAAAACTTACTTTTATGGTCAGCCACACTGGGCTTTATCACTACTTACTAGTCTTAATACTGTGGCAGTCGATTATGGCATAAAGGAGTTTTAAAACTGTTTATCTGTTTCCCATTTCACTAAAGCAGATTCTTCTAACCCCATCACCATCTCTCTTTAAAAAAAAAAAAAATATATATATATATATTTCCAAAATGATCTATGAGGTTGTGTTTCAGTGGAGATAAAAATGTTGGCTTCAGGGTGCCATGTTTACATATCCTTATTGTAAACGCCCTCATACTGGAGCTCTGGCAAGGACATGGCCAATGAACAGATGTCAGCAGTTAACAGGACATATACAAGGCACCACATCTATGAAACTGGGCCAAGGCCTCCTTCAGCAGCATGGCTTGTTCTCTTTCCAGCATTTATGTGCTGCTCAGGGCCACACAGTTGGACCATAAGGAACTGAATTCTCCTCCATCTCAGTGTGAACTGAGCATTACTCATCTGAATCTAAACTTACTTCTTTACTTTTTGACCCTGAGTGTGAAAGCACAAATGCTTGCTTTTAACCACAGGAAGTGATCCAAGCAAATGGCCTGGATAATATGTCTGTGAGCACTGCTTTAGTCATTGATTTAATCAGGGAGGGGAATTACTGCAGAAAATGTTCATATGCAGTCCAGGATTTCATGAATTAATGAAGACTCTCATTTCCATTTTCAAAAGAGTACTGCTGGGTATCATCCCTCTTTAATGTCCCATTGTTGCTGGGTTGGTAGTGGGTTGGCCCATGAGTAGGGTGGAGAAGGTGCCAGTCTATCCTGGAACAGACCAGGATGAAAGAACGCCAGTAGAACATCTGGGTTAGAGATAGGGCTGCTTTGGGGAAGGCTCTGATCCTCATAGATGGGGTGATAAAATTCAGTGAGTCAAAACTGGAATTTCATAATGACTTTCTCACACAGTGTCAGAGTGGTGCTGGGACTGCAATACAGAGGAACCATTTGTGTTTTATTTTGCTTGATTGCCTCCATTGCATTGTGATGAAGCTTGTGCGGAAATTTTGCTAAAGAAGACATTTAAAAATTTTTAATAGTTAAGTTTATAAAATACATTAAGAATTGAGTCTGTGGCAATGTAAAAAAATCTATATTGTGGAATAATTATCTTTAATGGACTAGACATTGAAGTGAAAAGGAATTTTTAACTACAAAATGGTGTAATCTTATATCAACAGTGGTTATTTTTGGCTGGAGGATTTTGGAAGATTTGAAATTTTTCCTTTTTTCTTTGCCTTTATTTTCTAAATGTTTTGTCTGTAGTATAAAAGCACGTGCTTGCACACACGTATTTATATATATACATATACATGAATATAAGTGTACATACATTTTAGTTAGGTGCATATTTTCCTTAGGCAGAGCTGCTATTTCAAAGAAACGTCTGTTTTTATCCTCCAGTATTCTATGTCAGAAAAAGTGTGATTTATGGGGTAGGCGAAATAAAAAGTGATGAGAAAGGGTGGGGTAGAGACAAGCAGGACATTTTAGCTCTTTCCTTGTCTGGGGTGAGTCTTTGAGCTACCATTTTCCTCCTAATCACACCTGACTTAGCTGTAGGACTGTCCCTTTAGCTTGGCAACTATACCTTTCAGGATGGAAGAGATGAGTCACATGACATACTAATGACTTACACTTCACAAAGACCTTCACTTGTGTGCGTTATGAACATGCCTTAGGGAAAATGAGCAGTCTGTCGGTGTTGTGGACCACTCTTTGCTTACATAGCAGTCATCTGCTCTACCTGAGCTCTTTCCTTGCTAAAGAAACTCAGTGTATTGAGTGGCTATGTTTCCTGTGCTCCTCTCCAGTTTCAAGGACGAGGGATAGTGCATGTTTTCTGGTCTAAGTCAGCTGTAATGATTCTATTCCTCTTGCCTGTGATGGGTGTCAGCATGGACTTGTGGTACAGTTGTAGTTGACTGGATACAAACAAAAGTTCACTGGGGGGCTTTGGGGGAAATGCTTGCTTAATCTCTAAGAAGGGATATAGAGCAGTGGCATGGATTTTTCTTCTTTGTTTTGGTCGAGAGGGGGGTGTTTGAATGTTGGTGCATTAGAACTGGTGCAGCCATGTTGCTGTGGTAACAGAATGAAGTCATCTGAAAGTACTGAGAAAGACAGGTAGCTTGGGTCCCGGTTGATAGTATTTTGTCCTTAAAATATCTACTTTTGAATTTCTTGTTTTGAGGCAATAAACTCCTTAATTGTTTTATCCATTTTTTTTTCTTGTTGTTGGAGCTCTGTGACCTACAGCTCAGATCGTGCTAACTGATTCAACTTATAATCAGATTTCAAAATGAATCTTTTCTCCTTCCTATAAGAAGACAAATAACTCAGAAACATGACAGTTGCTACTTGGGTAAACAGAACATTGATAATCACTCCTGCCCCATATATTGCTTCATTTTAAGGAGAAGGAATACACAGATAGACACATGCACACATCCTGCCAAGTGCTTTAAAATAACCATTTAGTGCTTTATTCACATTTGAATTAAGAGTTTGGAATGAATTTAAAAATCTACCCATATAGGAATAGTTGAAGACAGTATATACAGACAATAGAATACTGCTGCTGGTGCTGCTAAGTCGCTTCAGTTGTGTCCGACTCTGTGCGACCCCATAGATGGCAGCTCACCAGGCTTCCCCATCCCTGGGATTCTCCAGGCAAGAACACTGGAGTGGGTTGCCATTTCCTTCTCCAATGCATGAAAGTGAAAAGTGAAAGGGAAGTCGCTCAGTCATCCCGACTCTTCACGACCCCATGGACTGCAGCCTACCAGGCTCCTCCGTCCATGGGATTTTCCAGGCAAAAGTACTGGAGTGGGGTGCCATTGCCTTCTCCACAATGGAATACTAGGAAAGAGTTAAACAGAATAAGATAGATCTATATGGATTTATTTGGATAGATCTTCCCTGGTGGCTCAGATGGTAAAGAATCTGCCTGCAATGTGGGAGACCCAGATTCCATCCCTGGGTTGGGAAGACCCCCTGGAGAAGGGAACGGCTACCCACTCCAGTATTCTAGCCTGGAGAATTCCATGGACAGAGGAAACAAGCAGGCTATAGTCCACGCGATCACAAAGAGTCGGACTGAGTGATTTTCACTTCAATATATATTTTAAATTAAAAAAGTTGCATACTTGTGCATGTAATATATTATTTCACATTTGTGTATATGTAAATGCATGTATGCATATAAATTATATTTTCCCTGATAGATATTTATAAATAGAAATACATTACAGAAAACAGTAAATGGTAGTGGTTACCTTTGGGAAAAGACGTTATATTGGGGAAATTAAAAGTATTTTCTTTTTACTTTTTAAGTTTTTAACTTTTACTCTATATATTTAAGTAATATTTGACTTTTTACTGAATTATTCTCGTATTACTTATGTAATTAAAACACAAAAAATCCACAAATCTTATTAAAGTACTTACAGTTGCTTTTAACTCTATGTTTATGACTTGTCACCTAATCCATTAAACAAAAGTATGCATGTGTAGTTTGCTTTCTTATATTGATATATTGAACAATACACAGAGTTTTGTTTCTTTTTTTTACTATTGTGCACATACCTTTCCCCTCCTCCCTTCTCCCAACACATGCCTATAGGACCCACATGCCCTTTTTTTTTAAAAAAAAAAATCTCAGTTTTATTTATTTATTTTTACTTTACAATATTGTAGTGGTTTTGCCATACATTGACATGAATCCGCCACGGGTGTACACGTGTTCCCCATCCTGAACCCCCCTCTTATCTCCTTCCCCATACCATCCCTTTGGGTCATCCCAGTGCACCAGCCCCGAGCACCCTGTATCATGCATCGAACCTGGACTGGCGATTCGTTTCTCTTGTGATAATTTACATGTTTCAACGCCATTCTCCCAAATCATCCCACCCTCGCCCTCTCACACAGAGTCTAACAGACTGTTCTATTCATGTGTGTCTCTTTTGCTGTCTCGCATACAGGGTTATTGTTACCATCTTTCTAAATTCCATATATATGCATTAGTATACTGTATTGGTGTTTTTCTTTCTGGCTTACTTCACTCTGTATAATAGGCCACATGTCCATTTTGTGAAACTTTTCTATTATATCTAGTTCAGGAAGGATGGATGTTCTCTGGCTTAAGACTTCCACTCTGGCCCCTAATTTGAGGGGCCAGTCCTTGGTTCAGCCAAGAGCAGGAGGCACTTGCTCCTGGAGCTTCTTCCTGAGTGATTCAAGATGAAAATAGTGTTTTGGGAACCAGACTTTTCCTGCCAAAGGGCATGGATACTTTGTGATCCAAACTACAAACCTTCACACCTCTTTAGGGTTCTGCCTGCTCTCTAAGCCTTACATTGGGAACCCCCAATATCCTTCCCACTTTTTGATTACATAGCTGAGTGTGCTCTTCTTGTATGCAACCAACAACTGACTGGTACAGCATCAACTAAAATAGACACGTCTCTTTTTCTACATGAAATGATCAGTAATCAGTAGAAATATCCTAGGGGAGAAGCCTATTCTTGGAATATGAATGTCCATAACAAAGTTTTAATTTGTGATTTATACAGCAGCAAGCCAGCTCAGGGGCCTTTTCTATTTAATCACAGTAATGATGATGCATTTGTCTGTTTTATCCCTCAGGCTGTATTCACTTTTGATTACATGGAGAAGGAACAGAATTCCTGAAGACATAATGAATCGAAATGTCTTTCACTTGGAGTTCGACTCTTTCAAAACATCCTATTTGTAACTTGCTTTATAGTAGGTGGACCTATAGAATGATTGTCATTCAATTTAGTCCCTGAAAGAACTTAGTAATTATCTAGGAATATACTGTCATTTTATAGCTAAGAAACCACAACCCTCAGTAAAAACACCCCAAAACATAAAGCTTTTTTTTTCCTTTGAAATTTAAGTATATTTCTTAATTCCTACAACGTTGTGCTGGTTTCTGCCATTCAACAATACAAATGAGCCGTGATTATACATCCGTACCTGCCTCCCTCCCCTCCCCTATCCCATCGCTCCAGATCATCACAGAGCACCAGACTGGGCTCCCTGTGCTTCTCAGCAACTTCTCACCAGCTATCCATCTTACACTCGATCAAGTGTTCATGTTGATACCATTTTCTCCATTTGTCCCACTCTCTCCCTCCCCCATTGTGTCCACAAGGGCATTCTCTACATCTGTGTCTCCATTTTTTCCCTACAAAGGGGCCCATCAACACCATTTCTCTAGATTAAGCTGAACTCGGCTCACAATTCAACTCTTCTGAATCCAGGTCCAAAGTTCTTTCTCTAGGTGCCCTTCTCCGAAGATTTCATGATAAAACAAAGAAAGGTGGCGTTAAAAGGTCACTTTGCTTTGAGAACACTAGAAACGTATTCATAATAATGCTTTTCAGACTATGGCTAAATAATAACCCACCTGTCATTTGCTTCATTTATCATTTATGTTGTTTTGATTCTCAAGTTTTAGGAAACTGTGTCTTTAGATAAGAAATAGAAGCAGGTAAAATCCATTTAAAAATGTTTTTCTTTTCCCGCTTTTCCTTAATTCTATATGTCAAAAATAGTTTTATTCCCTAGAATATACAAGCTGTAAATAAGTAAAAAAAACCCCATATCTAATATTTCACCTTTCTAATAGTGTGACTGTAGCCTGGGGTCCTGCAGGGTCCAGCTAACTGGGACAGTTTTAATACTCTGGGGACAGTCTCCGCATCTCCAGGCTTTACTGCTTCATATTACTTTTCTTTGATGTGTGTGTCCTGGCTACTGAATGAGATTACCTTCTCAGAGGGCCTTTGGCAAATAAGTTTAGATGGTTTAACTTTCATTCAACAAACATGTCCTGAGCATCTACAATGTGTCTTGCAGTATGATGGGGTTTAGTGACAGGAGAATGAGAAGTAACAGCCTCTCCCCTCAGGGAACTCTCTACTCGGCAACCTGAATTTTAAAGTGACAGGTGGTAAGAAATGATACTGAAAAAGTAGGTATCAAAGTAGGGCACTAGCATTCTTAAAAATCTCTCATTATATCCTTAAGAATTCAGATTAAGAACCTCTGCTAAAACTGCTCACTAGGTTTTTACTTTAAGCAGTCTGCAGCAGGGTATACAGTGGTCTATGAAGAGAAATATAATGGTAATTAAGCCAAAATACACTTGTTCCTAAGGATTATAATGAAACTGTCTCAAACAGTACAGATTGGTAATTTAATTTATGGTTTTTCCAAGATAAGGAACATATGTTTTTAGAAAATATGGAGAAGAAAATTCTTAGAACAGATCAGTGTGAGCCGAATGGGTAGAAATATAGGCTGAAATGAATTTTAAGGGAGAATGGGCAACATAAAAATCGTAGAATAGGGCTGCATGTTATGGGCTTGAAATCAGTTTTGTCTTGGTAATGATATTGAAAGGCTCCAAGTCTGTAACTGATGTACAGATAGATTCATTCATCCAGCACATCTCTTTTGAGTATAACTTTGTGTCAGACACTGTTCTAGACATCTGAGCTACATCAAGACAAAGAGGCCTGATCTTGTGAAGCCACATTTTTGTTTTTCTGGCTTAAGACACTTCAAACTATTCTCTATACATACAGGATAAAATCCGACAACATTAGTGTAACATACAAAATTCTACTGATTTCTCCATGTCTTGACATTCTTCTTCCCTTACTCTGAACTCTGGCCATGCAGAGCCACTTACAAATTCTGAAAACAAAGAAAAGAAATTCTGTCCAAACTTCACATTTTACACATACTCTTCCTTCTACTGAAATGACCTTCTCAACCCTTCTAACCCCTACTCGACCTTCAGGTCTCAGCCAGCTCAAACGTCATTTCCTCCTGAGGCTACTTCTGACTTCCAGAATAGGTCTGGGTGTCTCTTCTGTGTTCCCATAACATCCTGTGCTTAACACACATCACACCCATGATATCTGCCTCTTTCTCTCTCTGTCTCTCCAGAGAATCCTTGCAATCAGGGATTGTGTCCTCTACACTGGCACATCCCTAGGGACTCACATGTGCCTGACAGCTAGCTATTTGTTTAAAGTTGACAACACGTGAGGAACCAGTAAGAGATTACCAGCCAAACAATTACATCAGCCGTAGGATTTTTCTTCAAAGAATTCACAGTTGTGAATTCTACTGTCTACTATCTGAATCAAATATCAAATCTCTATCAAAAGTTTCTCATCAGTGGATTAAATATATCTTGAATTCCAATTATATGTCTAATCGGAGTTGGATGTTGTGTGTTTTAGGGAGACCACCTTGGGAAACTAATACAATTAGGGAGCAAGCTTGAAAACAAAACAATCAGAGAAAAAGCAAACAGGATAGATATAAAGAATCTAATTATTTGTGGCAGATTATGTCCATTATTGGCACTCAGAAGAAAGAGAGACACTGAAAACTGAAATAGTCATAGTCATTCATTGAGGAAGTTAAACTTCAACAATTTCTGTAAGCTCTCTGTTTGTAATATTTTGTCTAAATCTTATAGCTATCCACCATCGCAGGCATTATTACTGCTATTATAGAGAAGAGGGGAGAAAATAAAGAGACATAAGCACAGAGAGGTTAAGGATATTGTTCAAGATCACGCAACTTGTAAACAGTGGAACCAGAGTTCAAGCCCAGACTTGTTCAACTCTAACCTTATGCTTCCTCTTGAGCAGTTTACTGGGGATGAGGCCACCCAGCTTTTGAACTGTGACACTGTTCTAAGCACCTGCTTTCAAAAGGGACATACCCAGAACATTTGCTTCTGTACATGTTAGAGTAACTAGAATGAGACTTTGTTGTTCATGAGACCATGAACATCAGGAAAACCAGAAGGAATAAATGAAACTTTTGTAAACACTGGGCATCAGGAAATGTGGGGAAATTATCACCATGAGAGAGGAAATAAGTGAGGTGAACCCTACATTTTCCTTGGATTTTGGCCTGGAGGCTTTTCTAGACCAGAGGACAGGAAAGTGCTTACATGTGAGTGCTAAGTCACTTCGGTCTTGTCTGACTCTTGGTGACCCTACAGACTGTAGACTGCCAGGCTCCTCTGTCCATGAGATTCTCCAGGCAAGAATACTGGAGTCTAAGGGGCTCTCAAGAGTCCTCTCCAACACCACAGTTCAGAAGCATCAATTCTTCAGCACTTAGCTTTCTTTATAGTCCAATTCTCACATCCATTCATAACCACTGGAAAAACCATAGCCTTGACTAGATGGACCTTTGTTGACAAAGTAATGTTTCTGTTATTTAATACGCTGTCTAGGTTGGTCATAACTTTCCTTCCAAGGAGTAAGTGTTGTTTAATTTCATGGCTGCAATCACCATCTGCAGTGATTTTGGGGCCCACCTTCACCTTCATCAAGAGGCTTTTTAGTTCCTCTTCACTTTCTGCCATAAGGTTGGTGTCATCTGCATATCTGAGGTTATTGATATTTCTCCTTGCAATCTTGATTCCAGTGTGTGTTTCTTCCAGCCCAGTGTTTCTCATAATGTACTCTCACTTCCGTTCAGTTCAGTCACTCAGTCGTGTCTGACTCTTTACGACCCCATGAATCGCAGCACACTAGACGTCCCTGTCCATCACCACTCTGCATATAAGTTAAATAAGCAAGATGACAATATACAGCCTTGATGTACTCCTTTTCCTATCTGGAACCAGTCTGTTGTTCCATGTCCAGTTCTAACTGTTGCTTAATACCTGCATTCAGGTTTCTCAAGAGGCAGGTCAGGTGGTCTGGTATTCCCATCTCTTTCAGAATTTTCCATAGTTTATTGTGATCCACACAGTCACGGCTTTGGCATAGTCAATAAAGTAGAAATAGATGTTTTTCTGGAACTCTCTTGCTTTTTCGATGGTCCAAGAGAGGTTGGCAATTTGATCTCTGGTTCCTCTGCCTTTTCTAAAACCAGCTTGAGTATCTGGAAGTTCACAGTTCACATATTACTGAAGCCTGGCTTGGAGAATTTTAAGCAGTACTTTACTAGCGTGTGAGATGAATGCAATTGTGCGGTAGTTTGAGCATTCATTGGCATTGCCTTTCTTTGGGATTGGAATGAAAACTAGAGGTATATCCACAAAGATGACATGTGAGCCACCATGACAGGAAAGATTGCTGGGAGAAATATCAATAACCTCAGATATGCAGATGATACCAACCTTATGGCAGAAAGCAAAGAAAAACTAAAGAGCCTCTTGATGAAGGTGAAGGAAGAGAGTGAAAAAGTTGGCTTAAAACTCAACATTCAGAAAACTAAGATCATGGCATCTGGTCCCACCATTTCATGGCAAATAGATGGGGAAACAGTGGAAACAGTGACAGACTTTATTTTCTTGGGCTCCAAAATTGCTGCAGATGGTGATTGCAGCCATGAAATTCAAAGACGCTTGCTCCTTGGAAGAAAAGTTATGACCACCCTAGACAGTATATTAAAAAGCAGAGACATTACTTTCCCAATAAAAGTCTGTCTGGTCAAGGCTATGGTTTTTCCAATGGTCATGTATGGATGTGAGAGTTGGACTATAAAGAAAGCTGAGTGCTGAAGGATTCATGCTTTTGACCTGTGGTGTTGGGGAAGACTCTTGAGAGTCCCTTGAACTGCAAGGAGATCCAACCAGTCTATCCTAAAGGAAATCAGTCCTGAATATTCTTTGGAAGGATTGATGCTGAAGCTGAAACTTCAATACTTTGGTCACCTGATGCGAAGAACTGACTCACTAGAAAAGGCCCTGATGCTGGGAAAGATTGAAGGCAGGAGGAGAAAGGGACGACAGAGCATGAGATGGTTGAACGGCATCACTGACTCAATGGATATGAGTTTGAGTGAGCTCCGGGAGTTGGTGATGGACAGAGAGGACTGAGATGCTTCAGTCCATGGGGTTGCAAAGAGTCAGACATGACTGAGCAACTGAACTGAACTGAACTGAATCCTTTTGTCACCTACACACCTGCCGATTATCCCAGCAGGTACTTCACTCCAGCCATGGTCTCCCATCTGACTTTAACTCACTATCTCAGGCTGCAGGGTGATGGTGGGCCCAGTTTTGAGTTCATGGTAACTGTTTTCTAGTAAGCAGTGAGCTTGACAAAGTAAGATAAGGTAGAATTTTATATTAGTAACTCAAGTAGTGTCATTAAGGAAAAAATTGAGAAACGTGGAGACAGAGATGAAAGCAGCATTTAAAAGCTCTTTGGGGGGAAATTGCCATTTCAATTTGACCCATGGGCTGTCACCTCAGCAAAGCCATGGCCAACCATTCTAACATCATGTCATCAAGGACATGCTTGTCATTTTGATTAAGTGGGGCAAAGTGGCTCTTCAATTGCAGGTCACTGTGACTTTGTAGGAGAAATTGATGGGATGGTAACACTGGCTGAAACAGGAAAGTGCTGGCTGCACTGATATTTCTGTGGAGTGTTGCTTAAATTCTCTACTATCAGAATAATCATGCTTAGACTTCCTCAGGATTTATGTAGGTTTTCCCCTAAACTAAATAGCAAAATAATGCAGGAGGAATAGAAAGTCTATGTTAGAGTGAGAAGGGAGAAGAATGAATCTACTTGAGAATTTAATAGATTCATCTCAAGTTGGACTTCCCAGGTAGCTCAATGGTAAAGAATCTGCCTGCCAATGCAGGAGACCAGGAGACGTGGGTTTGATCCCTGGATTAGGAAGATCCCCTGGAGTAGGAAATGGCAACCCACTCTAGTACTCTTGTCTGGAAAATCCCATGGACAGAGGATCCTGATAGACTGCAATCCATGGGATCATAAAGAGTTGGATAAGTAGCAATCCACTCCAGTATTCTTGCCTGGAAAATCCCATGGACAGAGAAGCCTGGTGAGCTATAGTCCATGGGTAGCAAAGGGCTACTAGCTGAATGACTAACACAGACATTTCCCAAAATCTATGATTCTAATCCCTTTGAGAAAGATTCATTTAATCCACCAAGATAGTATAAGCTGAATAAAATGACAGCTGGGCCTCCTTTTGGTAGCCCGCAAGAGTTCCTCCTAAATGTGATCAGTCTGAGTTGTGCACTTCGTTCTAGAGACTGCTCGAGTTATTGTCTTCCTCAATGAATCCTTCTATGACTGTTACTGTTTTCAGTTCCAATAATGAGCGTATCTGCCACATAAACTAGGCTCTTCTACATTATCCTGTATTGCTTTTTTCTGTTTTCTTTTCAAGCTAGCATCCTAATGTTTTTGGCTTTCTCTCTCCAACACCAGGATGGTCTCCCTAAAAACACAACAGGATCTAACTCTAGCTGGACATATGATTAGAATTCACAGTGTATTTAATCTATTGATGAGAAACTTTTTTTTCCCATGTCATGTGGCAAGTTGAGACTTAGCTCCCCAACCAGTGATCAAATCTATACTCCCTGCCTTGGGTGTGTGAAACTTTAACCCCTGACCATCTTCCCTTGACCATCAGGGAAGTCCTCATTGATGAGAAACTTTTGGTAGAGATTTGACATTTGATCCAGGTAGTAGACATCTAACCAACTGTGAATTTTCTGAAGAAAAATCTTATGGCTGGTGTAATTGTTTGGCTGGTAACCTCTCACTGGTTCCTCATGTGTCGTCAATTTAAACAAATATCTAGGTGTCAGGCACATGTGAGGTGCTAGGGATGTGTCAGGGTAGAGGACACAATCCCTGATCGCAAGGATTCTCTGGAGAGACAGAGAGAGAAAGAGGCAGATTCCATGGGTGTGATGTGTGTTAAACATGGAATGTTATGGGAACACGGAAGAGATACCCAGACTTGTACTGGAAGTCAGAGGTAGCATCAGGAGGAAATGACATTTGAGCTGGCTGAGACCTGAAGGTTGAGTAGGGGTTAGAAGGGTTGAGAAGATCATTTCAGTAGAAGGAAGAGTATGTGCAAAATGTGAAGTTTGGACAGAACTTTTCTTTGTTTTCAGAATCTGTAACTGGCTCTGCATGGCTGATATTTAGAGAAGAGCGCTGAGAAATGGAAAAATCAGTAGAGCCTTTTATATTGCATGAAAGTTGTCAGACTTTATCCTGTATATATAGAGAATAATTTGAAGATATTAAGCAAGAAAGCACCATGATCCTGTGATTGGAGAAACATTCTAGATGGAATGTGAATGAAATGGAGGGCAGGAGTGACTGAAAGGAGAGACATTAGGAGGTGGCAATGTACTGCAGTTTGCTAGTTCTATAACACATTCTTTTCCCCACATTTTATTATTTCTGAAGTCTGCAATTATCTTACCATTGGTGGCATGTTTTAGACTAACTTGAAGCTTTTACTTTCTTTCTCAATAATACAAAAATCATAGTGCAGTTTATGTAGCATGGCAGCTTAGATTCCAATAAGCAGTCAGGAATGATTGCCATCTTAACTAAAATAGTAGTAGTGTGATGAAGAAAAGTGCATGTGAAATCAAAGTGTGTTTTGGAATTTAAAGCATGAGGATCTCATGACTGTATTTGAAAACATGAAATTGAGAAAGGTGATTATTTTTCCTATTTTAATTTTTTCATTTGGGCTGTTGGAGGTATGATCAAGGACTCAGTAAGGTTTGTGGTGATCCGAAGTGGAAGGTATGAGAGGAATAAGAGACATAAAGAGTGCAGNTCTCAAGAGTCTTCTCCAACACCACAGTTCAAAAGCATCAATTCTTCGGCACTCAGCTTTCTTCACATATGAGGTTAAAATAAGTGTCCTTCTTAGCAGACTAGAGAGCTTCTCCTGCTGGCCTGAAAGAGGTAAGCTGAATACAGTGGGACACTGTATGGAGAAGGACCTGAGGCAAGGACCTAGGGAGTCCTGTAGGAGCTGGGAGCAGTACACAGCCAACCGCCAGCAATACCTTAATCATGCAACCACCGGGAAACACATTTTTCATCAATCTGAATCAGCTTGGAAAAGGAGCCCAAGCTCCAGATGAGAACTTTGTCCAGCTGACACCTTAACTGTAGCCTTATGACATCCTGAACAGAGAATCCAGCTCTACTGTGTCCAAAATCCTAACCTATGGAAACTGTGAAATAATAAATGTCTATTGTTTTTTGGGGAGGAGTCTTTGTTACACAACAACAGAAATGAATATAGATGTTGTGTCCTGCCCGTCCTGTTCATTTTCATTTCCCTGTTGAACTGAGTGCTAACAGAATTGTACTTATGTAACTTGAAATGATTTCAAGTTTTAATAGACTTTAATAGCTCATGTAAGGTTGCTAGTAAATAGCCTTTTAATCATATGTGAAAATGGAAGCCTATGGAAAGACAAGTCATTTGTGCACATTTGTGCATTGCATATAGGAACCAACTGTAGGACGTTTGAGTGAGCTGAGGGTTTGTGCTGAGAATTCTTGCTTTCTGTTTGCAAGCTTGGAATTTTGGGGGGTTATCTCCGCTGATAACACTATAGTCACAAAACACTTTGGTGTTTTCATTATGCCAGTTGCTCTGTTTTCTGGAGTTTGATGGCCCATGTAATCATAAGTCAGAAAGGCATCTGATAGAAGAAGGAGGTTGTGTACTGTAACATTATTCTTGAATAAGGCTGAGAACTATAATTTAATATGAGGAACTCTTTAATTAGCTCTCTGTTTCAATTTCTCTAAAAAATAAAAACCTAGATTTTTAAGTTGTAAAATTAATGTAGTTCCAAGGGCTTCCCTGGTGGCTCAGAGGTTAAAGCGTCTGCCTGCAATGCGAGAGACCTGGGTTTGATCCCTGGGTTGGGAAGATCCCCTGGAGAAGGAAATGGCAACCCACTCAAGTATTCTTGCCTGGAGATTCCCATGGACAGAACAGCCTTGAGGGCTACAGTCCACGGGGTCGCAAAGAGTCGGACATGGCTGAGCAACTTCACTTTCACTTTCAAGGTAAAAATGTCAAGTCATGCAAAAGTATACACTAAAATATCTCCTTCTGACCTCAGATCGTGAACACTTTCCCCTTGGGCAACAACTGTCAACAGTTCTGGTGCATCCTGTAAGAAGCGTGGGATGCATTTAGATGTTCACATATTGTTTTGGAGATTTATGTGAACACATATCTCTTGGGACATACCTCCAAGCATAACATGCACTCTGTTCTTGCTCATATTTTTTGAGTGTAACAATATATCCTGTAGATTTTTTCATACAATGAACTTACATTGTTTTAAAATAATTTTAAAATATGACAATTTAAAATAATTGCAATTTTTTATAACTTTAAAATATTATTGCAAATATAATTAAAATATGATGTTAAAATATTACAAATATCATATATACTTTTATATCCATGTGATACATATTGTGTCAAAAGCACTTAATATGTATTAACCCGTTTATTCTCAAAAACAATTCTATGAACTAGATACTTCTTTTAACACCACCTTACCGATGAGGACATGAAGGCACAGAGAGGTTAAGAAGCTTCTTCAGGGTCACAGAGCTAGGAAATTTTGGAGCCACCCAGATAATATCCCAGGCAGTGGAGTTCCAGAATTAGTACCGACTGAACCCTCTACCTCTGGGAGTTGGTGATGGACAGGGAGGCCTGGACTGCTCTGATTTGTGGAGTCGCAAAGAGTCGGACACGACTGAGCGACTGAACTGAACTGAACTGAAACCCTTTAACTGGATTGGTACTTCAGTTGTTCCTAATTGTTTTTATTTTTTAATATGGCAAACTATGCTCCAAAGTGTTTTGGGGGCTACATTTGCAGTTGCACACACGTGAAAGTCTACGTATAGGATAAATTCCTCAAGATCAAATTTCTGAATTGGAGGATATACAAACTTTTAGCTTTCATAGACACTGTCAAACTGCCTTTTAAGGAAGTTATGACACTGTGTACACCCACTGCCAGTGTGTGATAATGCCTTTTTCCTCACAGCCCTGCCAAAATTGTATAC
Source organism: Neotragus moschatus (assembly GCA_006410615.1). Taxonomy (NCBI): domain Eukaryota; kingdom Metazoa; phylum Chordata; class Mammalia; order Artiodactyla; family Bovidae; genus Neotragus; species Neotragus moschatus. The sequence continues at coordinate 180,666 of SJYA01002681.1, forward strand.
TATCAGACTATTGCCAATCTGGAAGCAAAAAGCTGCTATCTTTATTTTGCTTTAATTTACATTTATTTATGAAAAGGATTGGGCATCCTTCCATCTGCTTATAAGCCATATGTGTTTATTTTTCAGTGAAATGCTTTATTAATCTACATTTTTCTAAAGGATTTTGGACATTTTCCTTATAGATTTTTAGGACAGTTTTATATTTTAAGGAGACTAGGCTTTTGCTTTTGAATATATTGCAAATATTCTCCCTCAGTTTTTTTTTTTACTTTGTCTTTGTTTCATTATTTGGTTTTAGCCACACAAAAGTTTTAAATTTTCATGAGGGGAATTTACCAGCATTTTCTGTAATGGCTCTGAATTTTCTCGTCTTGATTAAGAAAGTTTTTCAACTTCAGAATTATGCAAAATTGGAATATATTCTTTATTATGGTTGTAATTTCATTATTTTTCCTTCAAAGTTTAAACCAGTTGAAATTTATTTTCATATGAAGATTGAAGGAAGACTTCAGCTTTACTCTTTCTTTAAAAAGCTAACAGTAGCTAACTAGTTTATATTTTGGGGCTCTTTGTAACCACTCCATAATCTGGCTACCACCTACGGTTCCCTCTGCTCTCCACTCCTGCCCTCTCATAACTGTTCTTTTTCAGAATTTTCTGGCTATTCTTATATATATATTTTTTTCCAAATTAAACTTTATTTAACATTTTATTTTCAAACTAAAAACTGTGTATATTTGGAGTATACAACATGGGGTCTTTATATACATTGCACATTGTAAATTGACATTGTATATAGTAGGATGATTACTGTTGTTTTGTTCAGTCTCCCAGTCATATCCAACTCTTTTGTGATCCCTATGGACTGCAGCACGCCAGGCCTTCCTGTCCTTCACCACCTCCCAGAGTTTGCCCAATTCATGTCCATTGCATAATGATGGTTGGTTGGTTGGTTGGTTGGTTTAGTTGCTAAGTCGTGTCCGACTCTTGCGACCCCATGGACTGTAGCCTGCCAGGCTCCTCTGTCCATGGGATTCTCCAGGCAAGAATAATGGAGTGGGTTGCCATTTCCTTCTCAGGGGATCTTCCTGACCCAGGAATGGAGCCCAGGTCTCCTGCATTGCAGGCAGATTCTTTACTGACTGAGCATATGAGGGAAGCCTCAGTAATAATTAGTACAGTGAAACTAATTAACATATCAGTCTCCTTACATAGTTATAATTTTGTGTGTGTATGTGGATAATTCCAGACAAAGGAGCCTGGTGGGCTATAGTCCATGGGGTGGCAAAGAGTTGGACGTGCTAAGAGATTAATACTTTCTTTTCAAATTGTGGTGAAGGTACCTGATATCTACTCTTTTAGCATATTTTCAGTAAATAATATGGTATTATTAACTAGTTACTATGCTGCACATTAAAGCTTTAGAATTTATTCATCCTACACAATTTATATCTCTGTACCCTTTGATCTTCCTTTCCCCCCACCTCCCTGCTTCTGGCAATCATTGTTCTACTGTGCTTCTACGAATCAACTTTTTTAGATTTCACATATAAGTGAGATCATATGATATTGTTCTTTTGTGCCCAGCTTACTTCACTTAGCATAATGTCTTTCAGCAATTAAAGTTGCAAAATAGTTTGTCTCTTTACCAAAAAAAAATGTTATCACACCATGTATTTAGATTAATTTATAGAAAACAGTAATATTTATTTGTTGTTCAGTTGCTAAGTCGTGTCTGACTCTTTGCAACCCCGTGGACTGCAGCACACCTGCGGGCTTCCCTGTCCTTCACCATCTCCTGGAGCTTGCTCAAACTCATGTCCATTGAGTCAGTGATACCATCCAACCTTCTCATCCTCTGTCACCTCTCTTCTCCTCCTGCCCTCAACCTTTTCCAGCATCAGCGTCTTTTCCAGTGAGTCAGCTCATTATTGAATGTTTAAAACCAAGAATCCATATATATTTCTAGTAGTTCATATTTTTATGACTCTTAAGAAAATTGTGAGGTTCCCTATCCATTTCTTATTTTATTACCAAGTTGTACCTGAATATTTGGGTCCCCATGAGTATTGGTTTTGGCAAATAGGATCTTGTCTTACACTGCTCTTTTTTAAATGGTTATACTTTTTACACAGGAAAGCAGCTGGATTTTTAGGATACCAATTTTGTAACGACTAACTGAAATATGTTGTAGTTTCTTTGCTCCCTGCCTCCCTTTTTCCCTCCCCCTTTTCCTGCTGCCTTCCTTTCCCCCTCCCTTCCTGTATCTCTCACTGTTTCTTTCTCTCATTCTCTTTCTTTTTTTCCCCACCCCCTCTCTCTTTCATTCATTCATGTTTTTTTTTTTTGATTCTCTAGGGTTGTTCAGATAGCAGTTATGTCATCTATAGATCATTTTGTGACTCCTTTCTTCTAAAACTCTTATCTTTTCCCTTTTAGATAATTGAATTGATTGGTACTTTTAGAACAATGTTGAATAATACTAAATTTTTTTTACCTTGTTCTTAACCTGATGGGTAAGCTGTTGATGTTTAACCATTAAAAGATGTTTCGCTTAGAAAATCTGTTATCTATCGTATACCAATTATTAAAGGCTCCTTTCCAAATTTAGCCAGGATTTTTTTTTAATTTTACTAAATAGTATTTTTATTATCTACAGAAATGATAACTTGTTTTGAATTTACCTATAATGATGAATTATTATTAAATGGTTTCCTATGATGGATTTCTATAGATCATGAAAATCATCATCATACATTTANAAAAAGAGTCATTTCCAGCTCTTTCTCTTTTTACCTCGTGGGGAAATTTCTATCATAAATTTTAATTGGCCTATAGTAATTCAAGAAGGATTTCTGCTGTTTTATTTTCTTTCAAATAGTTTCCCCTCTTACTTTTTGTTTTCCTATTTTCCACTCTTTCTCTTTTTTTCTGTCTTTTTCTCTCTACATGCATGGCATGGAAACACACATGCTGACACACATGCACACTCACATAGACACATAAATTTTCAGTCTTCCACTCTTTGTGTCATGAGTGTAGTGACAGTCTGAGAATTAACACCATCATATGGTTCTGGACATGGACTCATATAGTCATTGTGTAACTACAGAAGGTGTGTTTGTGAAGTAAGTACAGGTTGGGGTTTCCGTTGAAATTTCCTAGGGAAAGAAAATAAGTGAAGGGTCTGATATAATAATCCATTCTGTCTAACAATATTCAAAAAAAATGCTTTGTGTTTTTTCTCCCTTCTCATAAAGATTCCAAGACAATCATGAAACACTCATAACAATGTGAGGATATATGACAGAGGGTGGAGGACAGGATTAAAACAAGGCAAACTAGTTTTATAACCCAATCATCCTTAGAAAACCAGGCTAATGAAATGCATTTTTCTTCTAATGGTTTTCATTTCAGGGTACTGTGTGGTTTTTCCTGGAAAATGTGATAAATTCTTGCTTCACAAATCATTTTGATTTCCTCTTGTAGTCACATTCTGTCTAATTTTGCTGAGTTACTGGCTGTACATTGACTGCAGTGATAGAGAATCATCACCACCAGTATTACCAGGGATCAGAAAATAGGACTGAAATCATACCTTTCACTAAGGATTTTGTGACTTAATTTTCTTACAGCTTACCTGATATGGAAAACAGAAAATGACATATTGCTCTATAATTTCATAGGTTTGACTGTGAAATGCCTTGTGTAGGATATGCTCAGGGTATGTTCTCAGAAACTGATGTGTTACTGAATGAATGAAAGATAGACAAACAGAAGAAAGTGGTTTAAAGAAATAATCTTGACAAATTAGAACGGACAATTTACAACTAGCGTAATTCAGTAATTTCTGTCCTGATTATTTTTTTTAGCCCAAATCCAAAACATAGTCCATAGTGTGGAGACTTGCACACCTCTGCTGNTAGACAAACAGAAGAAAGTGGTTTAAAGAAATAATCTTGACAAATTAGAACGGACAATTTACAACTAGCGTAATTCAGTAATTTCTGTCCTGATTATTTTTTTTAGCCCAAATCCAAAACATAGTCCATAGTGTGGAGACTTGCACACCTCTGCTGTTGAGAGGGACTAATTCTTAGTCCTTGGATGGAGAAGATATTTTTGAACAACGCTTTACGTACACATACTCATTCATACTTATGCAATTGCACCTAGTGCCAAAACAGTGTGGATTAAATGAATGTTGCTATTGTACTATAATGATGGAAAAGATTGGAAAATGGATCAGCTTTCTATTTTATTGTTNAGATATTTTTGAACAATGCTTTACGTACACATACTCATTCATACTTATGCAATTGCACCTAGTGCCAAAACACTGTGGATTAAATGAATGTTGCTATTGTACTATAATGATGGAAAAGACTGGAAAATGGATCAGCTTTCTATTTTATTGTTCATTATTGGCCATCTCAAGCTCAAAGCTGAAAAAGATTAACTTTCAGGCAGTCTCTTCAAAGTTTGGAGATTTATTCAGGATAAGCATCTGGAACATTGGAGTCTTATCTACACTATTCAGACCCATCCAGCCCCAAATGTGTTTAGAAACATAATAAGATTCTTTCCTGTGGGAAAAAGTTAGACTTTTCTCTTGTCAGCAAAACTAAAATGTTTGGATTTTTTTTTTTAATTTAAGCAATTTCACAATTTTTCGTAATCCAGCTGTGTCCAGGAAGTGACAGTTATAATCAAAGTATAATTCATATGTTTTCCACTCTTCTCAAAACCTTCTTTGGAAATTAGGACACGATGGAGATTCATGTGTGTTTTTCATTCCTAATAAATTCAAATGTGATTGGATTGATTTTTTGGGAAAGAGGAAATTGAATACCTTGAACCTATTTCTTTTGAAACAGAAACTTTTTTTTCTATCAGTTGGAAACAGTAGAGTGCGAACCGTTTTACTTCTTTTGAGGATATACAGATAAATGATTTGAAAGATATTTTCCAGAAATGAAATAATTGCAGTAACCTGTTGTAAAGTGACAGAACTTTGGGTAGCATGTGGACTTTCTTGGGCCAGAGGCATCAGTGAGTCTTGCTCCAGGGACTGTGGCTTTGGTATGTCATATACAGAATCCATCTTACAGGAATTGCTAATGCAGGTTGATTTTTAAAGCCCAGAATCTTATGTCACTCATCATGATTTATGGATTATCTTTGTACCTATTAGAATCACAAATTTTAATATAATAAGAAACTGAGATAATCTAGTCCAGTGGTTTTCTTAAAACAAAATTTTAGTGTTCAAATTTGAAATTTCTTCAAACAGACTGGAAGTTATGGAAAATAGCAATAATATGCATTCAGTAACAAGTATTAAGCTAATGGTAATATTTTTCTATATCTGCCTCACATCTCTTTCTAGAAAATAGAAAAAAAAAGGCCTGATACAGCAAACTACCCCTCGTCTACTCTCCAGTCCCTTTGCCTATTTTTTTCCCCAAGTAAACTCAACCTTGAAATGCATACAGGGTTTTTAATCTTTTCTTCTGGTTTCTTTATTCAAAAACACTATGTGGCATTGTTTTACATGTTTTGAATCTAATTTACATAAATTAGATCATATCATGCATGCCATTTTGCAAATTGCTTTTTCACTCATTATTGATTTTTGAGATTTTTACCAACATGGTACATTTGCCATGCTGGTAAATGGAGATCTGGTTCATTTATTTTAACTGCTGCATAATATTCCATTTTACATTTGAGAAATTGTCAAGCTATTTCCAGGTTCTTATTATTCTAAATAGTGCTTCAGGAAGCATCTTCACAATGTCTCCTTGTGCATATATTCCCTGTGCTTCTCCAAGGTCAAGAAGGTAGAAATAGATGTGGAACTTTTGGATTGTATACTATATTTTAAATTTTATTGGCTTTTGTTCTATTGCTCCTCATCATGCTTTTACTAATTAACTTTTGCACAAGCAATGGCACTACCTGGTTAAAAGTTTCTGTTTTCAGATTTAATTTTTGCAACATGACATGTGCCAAATGGTATCTCATTGTAGTTCATTTTGAATTTTCCTAGTTAATTAGTGACATTAAATGTCATTCATCTCCTCTTCTGTGACTTGTCTTATTGTATCATTGTTTATTTATTTATTTGTTTACTGATCCATTGTTTTTTCTGCATGGTTTTTCTGTGACTTCTGTATATATTCTGGATTCTTTGCTGATTACATGGGTTACATATGTCCTCTTCCAACTTGTTTCTTACCTTTCACTTTGTTGGTTACGTCTTTTGTTGAAGATAAATTTTATCTTTATATATTTGTGTCTTGAAACACAAACATATGGAAGAAGAAATTCTTCTCCAATATCATGAAATATTATAAATTTTCTTTGAAAGTTTTCACATTGCTGATTTTCTTCTTTACTTCTTTAAGTCATCTGCATTTTATTTTTGGCAGTGACATGAAGAATGACTTATCTTTTTCCAAATAAATAGCCAATTTTCCAAAAGTATTTACTGAATAGTCTACTTACAACCCATTGGCCAGATCTAGTCACATGGCCCCACCCAACATGAGGGAGCAGGAAATTAATTCACTGTTTTCAGTGTGCCCAGAATCAGGAAGAACGGAACATACTGATGAGCGGCAATAATGACCTACATGNCAATTTTCCAAAAGTATTTACTGAATAGTCTACTTACAACCCATTGGCCAGATCTAGTCACATGGCCCCACCCAACATGAGGGAGCAGGAAATTAATTCACTGTTTTCAGTGTGCCCAGAGTCAGGAAGAACGGAACATACTGATGAGCGGCAATAATGACCTACATGGATGTGATGGTTTTAAACATATGTTCACAGATTCTTTGACATTCTTTTTTTCTGAAGGTGGAGTCTAATCACTCTCCTTTTGAATGTGAGGTAGACTTAGTGACAGAGTTCTAATGAGTAGAATGTGGTTGCAAAGTCCCATCCGACTCTTCACGACCCGGGGACTGTAGCCCACCAAGCTCCTCCGTCCATGGGATTCTCCAGGCAAGAGTACTGGAGTGGGTTGCCATTTCCTTCTCCAGGGGATCTTCCCGACCCAGGGATTGAACCCAGGTCTCCCACATTGCAGGCAGACGCTTTACCCTCTGCACCACCAGGGAAGTCCTTGTAAAACGTGGTAGAAGTGATGACTTATGGCTTCCCAGGTAAAGTGATAAAAAGCGTTGTGAATTTCTATTTTCTTTTGGATTACTCACTAGAGGGAGCCAGCTGTCATATCCTGGGGATGCTTCAGCAGCCCTATGGGGAACGCATGTGGTGAGGAACTTGGCAACAGACAGCATGAACTTATCAACCCTGCAAACAAGCCACCATAAGAACAGATCTTCCAGTCCTGGTCAAGCCTGAAGAGGACAGAAGCTGTGGTCAAAATCTTGGCTGCAAACTGATTAGTTTTCTGAGCCAGAACTACTCAGTTGAGATTTTCCTGAATTCCCGATGAACTGAAGTTGTATAAGATAATGAATGCTCATTCTTATTCTAAGCTGGTATATTTTGGAGTAATTTGTCACTATAGCAACAGATAATGGCTCCGATGGTGAAGAGTCTGCTTGCAATGCAGGAGAACAGGGTTGGATCCTTGGGTCAGGAAGATCCACCGGAGAAGGAAATGGAAGCCTACTCCAGTATTCTTGCCTGGAGAATTCCATGGACAGAGGAGCCTGGCGGGCTATAGTCCATGTGGTTGAAAAGAGTCAGACATGACTGAGTGACTTTCACTTTCGATAGATAATTAATAAATTGAGTTCTGGCAAATTTGAGATTTATGTTTGATTCAGTATGATTTAAAATATAAACTATGTGACATAAATCATATCTGATTTAGTAGCTTTACAAGGTCATCTCAAAGAAACTTAACAACCAGAACAGATTAAACTGATGGACAACCAGAGGCCTGGAAACACACCTCTGCCTATTAAGGTGCTATGGACAGAAAAAAACAAAAGGCCAAAACCAAAAATAATAAACAGCAATAGGACCCTCAGATAGAAAGTTGTAACTATGAGTGTTCCAGACTGCAGTGACTAATTTGCTATTCATCTGCTTACACAGGCAACTCCGTGCAACTCTGTTTAAAATTGAGTAGAGATTTGTTTGCCTAATGTCATATGTTATTGGGGAAAAAGATAAGGACCCAGTTGGTCTCTAGCACAGAAATATCACCACTATGGTTTGGGGATGGTTAAAGTAACTTATGTAAGACAAGGTTTGGGAGCAAGAAAGGCCTATGGCAAATGTATTGCTGGAATTATAGATCAGTTAGAAAAGGTTAGGTTTTGTTGTGTAAATGGAAACTCCAAAATCTTAAAGCCTCATGTCAGTCAGTTTTAGGTTGGCCCTGGCTCTGTCATGTCATCTGCGATCTGAGACCCAGAAGGCAGAACCACCTCTAGCTGGAGCCGTGACACTTGTCATGAGAGAAGAGACAAAGCCGTGAAGGACTTTGCAGAGGTGACACTGTGTCTGGGGTCCCCAAGATCATCCCTGGATATAGTGGTTCACTAGAAGGACTCACGAAACCCACAGCATGTACTCATGTGGTGATTTACTACCATGAAAGAATATGAAGCAAAATCAGCAAAGCAAAACGTGCATAATGCAACTGTGGAGAGTATTAGGCACATGTATCCAAGAATTCTCTCCCAGTGGAGTCACACTGGTGGGTTTAGTTCTTCCAGCATCAAGTTGTACAAACATATCTGAAGTGTTGTTTGGCAGAGAAGCTCATTAGAGACTCACCACCCAAGGATTTGATTGGAGGATAGTCACACAGGCTCGCTGTGCCTAGCACATACCTCAGTTTTGGAATCCATAAGCCACACTGTTTGTGCCAGTAGTTTAGGTACAGTGAGCTCTTTTTACCAGAGAATGATGGAAACCTTTCTGAAACCAAGCTCCCCAACACCCACCAAGTGCCAGCCTTGAAAGTGGGCCTTCCTGAGCCTAATGGCCTCAGGCCTGCTGTATTAACTCCTTTCTGCACAGATGCATATCACTTCTGCTCTCGTCTCACTGGACAGAACAGGCCATATGGTAAAACCTGAAATCGGTGTCATGAGAAAGTATGATCCACCTGCAGGGAGTGGCAGCCCATCAGTTTGAACAATAATACAATCTACTAGTGGATTATTATGTAGAGATCCTTTAAATGAAACAAAAACAACAAAAAAAAATAAGGAATTGGTACCTCTCATATGCAAAGAATCAGACGTGACCAAGGCGACTTAGCATGCATGCATACATATGTATATGGGCTCCCCAGGTGGCGCTGGTGCTCAGCAATCTGCCTGTCAGTGCAGGAGATGCAACAGACACAGGTTCAATCTCCGGGTCAGGAAGATCCCCTGGAGGAGGAAATGGCAACCCNTCTCCAGGGAATCTTCCCAACCCAGGGATCAAACCCAGGTCTCCCGCATTGTAGAAAGATGCTTTAGCATCTGAGCCACCAGGGAAGTTTTTTTCCCTCCAGATCGGGTGAGTCTCTGATTCCTTTTGGAGGCAGCCACTTTCATTTTGTTTTGGCTGTCTTTGGAACTAGCGCTCTATTTGTTAAAGTTCTAATCTTCTCAGGCACTTGAGATTAGACCCCTAAAGGGCTGTTTCATGGTCTTTGCTATGTTTTCTTATCACTGTACCTTTTAGGCTTTCAACTATATTTTCCAGTTCTGGCTTGCCTATGGCCTTCAGCATAAATTCTATCTGCAAAGTGGTTTGTGCCAATGCTTTCTTCATCCCTCTCAATTGTTTTTATGCTTCTTTTTATTATTTTTCCTCAGCTCTTTGACCTTTTATTCATTAGCTCAAACTACATGAAGTGCATCTTTTTTTTTTTTTTTTTTTTAAGAGTTAAGTCAGAAAAATGGCAAAAGTGGGTGGCTTTGTTGTTTTACATTTTTGGCTTTTCTATTTTTGTATTTCTTTTGTAGTTTGTTTTCCTTAAATCTTGTTCCACTTCAAAAGAGAAACAAGTTTAATTATTTAGAAACAGAAATAAAATCTTGGTTTTAAAAACTGCAGCTTTTAACCTCTGCTTCCCCCACCAAAAGACAGTTATTTAGAAGGAACTCACAATGTATGAAAGCAACAATATTTTGCAGATAACATTAGATATTTTAGGAGATAACATCTCCCGTTTCAATGAGCAGAGGACTTTATGTCATCTCTTCTTTATGGTTAGATGGCAGAATGTTTTATTGCTATTTATAAAAGCCTGCATTAAAAGAATGCAATATTGGTTCTCCCAGAGTGGGATCTGTTTGGAAAACTAATTATCTCTGAATGGCTGCAAATTTTCAAGAATCTTCCAAGAAGACAAATCAGGAATACCATCTAAATGACTTATTGCAGTAAGGGATACTTTGGGGCTCTGGGGACCTCCCCAGCAGCTATTTAAAGCTCCCCTGCTCCCTTCCTTTCCTCCCATTCCAACCTCTGCAGACTACCTCAGCTGGTATTTCACAGAGAAAATAAGGGCCACCAAGGGAGAACTCGCTCAGCTCACTCACCTGCCCTGCCTGCGTATTTATCTGCTTTTCTGGCTCTAATGCTCTTTCCTCCCATTTCAGTGGAGGACTGTGCTCTGCTCCATCAGAGGCTGATCCTGCCACATGAGCTCCTGCAACTTCAAGGTTCTTGGTCCATCAGATGCCTCTCATCCTTGGTTTCCCCACTACCATTTTGGCTCTTTCCTTTCAGTCTATAGATCTGCTTAAGTTTTCTCAACTTAGACAACAGCAGTAGCATCACACACGTGCACACACTCACTCTAGCTACTCTTTCTCTTAGAAAGGTCATTATTGCCCCACGCACACTCTTTGCCATGGCTTGCATGAGGGACTCTGCTGCAATCTGAGTATGCTTGTGATTAGGGTTTCATCATTAGATGACCACTTCTACTTGCTTTTCTTATTCTATAATATATGCACCACGGTTTGGTTGAGCCCTTAATTTTGGTAAATACTTTGGCTCATAAGTACTTAAAAGGCAAAGAAATGATCTCCTTACTTTCCCCAATGGGATAGATAACATGCACTGAGAACTTACTATGTATTAGACACTGAGCAAAACCATTTATGTGATCTCATTTTATCCTAATGATAACCTGATAAGGCAGATAGTATTACAATTCCTATTCTTCAGATGAGAGAATTGAGGCACAAATTGTTACGTACCTTGCTCAAGCTCAGAAAACAAGCAGACAGTACAGCCAATTGTTTCCTTTTCAAGACTCTGAGATCATCGTCATCTGTCTTTGGGGGTAGGATACCCTGTCCTTAGAACAATGCCAGTCCTAAGATAACAGAGGTGCCTATTCTCTGCAATTCTCCCAAGGTCATTGAGATATTTTATATGCCTTCATGTTTGTTTGTTCATTCTCATATGATAACAGTTTTCAACCTAAGCTGAGCATGAGATTCATGCCTAGTCTCAATCCGCACCAGTTTAATCAGGATCTCTGGGGACTATGTGTACCCGTGTTTTGTAAAAGCTCTCTCCCAGACAAGTGACTGTGATGTGCAGGGAGGGTTTCCGACTCTCTCTTCCTTCACTCTCTTGCTTCCTGTTCTTTTTCTTCTGTTGTATGCTCTTCTGAGTGGAGAAAAGCATTGCATTTTGAACAATGAAATAGTTTGATAATCAGCTTCCTGTGGATAATATTACTAGAAGTAATACTATGATTGTGTTTACTTCACTAAATATAACTTCAACTTATTGTTGATTGAGTAAATATTTATGTTATTGTTAAAAGATTTTTTTAAAAGCTCAGTGTTTCTCCTGGACACTACAAAAAACATGAGTCAATTGTCTTCAGGCTGTTTCTAGTCCAAAGTTCTCCTGAATCTTGGAAACATTCAGTGAGTCAATGTTACTTTTAGTTCTGCTCCTAAATTCCACGGAATCACCAAGCTACAGAATGCACTATACTGCAGGGAGGTAGGAAAGACTTGAAGTGATCAACTTCTCTTTGCCATTTCAATTCAACTCTGATAGTCTATGAAACTAAATGCGAAAATTGTTTGGAAAAATAATATTATTTTATTTAATAAATAAATAATAATAATAAATTATTATTATTTAAAGAAATCTATGGGGCTGCAATTCATGGGGTTGCAAAGAGTCGGACACGACTGAGTGACTGAACTGAACTGAACTGATGGGGCTTCCATGGTGGCTAAGTGGTAAAGAAACCTCCTGCCAGTGTAGGAGACTTGGGTTTGATCCCTGGGTCAGGAAGATCCCCTGGAGAAGAAAATGGCAGCCCACTTGAGTATTCTTGTCTGAAAATTCCGATGGACAGAGGAACCTGGTGGGCTACAGTCCATGGGGTCAAAAAGAGACGACTTCAACAACAGCAACAACAACAATATCACTTTATAGAGGAAGATAATTTTTTTCAAAAAGTAACTCTCATTTTGCTAATTTTGAGCAGTTCTGGCTCCCAGTGGAGACTCTTTCTTTTTTGTCCTGGTGGGGATTTCTGTCACCAGAAAATTAGTCTATTGCTTTCTGAATATCAGGCTTCATCCCTGATACACAGGAAGCAGATGCAACTCTCATCTCCTGTTGCACACACCCAAAGACTGAAGAAATCTGTGTCTTACTTAGCATGGAAATGAGATGCGGAAGCCCTCAGTCCCTGAGTGAACCAAGTCTTATAATAATGAAAGTGTTAGTAGCGCAATCATGTCTGACTCTTTGCGACCTCATGAACTGTAGACCACCAGGATCCTCTGTCCATGGAATTCTCCAGGCAAGAATACTGGAGTGGGTTGCCATTCTCTTTTCCAGGGGATCTTTCTGACCCAGGGATCAAACCAGGGTCTCCTGCATTGCAGGCAGATTCTTTACCACTGAGCCACCAGGTAAGCCCCCTAAGTCCTGTAATACAATCATATATGAAAGAATATAGTCCTGACTGTGTGTGTGTGTGTTTTAATTGAAACAAGTATTAGCCATTACGTACTACAGCGTTTTATCAAAGGGCATCAAAATAAATCCTGTTGGGATTTTAAAGGGCAACCTCTATTTTATAAGATAAAGTCTGTGACCTGCAAAATAACTATATTTATAGATTTTTCCTTAGCAAGGAATAATTTGTACATTAAAAAATGTAACTGAAATATGACTGTGTCAGAATTAAAGAACACTAAACTGAAGTCAAATTGAATTTCAATCCCAGTTTTTCCATTAGCTAGCTGTGTGATCTTGGGTCAATTACTCTGTCTTTCAGGGCTTCACTTCCTTTGCTGCTCTAGATAATCTCCAAAGAACTTTCCAGCTCAATCATTTTACGATTTCATTAGGTTTCCAATAGTGGAAGTTACTGGGTGAGCTGCAATTGTAATAAACAAGACTGCTCTTCTCTAGTGAAAAGGATTACATGACTATAAGTCAAAGGAACTACAGTCTACTGCCTGTAGCACCACTTAAAAACTCTCTGACCTGGGAAAGTTCTTAGTTTCCTCATCTGTAAATTGGAGATAGTGGTACCACACTGACATGAGTTTTAAGTGAAATGCCGTATCTGTTGGTCTGCTTGGATTGGCATAACCAAAAAAACCCACACACTATATGTTTTAAATACCAGTAGTTTATTTTCTTATGGTTCTAGAGGCTAGACAATCCAAGACCAAGGTCAGCAGAGTTGGTTTCTGGTGAGAACTCTCTACAAGGCTTGTCAGATGTATACATTCTCAAGGTATCCATGGCAGAGAAAGAGTCCTGGTGACACCAGCCCTTTCGGATCAGGCCCCATTCTTATGACCTCAATTTAAGTCTTACCACCTCTTCATACGCCCTTTCTTCAAATGTAATCACATTGAAAATTAGGTTTTTAAATATACAAATTCTGGACACAGCAGAGTCCCTAGCATCATAAATAAAAATTCTTAATTTTCTACTAGTGTCCTATATAAAGAATATAAAGACCCATAGCATAAATATAATGGGCAATCATTTCTAGTGTTGGTGCAACTACCCCAAACTGTTTTTGAAGGACTATTTAGCAATGTCCATTAAAATGTAAAGTGCTCATATCTTTTGAGCCATTGTTTTCACTTTAACAATTTCTACTCCCGAAGCACTTTCAGAATTACACAAAAATATACGTATGAGCTTTCCTGGGTGGCTTAGTGGTAAAGAATCTGCCTGCCATTGCAGGAGACATGGGTTCAATCCCTGAATAGGGGAAGATCCCCTGGAGGAGGAAATGGCAACCCACTCCAGTATTCTTGCCTGGGAAATCCCATGGACAGAGGAGCCTTTTGGGCTAGAGTCCATGAGGTTGCAAAGAGTCAGACTNTCCTGGGTGGCTTAGTGGTAAAGAATCTGCCTGCCATTGCAGGAGACATGGGTTCAATCCCTGAATAGGGGAAGATCCCCTGGAGGAGGAAATGGCAACCCACTCCAGTATTCTTGCCTGGGAAATCCCATGGACAGAGGAGCCTTTTGGGCTACAGTCCATGGGTTTGCAAATGAGCCAGACATGACTTAGCAACTAAACAGCAACAAATATGTATGGAATAGTCATTTAAATACTGTTGAAGAATGGGAAAAGTCAACAGACAAATAATTTAATACACTTGAGTAGAACAGACAATGGCATATTTTGTGTGTGATATGTACCCAAATATGAAATATTATATATCCATTAAAACCATAAACACTGATATAAAAGGATGTTGAGGATCTTTTAGAGAATAAAGAAGGTAGTTTCAGAGTTTTCACAGTATGATTGTTTTTTCGAGTGAACAATTTCTTTGCAGGAATTACCCATTAAACTGGCTGCACTGGCGTTCTCTGAGTGGTGTGAAATTCCAGGAGGCTTGCCCTTTCCAAGTTATACTTTTCTCTAATTTTTTACTTCATTTCAAGTACATATATTACTTTTGTTTTAAGAAAACAAAAGATTAAGAGACTGCAAAATATGGCTAGCTCAGATTCTATCACTTCTTCAGTTTATATTTGAAATACTTTTAAAATTAATTTTTAGTGAAGATCAAATGCCTGTAGTTTAAAAAATTACAAAGCTTATGAAAAACCGAAGTCCTTGGTTTTGCCTCTTCTTATTCCTGGGGAAAACTTATTCTGCTATGTCAGCAGTCACACTGGACATTTATTACACCTATGTATTATGAAATAACATACTTATATTGATACTTGTCAATGATTTTATTTTGGACATTATCTACTGACTTTTATCCACAGAAGGTTTAGAGTCTATCTTTTCTACTTGCCTTGGGCTTCCCTGGTGGTTCAGAGGGTAAAGCATCTGCCCGCAGTGCGAGAGATCTCAGTTCAATCCCTGGGTTGGGAAGATCCCTTGGAGAAGGAAATGGCAACCCACTTCAGTGTTCCTGCCTGGAGAATCCCATGGATGGAGGAGCCTGGTAGGCTACAGTCTATGGGGTCCCAAAGAGTTGGACACGACTGAGCGCCTTTTTTTTTTTTTTCTACTTGACTCACCTTCCACCAAGTTACTCCCCAGCCTGTGACTTTATGTATATCACAACTTTGGCTTAATTAGTATTCAGTGTTTGTAACAGTTTTATTATGTAAATACTGTTTATAGTTGAGCTACATACTTTGTGTTCCTATAGTACTAATTACCTTATATTTTATCTGTTTAGTTTCCTGTGTAGGTACCGTTATTTCATTCCTAAATCTTTCTTTCAGAGTTGTAAAATTCCTTCCAATATGGTCACACAACAGATGATCTATTCATTGTACTTTTGGTGGTGTCATCTCTCCTGGCTTGTCTTGCAGAAAGTCAGTGAGATAGTAGTATTTGGAGAGTGAATTCTCATGAAATATTAACAGATTTCCTCTTGGGTTTTCCTTTAACTTTCAGACCTTTCCTCTGTTTGGGCAGCCAGATCGTTCTGTTTTCATTTTGAAGCTAAAAAAACACGACACTAAAAAGGTAGAGGAAGGAGCAGAGCCTTTTCTTGACTTTGAATCTCAAAGCTTATACCCTGAGGAAATACAAAGGGCTTATGGTAGCTGAATCAGAAAATCCCAACAGTAAGAAACAAAAGTCCCCTACTCCACTTCTGCCAGACTGAAAATCAGAAAGGAAATAAGGAAACAGAGGAGTCTGGGGTGACTGGGGAGTAAGGACATAGCGGCATCAGTGTGGATCAATGGCCTATTGTCCACTCCCGTGGGCACTTCACACCCCACACGTTAGGCTTAAGCTAACGATTCTTTTATTCGTTCCTAGTGAGAGCGTTCCCCAACAGAAGAAGCCAGCACATGGTCCACAGAGCACCCCAGGTATAAGACGCTTGTGACTTTCTTTGTAAACATTCCCTCCACCCCCAATGACACAGGACATTTGCAGACCCCAGAAGAGCTTGGGGATCTGGATTTGTAGAACTTGGTAGTGTTGAACAAAACCAGCTTGATCTTCTTTATGACTTGGGTCAGTGGAAAAGCATGGTCCTACTATAAGCGCAAATGCTTTCAGTTCAGTTCAGTTCAGTCACTCAGTTGTGTTGATTCTTTGCGACCCCATGAATCACAGCACGCCAGGCCTCCCTGTCCATCACCAACTCCCGGAGTTTACTCAAACTCATGTCCATTGAGTTGGTGATGCCATCCAGCCATCTCATCTTCTGTCGTCCCTTTTCCATCTGCTCCCAATCCCTCCTAGCATCAGGGTCTTTTCCAGTGAGTCAACTCTTCACATCAGGTGTCCAAAGAATTGGAGTTTCAACTTTAGCATCAGTCCTTTCAATGAACACTCAGGACTGATCTCCTTTAGAATGGACTGGTTGGATGTCCTTGCAGTCCAAGGGACTCTCAAGAGTCTTCTCCAACACCACAGTTCAAAAGCATCAAGTCTTCAAGGCTCAGCTTTCTTCACAGTCCAACTCTCACATCCATATATGACCACTGGAAAAACCATAGCCTTGACTAGATGGACCTTCGTTGGCAAAGCAATGGCTCTGCTTTTGAATATGCTATCTAGGTTGGTCATAACTTTTCTTCCAAGGAGTAAGCATCTTTTAATTTCATGCCTGCAATCACCATCTGAAGTAATTTTGGAGCCCCCTAAAATAAAGTCTGACACTGTTTCCACTGTTTCCCCATCTATTTCCCATGAAGTGATGGGACCAGACGCCTTGATCTTCGCTTTCTGAATGTTGAGCTTTAAGTCAACATTTTCACTCTCTGCTTTCACTTTCCTCAAGAGGCTTTTTAGTTCCTCTTTACTTTCTGCTGTAAGGGTGATGTCATCTGCATATCTGAAGTTATTGATATTTCTCCTGGCAATCTTGATTCCAGCTTGTGCTTCTTCCAGCCCAGCATTTCTCATGATGTATTCTGCATATAAGTTAAATAAGCAGGGTGACAATATACAGCCTTGANTCAACATTTTCACTCTCTGCTTTCACTTTCCTCAAGAGGCTTTTTAGTTCCTCTTTACTTTCTGCTGTAAGGGTGATGTCATCTGCATATCTGAAGTTATTGATATTTCTCCTGGCAATCTTGATTCCAGCTTGTGCTTCTTCCAGCCCAGCATTTCTCATGATGTACTCTGCATACAAGTTAAACAAGCAGGGTGACAATATACAGCCTTGATGTACTCCTTTTCCTATTTGGAACAAGTCTGTTGTTCCATGTCCAAGCAACAGTTCTAACTGTTGCTTCCTGACCTGCACACAGATTTCTCAAGAGGCAGGTCAGGTGGTCTGGTATTCCCATCTCTTTCAGAATTTTCCACAGTTTACTGTGATCCCCACAGTCAAAGGCTTTGGCATAGTCAATAAAGCAGAAATAGATGTTTTTCTGGAACCCTCTTGCTTTTTCCATGATCCAGCGGATGTTGGCAATTTGATCTCTGGTTCCTCTGCCTTTTCTAAAACCAGCTTGAACATCTGGAAGTTCCCAGTTCACGTATTGCTGAAGCCTGGCTTGGAGAATTTTGAGCATTACTTTACTAGCATGTGAGATGAGTGCAATTGTTCAGTGCTTTAGGACAAATTCAACCATTATGTAGGCTGTCTGTTAAAATCGTTGACGCGATGAGCTAGAGAATAAATGTGATGATAAGTTCACATAAATGGGCCAATGGAAGGAACAAAGAGCCTAAATTCAGGCAAGTCAATTAATTGCTGTACCTGATTTCTCATCTGTAAAATGAAGACAGCAATAGCTTTCTACCTCTTTGGCAATGGTGTAAGTAAAAACGTATTGAAAATTTAAATGCAGAACACTAGCTATCATTTTATACATAGATCAAATATTTGACTCATTCACTGATTTCATAATTCAACAAACATAAATAGGGTATAGACATGAAATTTGAGTAGAAGAGAAAAAGCATATTTTCACAAGTAAGCCCATTATTAGTATTGTAGCAAGAGGGAAGTTATTAGCCTCTCCAAATGATTACACCTGAGAAAGGTCACTTAAATGTTATGTATTAATTCTAAGTACTTCTTTGCTATTTAATCTGTATTTCAAACTCAGTATCTACTTGTCAGATATCATCTGTAAATGCTGATTAAGTCTCTGTGAGTACCATAGCATGCTTGTCACCCACAAAGCAAGTTATGAGACCTTGTCCTGTCACCTGAGAGCATTCAATCTGACCGTGACCGAGTGCCAATTTCAATACTAGAGGATCTCCAAGAGTCTAAACTTAAATATACCATGAGGCCTCACCATAAGCAGACAGCAAATTTTAGGAGTAATGGTTCTCTTCCATTGTAGCTTTTTTCTTTGACAGTGAGAAAGAAAGCAGAGGGAATGGAAAAGCTACTTACAGAAGCATCCCAGTTAATAAATACAGAAGAAATGAAAAAAGGGAAAGTCATTATTAGGCAAGCATAACTGTTGTAGGGAAGGTCCACAGACAGATGCCAAATGGAAGTTTGAAGAGACAACGTATGATCTCTAAAGGCAAACTGGGTGAAGGTAAATGGGGACTTTTTGAACTGTTTTTTTCCCCCCAGCTTTTATATAAGTCTAAAATCATTTCAAAGTAAAAAAAAAAGGTTTTTTAATATAGAAGAAATTTTTATTATAAATTTCCCTACCCAAAGAGACAGAGAAGGAAAGGGAAGCCTGGTGTGCTGCAGTTCATGGGGTCGCAAAGAGTCAGACAAAACTTAGCACCTAAACAACAACAACAGCAATAACTCAAAAAAAATTTTTTTTTTGGTCTCTTAATTCTACTTTAAAACTCATGCTTCATCCCATGTTGACCTCCAACAGCATTCACCTTCCTTACACAAATCTTCCAGAGTACTTCCATACTTGTTCTCAAGTCCTTCCCAGTTACCTTCTAGGAAAGCTCAGCAGTGGCCACAGGACTGGAAAAGGTCAATTTTGCACTCCAATCTCAAAGAAAAGCAATGTCAAAGAATGTTAAAACTACCACACAATTGTACTCATCTCACACAGAAGCAAAGTAATACTCAAAATTCTCCACACCAGGCTGCAACAATATGTGAACTGTGAACTTCCAGATGTACAAGCTGGATTTAGAAAAGTCAGAGGAACCAGAGATCAAATTGCCAACTTCCATTAGATGATTGAAAAAGCAAGAAAGTTCCAGAAAAACATCTACTTCTGCTTCATTGACCACACCAAAGCCTCTGACTGTGTGGATCACAATAAACTATGGAAAATTCTGAAAGAGATGGGAATACCAGACCACCTGACCTGCCTCTTGAGAAATCTCTATGCAGGTCAGGAAGCAACAGTTAGAACTGGACATGGAGCCACAAACTGGTTCCAAATAGGAAAAGGAGTACATCAAGGCTGTATATTGTCACCTTGCTTATTTAACTTGTATGCAGAGTACATCATGAGAAATGCTGGGCTAGAAGAAGCACAAGATGGAATCAAGATTGCCAGGAGAAATATCAATAACCACAGCTATGTAGATGACACCACCATTATGGCAGAAAGCGAAGAAGAACTAAAAAGCCTCTTGATGAAAATGAAAGAGGAGAGTGAAAAAGTTGGCTTAAAACTCAACATTTAGAAAACTAAGATCACGGAATCCAGTTCCATCATTCCATGGCAAGTAGATAGGAAAACAATAGGAACAGTGACAGACTTTATTTTTGGGGGCTGCAAAATCACTGCAGATGGTGACTGTAGCCACGAAATTAAAAGACAGTTACTCCTTGGAAAGAAAGTTATGACCAATCTAGATAGCATATTAAAAAGCAGAGCCATTACTTTGCCAACAGAGGTTCATCCAGTCAAAACTCTGGTTTTTCCAGTAGTCATGTATGGATATGAGAGTTGGACTATAAAGAAAGCTGAGTGCTGAAGAATCAATGCTTTTGAAATGTGGTGTTGGAGAAGACTCTTGAGAGTCCCTTAGACTGCAAGGGGATCCAACCAGTCCATCCTAAAGGAAATCAGTCCCGATTATTCATTGAAATGACTGATGCTGAAGCTGAAACTTCAATACTTTGGTCACCTTATGTGAAGAACTGACTCATTAGAAAAGACCCTGATGCTGGGAAAGATTGAAGGCAGGAGGTGAAAGAGATGACAGAGGGTGAGATGGTTAGATGGCAGCACTGACTTGATGGACATGAGTTTGAACATGCTCTGGGAGTTGGTGATGGAAAGGGAAGCCTGGCATGCTGCAGTCCATGGGGTTGCAAAGAGTCGGACACAACTGAGCAACTGAACTGAACTCAACTGAACCAGTAGTGGACTCTGAACATTCAAGTAAGACTTATTCAAGTATGTCTTGAATATCTACTGTTTTCATGGAGTTTTTCTTAATAACTGCAAGGGGCTAAAAAATCAGTCTCATGATCCAATCCCTCCCTTGAGGAGGTAATAAGCATGGTGGAAAGTTAATAGTTTGCATATGAAAGAATAAAATAGTAACATGTGAAATAATGTGAGGTCATGCTTTGTTTTCTTGATGTTAGTTACAGGAGTTGATAGAGACAGGGGAAAGTGACATATGCACAAATAAGAGCAAGCTGTACTTAAAAATTATGTCGGTCTTGAATGGTGACTGGATACATGGAGTTTGCACAGTCTTTGTGGGAAGCAGTCAGGAGACCCAGCTGAAAGGGGTAGAAAATTCGAGGTGATGAGAAAAAGAATGAGCCAAGATAGAGTTGAACCAGGATCACAGAGGATTGTGAAAGCTAGATTGAAGAGATTTTAGTTCAAATAGAAAGGGGAGGCTAGGGCTTCTCTTGCCTGGAAAATCCCATGGACGGAGGAGCCTGGTGGGCTGCAGTCCATGGGGTTGCTAAGAGTTGGATACAATTTGAGCGTCTTCATTTTCACTTTTCACTTTCATGCATTAGAGAAGGAAACGGCAACCCACCCCAGTGTTCTTGCCTGGAGAATCCCAGGGATGGGGGAGCCTGATGGGCTGCCGTCTATGGGGTCGCAAAGAGTTGGACACGCCTGAAGCGACTTAGCAGCACCAGCAAGGCATCTCTGGTGGCTCAGACAGTAAAGAGTCTGCAATGTGAGAGACCTGGGTTTGATCCTTGGGTTGGGAAGATTCCCTAGACATGAATAGTGGATCTCAAGCCAGAACCAGCTCCATTTTGAAAATCAAATGTCTAAAATGGATCTTTGAGAAATCTTTTTCTAAAATTCAATATTCTTTTCTAAAATTCAAATTGAATTTTTCTCATTTCCTTCACCCTACCCCACATTGTTTCTTCCTAAAGCATTCTAGAGGCTTTCTTATACTTTAAAAATAAAGACCAGAACCCAGGACATGGCCCTCCAAGCTTGGTCCCCTTCCCATATGCCTGGATTTCTCTACCTTTCTCCACTCAAGCTTGCCTTCTTCTGCTTCCTTCAGAGCTCTCTTCTGTTATAGTTCACATAAGCTTTTCTCTAAGACTTAGCCTTATCTCTTGACTAGTTTACTCCTTTTTATCTGTTGGACATCAGTTCAACACCCCAGTTATCACCTCCAATGCAGAAGCGTATGCCCCACTCTGACTGTATCTATTCATAATACCAAGTACCTAAGGTTTTAAAACTTTCCATATTTGTATATTTACGATATGGGTTATTTGATATAATTATGTGATTATTTGATTGATGCCTTTTTCCCTTATCAGGGCTATCAGGGCTTCCCTAGTAGCTCAGTTGGTAAAGAATCTGCCTGCAATGCAGGAGACTCTGGGACAGGAAGATCCGCTGGAGAAGGGATAGGCTACCCACTCCAACATTCTTGGGCTTCCCTTGTGATTCAGCTGATAAGGAATCGGCCTACAGTGCAGAGACCTGGGTTTGATCTCTGGCTTGGGAAGATCCCCTGGAAAAGGGATAGGCTACCCCCTCCAGTATTCTGGCATGGATAATTCCATGGACTGTATAGTCCATGGGTCGCAAGGAGTCAGACACAACTGAGCAACTTTCACTTTCACTTTTCTTTTTCCTTCATTAGACTACAGACCTCTGAGGGCAGAGACTATTTTCATATGTATTTCCCATTGTATTTCCTATCCCTAGCATATCATAGGCACTTAATAAGAATTTGTTGAATAAACAAGGAAACATAAAATTAAAATATATTTATTTTCTCCATTCCCAAGCCACTATTCTATTCTAATGATATGATCTTCTGAATCATGAGAAGAATGTCCTGTCTTGACTTTGAAATAATAGTACACATGTCCCAGTATTTTATAAGTTTTGGAATGTGGGTTCTAAAAGTGTTATTCAGATGATTACATTGGATTGAATTACTATAGCTCAAATAGAACTTGTTGATCAACAGATCAATATCTATGTGTGGGGCACTTTACTGAGTACTGTGGATTATTGCAAGCTAAATAATATATGGTTTCTATCTAGCTTATAATCAAGTAGAGGAGCTATACAAAGTTACCTGTGTTATATGATAGACAGTGAGGTTGTTAAGTAGTATAGAAACATGGAAGGGAGAAGAGTTATTCTGACCGAAGGAATCTTGACAAGGCAGTAGTGAAAAGTAATATTTGAGTATCAAAGGATATATGTGCTTTCGACAGCTGGACTTTGGAAAGATGAAAATTCCAGGCAGAAGGAAAATAATAACTAAAACTACAAACCACAAAAAGCATCAAGCACCATAGTAGAAAGGCAAAATGGGATAGAGCAGAAGGTGAGTGGATTGCAAGTATGTTGTGATAGGGAATAGATGAGGAAAGTGAGGTTCATGGTTGGCACTTATTTGATAGGTAATGAACAGTGACCTAGGATGATGAACAGGGAGGTGCTGCAATCATGTGTGTGGAGTCTAGTGGTAATGTGATGCTGTAGAAGAGAGCTCTACAGATTAAAGAGGGTGGGAGACCAAAGGAAAGGAGAACTTTAAAAGGGCCTGGAAGAAGGTAAGGAGGACCTGACTGAGCCAAGAAAAAAGGAAGGATAGTTGAAGGAAGCTTTCAGAATATCAAAAGAACGAGATCTAGCAAATATTTAATATGAGAATTGAAGAACAGAAAGCTGGAAAGTTTTGATCTCATGGCTTAACTGATAATTTAACTAAATGCAAAACTGCTAGTGAGAACAAGTTAGTAATAGTAACCTGTTCTTGCTGTTTTAAATCCTTCTGTAATAGTAATACTCTTACTGTTATCCACATCTATCTTTATTTATGAGCAGTTCAGTTCAGTTCAGTTGCTCAGTTGTGTTCAACTCTTTGCGACCCCATGAATCGCAGCACACCAGGCCTCCCTGTCCATCACCAACTCCCGGAGTTCACTCAGACTCACGCCCATCGAGTCAGTGATGCCATCCAGCCATCTCATCCTCTGTCTTCCCCTTCTCATCCTGCCTCCAATCCCTCCCAGCATTAGAGTCTTTTCCAATGAGTCAGCTCTTCACATGAGGTGGCCAAAGTACTGGAGCTTCAGCTTTAGCATCATTCCTTCCAAAGAAATCCCAGGGCCAATCTCCGTCAGAATGGACTGGCTGGATCTCCTTGCAGTCCAAGGGACTCTCAAAAGTCTTCTCCAACACCACAGTTCAAAAGCATCAATTCTTTGGTGCTCAGCCTTCTTCACAGTCCAACTCTCACATCCATACATGACCACAGGAAAAACCATAGCCTTGACTATGTGGACCTTAGTCAGCAAAGTAATGTCTCTGCTTTTGAATATGCCATCTAGGTTGGCCATAACTTTTCTTCCAATGAGTAAGTGTCTTTTAATTTCATGGCTGCAGTCACCATCTGCAGTGATTTTGGAGCCCCCCAAAATAAAGTTGACACTGTTTCCACTGTTTCCCCATCTATTTCCCATGAAGTGATGGGACTGGATGCCATGATCTTTGTTTTCCGAATGTTGAGCCTTAAGCCAACTTTTTCACTCTCCTCTTTCAAACTCAAATATAACATGACATGGAATTTTATAGCACTAGTACTAATTAGACTAATAACCCAAACAAAAGCTACTCCTTAAGTCCCCTTTCCTTTCATTCCTTCCTTCCTTTAAGAACTATATTGAGAGCATCTACCAAGTCTTTAGCCAGGAGCAGAATTTAGAGCAGTGAATGAACGTAAGCCAAAATGCGCTTCTATGGAGCTTGTGTGGTGAAGAAAGCTTACACTAAAAGGCAATAAGCATGTAAATATAGCGAATATGTAAATACAAGCTGAGGACGTATTGTGACACATTGACAATAACAATAGTAATCACAGTAATGATTACTCTTTGACCCCCCAGGAGAATCAGTGGTAAAGAATCTGCCTGCCAGTGCAGGAGATTTTGGTTTGATTCCTGGGTTGGGAAGATCTCCTGGAGGAAGAAATGGCAACCCAGTCCAGTATTCTCACTTGGAAAATTCCATGGACAGAGGAGAGTGGCGTGCTGCAGTTGATGGGATTGCAAAGAGTTAGACATGTCTGAGCACACACACAATCATAGTATATTTTTTAGATCTTAATTCTAAGTGCAGGTGCTCTGGTTCCAGAACTGATCACTTTCTATGACATTAGGCTACAATTACAGAAAATATGTTTTCTCAGGTGGAAGAATTTATTTATGTAGTATGATAAACAAAGGCTTGTCTAGGAAGATAATGTTTAGGCTGAGACAAGGTGGATAAAAGGGCAAAATCTAAACAAAGATTTACCGTAGAACATATCAGGCAGAAGAAAGAGGACGTGTAAAGTCTCTAAGGCAGGAAAGAGCTGGGTATCTTCTAGGAATAAAAATAGTTTAATTTGAGTTGAAGATAGTGAACCATGGAAGAAAGGATGTGGATAGCACTGAAGAAATAAACAGATCATTCAGTAGGTCTTGTCATGTACAGAAGAGAGTTTGGCTTTTCTAACAGTTTAAGAGAGATGAGAAAACACCAAGATTGTGTAAAAAGGTATACTGATTATTATCCTTTTAATATTTTAAAAGTATCCGTCTGCCTCCTGTATGAAAAATGAATTAGAAAGTGCAAAAGGGGAAGTTAAAAGGCAAATGACAAAATCAGGTTTCGAATTCAGGATGTGACTACAAAGTCAAGACTTCGACCCACCACGTTATGCTGTTTCCTATGTTGTAATAGATTTGCAACCTGGCAGGGGGCATTGTCCTACCAAATATCAGAGATCCACAAATGATACCCTTTCTTGTCCTCTCCTTGTCTCTTTGACCCCCACTCTGTCTTTTTTAGGTCTTGGGGCAAGGACATACTTAAAAGTTTTCTTGAGAAAAGAAGAAATGATGGATGTTAATGACTTTTAAACTCTTATTTATTCTCTTCTTGTTTGAACATAATTGCCCATCTCATTGGGAAATTATCCCTTCTCATCTCTACATTGGCATACAGTAGTGATTTTTAGAATACATATTAAAGTAGTTTTAATGGTACATGATTAATTGCCTGATGGAGGTGGAGGTAGTCAAAATGCAAACTTGTGGCTCCTACCCCTAGCAGTTCTAATTCAGTATAACTGAGTTAGGGCACTTGAAATAAGCACTCCAGCTAATTCTGAGACAGATGACCCAAAGATTATATTTTTCAAGGCACTGGTTTATGGTGGAAAGGTTTTAGATTTTATCCCAAGCATAGTACAATGACATGGACATATCTATTGTATTAATATTATCAACATTAGAGGTCATCAATTGCAAGTAACCCCAGAACTTAATAGCCTATATATTTTTGGTAGACATCCCTCCCCAGTGCAGTATAATACAGTGCACAGATAATCAATTTGATCCCTTTCTTCAGGCAAGAGACCATAGAATTTATATAAACAATTTCCTGACTGGTCAGTCCAATGTGGGCTAAATATATCTTGCAGAGTAATGGTAAAGGGGTTTTTCCAGCTGAGTAGAAACAGAATATTGTCTTCCCAATGTTAATACAGGGTTACATACAAGACTCAAATGATTATTGCCCAATAACTCTTGCAGAGGTAGTTTTGTAATACAGAAAACACCGAAAAGTAAATAGTAAATGAAAATGAATCAAACTTCTTCACTACGGATCTTGCACAAAATAATTACTCTGGCCTATATAAGTGGTTATTTAAAAGGCAATAATAATAGCCAATAAGATGAGTCACAATTGAAAGTCATTCTAAAAATCAGCACTCTAAATGTATTTTAGAATCATATCCTGAAGAACACTCTTTAATGTATCAGTCACCAAGCTTGCTCCTTATAGCTGTATGTTTTACAAGAATGGCTCATATCATTAGTGATTTTCCTGTATATTAAATCTTTTTCTTTGTTAATATCATGAATAATTATGCCTCAGGACATCTATCATTCTAAAATATATTGACTTTTTATCTTTTGTATTTGTCTTGATTAGATTGCATTTTATATTCTCTAAATGAACCAGATAAAGAATCAGGACACATGTCTGTTCTGATGATACGCAACATCAGTAGAGAAATGCAAATCAAAGTTACAATTGAGTCATTACCTCACACTGGTCAGAATGGCCATCATCAAAAAACTCTACAAACAATAAATAGTGGAAGGGATGTGAAGAAAGGGGAACCCTCCTATACTCTTGGTGGGAATGTAAATTGGTATAGCCATTATGGAGAACAGTATGGAAATTTATTTAAAAAAAAACAACTAAAAATAGAACTCCATATGATCCAGCAATCCCACTCTTGGGCATATATCCAGAGAAAAACATTATTCAGAAAGATACACGTACCCCAATGTTCAGAGCACCGTTATTTACAATAGTCAAGACATGGACGCGACCTAAAGGAATGGACGCAGATGTGGTGCAGTATTCTATGGAATGTTACTCAGCTGTAAAGTAGAGTGAAATAATGCCCTTTGCAGCAACATGAATTGTCATAGAGATTCCCATACTAAGTGAAGTAAGTCAGAGAAAGACAAATATCATATGGTATCACTTATATGAAGAATCTAAAAGGATGATACACATGAACTTACTTACAAAAGAGAAACAGAGAACTAACTTATGGTTACTAAAGGAGAAAAGTAGGGGGGGAGAGATAAATTAGGAGTTTGAGATTAACAATTACACACTATTGTTTATAAAATATATTATCAACAAGGACCCACTGTATCGCATAGGAAATTCTACTCAATATTCTGTAATAACTTAGATGGGAAAGGATTTTTTTTAATGGATATATGTATAACTGCATCATTTGCTATACACCTGAACCTAATATGACATTGTAAATCAATTATGCCCCAATATAAAATTAAAATTAAATTAAAAAGAACCAAGACACATGTCTGTTCGGGACCAGTTCTGACTCGGTGTTAGCTCCACCTGGCCTCTTGAGAATGGCACTTTTACTCCCAAATCTTAATAGTCTCAGTTATAACAGATACATAATAACTGAAAGATATATCAGTATATATTCTATGGTGGTGGTTTAGTCACTAAGTCATGTCTGACTCTTGGACCCCATGGACTATAGCCCGCCAGGCTCCTCTGTCCATGGGGTTCTCCCTCCAGGACATCTTCCTGACCTAGGGATTTAATCTGGTCTCCTGCATTGCAGGCAGTTTCTTCACTGACTGAGCTACCAGGGAAGCTGGTATATACCGGTATATACCCTTTGTATATACTTTATAGAGGTAGGATTTTGTTAATCAGATCGACATCTGGTTTAAGAGTTACTCATTTATTTTGTCAAAAACAGTATTCACTGAGCACTTGGTAAATATCAGGCACTACTCTAGGCTCTGTGGCTACAGCGATAGAAAGGGTGTTTGTGCTCCTGAAAATTACACACTAGAGAGTGAGATATACAAAGTACAGAAGAACAAGTATACTATGATAGATAAGCGTAATGCAGAAAAATCAGGAGTTGGGGAATGGAGTGACATAAGTGGTCAAGGATGACCTCTGTAGAGATCACAGCATGTATGTAGACACTTGAATGAAGCAGGCAGTAAGCTCTACAGTTATCTGGGGACAAGAACTCCAGGCAGAGGAAATAGCCATGAATAAAAATCTGAAATGACAAGGCCTTCAATAGGAACATAACTGGTACATTTGAGAAACATATAGGATGACAAGAGGAAGATGAATAAAATATGGGACTAGAAAAGTAACAGCCAACAGGTGGTATAGGGCATCAAACAACCTTGAAAAGTAAGGACTCTGACTAAGATGAGAAGTGTAGTCAACTAAAAATGGCCCCAAATTATTTGCTGATCACTCCATTGAGAGATCTCTAATTCCCTCTCCTTGAATCTGGGCTGGCCACAGTGACTTTTTAAATAGAATGCAGCAGAAGTGATATTTGGAAACAAAAACAGATCATGAGAAGCCTTGAGGCTTCTGCTCAGAAGCCTGGGTACCTTGGAATCTACCAGCTGCTATATAAGGAGTCTGACAACTCTGGAATCATCAGGTTGTTAGGAAGTTCAAACTAATCATGCAGAGAGCTCATGGGAAAAGGAACACAGGAAGGTGTCCAGCCAGCCCTAGCTGTTGCATCCATTCCAGCCTAGCTGCCAGACACGAGTGAAGTCATCTGGGTCAGTCCAGCCTCAGCAGACATTAGATGGAGAAGAATCAAGGTCCCAGACATATGGCCCTAGCAGAATTGTTCCAGGCACTTCCAGACATTCAGATGACCACAGCTGAAGCTCACTGGGAAGCAAAGATAAACAATCTTCATTGTGCCCAGTACAATTTCTGAGCAAAATAAAATGGTAGCTATTTTATACTTCTGGTGGTTAGATTATCTATTTTGTAGCAATAGATGACTTGCACAAAATAGTTGAGAACAGGAAAAGATAAACCTGATTTATATTCTGAAAGATGCTACTAAGTGGGATCTAGACTTTCAGGAGAACGGAATGAAAACAGGATGGTTAGTTAATTCAACTGAAATCCAGGCAAGAGTAAATAGAGATTTGGATGAAAATAGATGCACAAGAGAAAGTAAGAAGTGGTTGAACTTGACATACATTGTGAAGATCAGTCGGCAATATTTGTTTAAAATTACAGACAGTATCTTTATTTAAATTTCAATATTGAAAATGTCTTTAAAATATGGTAATATTTCATGTGTTACATTTAACTTAGAAATATTGGAACATATGACCAATCTAGGGGCTTTTAAATAAATGAAAATATATCGAATCTTTCTTTGATTCAGAATCTATCTGTAGGTCTGATTAATAATTATAAGCATCAAATAACATTATATTTTAAATGTAGAAATTCTATTGACCCAGAGCATGCCCTAGAAGCTTTTGGTGTACCTTTTTTTTTTGCCATAGAATTCATTTATTATTATTTTTTTAGTTCTTTCAACAACTATTTATGAAGAAACAGATAAGGATGCATTGCTAGGTACTCAGCATACAGTTGTTAACAAAGCCAGGCATAGTCTCTTTTGATGAAAGGTAGACTTTTTTTTTGGAAAGTGTATTTTAAACAAATAACCACCTGAAAAACTATGACAAATGTTATAACCACAGTAAGAGTGATAATAGAAGGATTTGATTTAGCAAGGTGAACAAAGCTTTTCCTCAAGAAATTGAAGAATAAGTTGAGATTTGGAGCAGAGCAGATTTGAAAGTGAAAGTGAAAAGTGAAAGTCACTCAGTTGCGTCCAGCTCTTTGGGACCCCATGGACTATACAATCCATGGAATTCTCCATGCCAGAATACTAGAGTGGGTAGCCTTTCCCTTCTCCAGCGGATCTTCCTGGCCCAGGAATCCAACTGGGGTCTCCTGCATTGCAGATGGATTCTTTACCAACTGAGCTACCAAGGAAGCCCCAAATCAGAGTTAATTACTGTGAAAACAAGTGCAAGAGGATTCTAGGCAGACAGAAAAGCAAGTGCAAACTCTATGTTGTCTAAAGCATGATATACCAATGAAACTCAAAGAAGTCTGACCCCTGCAATGTGGTCTTCTCGCTGAAACACTGAAACAAGAATGATCTTTCTATATAATGTATATTATAGTGTAGGGAGGAAGGACTTAATTAGAGGTGAAAGACTTGAGAACAATTTCATGTAACAGATGGGTAGAATCTGAACATTCAAATCTAGGGGAGGACAGTCCAAGCAGAGAAAATCATAAAAGATATGAGGCCAGAAAGTTTGTGACATATTTGGAAGCCATGTTTAATTTCACGAGAGTCCCATGTAAGGACAGTAGTGAAATAAGATTAGAAAGATAGATTGGAGAGAAATTGTGGAAAGTTCTAAATGTTGTGCCAAGGAATTTGTATTGTGTGTGTGTGTGGCAGGGGGGAACCTTCTAAAGGGTTCAAACTGGGAAATAATGGCTGGGACTTTGTTTTGGCATCAGAACATTGGAAATGGCTAGGGGCAGGTAAAGATATGAAAGGCAAGAAAACCAGTTGAGATGGATGGTAATCATTTAGGAGTTTAGGTAAAGGAGTACAGTGGCAGTGGGAAAAAGAGGTGGTTCAAACCCAAAGCTATTTCACAGTTGTTCCTTTACCTACTGAGCACAAAATCTGATCTACAATCAGAGTTTAATAAATATTTGTTAAACACAAACATGAGTGGATGAATAATTAAATGAACATATTTTTGAAAGTCTACTGTATATATTTAATCTTCATATCACAGCGAGGTAGAGATTATCTGTATTTAAAGATGAGAAGCCTGAGGATTTAAAGAGGAATAAGCAAGGCTTTTGTTTTAGTCAGGGCTCTCCAGAGAAACAGAACCAAGGGGCTATGTACAGGAAGAGATTTATTATGAGAAATTGGCTTATATGATTAGAGAGGCTGAGAAATCCCATGAGCTGCAGTCTACAAGCTGGAGACCCAGGAAAGCCAGTGGTGTAAATCCCAGCCCAAGGGCAGGAGAAGCTCAAACAGACTGGCAGGAAGGGTCATGCCCTCCCTTCCTCTGCTTTTGTTCTCTGCCAGCTCTCAGTGGAGTCGATGATGCCCAGCCACACTGGGGAGGACTTACTAGTTTACTGAATCGCCAATTCAGATTCTAATCTCAGGACTTCCCTGGTGGTCCAGTGGATAAGAATCCACCTTCCAACGCAAGAGATGCATGTTTGATTGCTAGTTGGGGAGCTAGGACCCCACATGCTGCACCCAACCACTGAGGCAGGTCCACAATGGAGAGAAGCCCGCATGTGCAACAAGAGATCCTGCGTGCCACAACTACAATCCGACATAGCCAAATAGATGTGTGTGCGTGTGTGTTTGTGTGTGTGTGTTCAATCGCTCAGTTGTGTCTGATTCTTTATTACCCAGGGGACTATAGCCCACCAGGCTCCTTGGTCCATGGGATTATTTCTGGCAAGAATACTGGAGTGAGTTGCCATGCCCACGTCCAGGGACGCTTCCCACCTCAAGGATCGAACCCACACCTCATGCCTCTCCTGCACTGGCAAGTGGATTCTTTACCACTAGCACTGCTGGGGAAAATAAATATTTTTTTGAAAAGAAAACAACAGCAATAAACACAAAGTATAATCTCATCTGAAACACCCTCAAAAACATACCCAGAAATAGTTTAATCTGGGCACCCCATGTCCCAGTTAAATTAACCCATAAAATTAACCATCATAGCTGCTATTTATTTGAGCAACTGCTTCTTACATGCTTCTGTTCTCACTGTTCTCCCCTTACTTCCGCATCTCTTTTCATTGATTTCTTACCCTAACCCTAACCCTAACTCATAGACTAGTTCCCAAGCAACCCACTCATCAGTTTTCCTCAGCACTGGTAAATTATTAGTAACTAACCTTACTTGCTTCTCACAACGTCTTACTTTCAGTAATCTCAAGAGACCCAGAGGCTCTTGTCCACCCTGGGCTTCTATTTGCGGCACTTTCGCTACCTAGGAGACTTGCTGTTTGAAGCCTCTGGCCTATGTAGTAGACATTTTACCTTTTCCGAAACTCACGTGTGCTGTGAGTTTCAGAAATTGACTGTCCGCTCAGAATAGGCCCACATGCCCTGTTGAAGTCCGTGGTTATGATTTATTTTTTCCAAATTTTGTTGCTAATATATCCTGTCATTCCTGTCTACACTTTCATGGCACGTGTTGAAGATTTGTTAAGTTCAGTCTCACATTTCCTCATTTTCTTGAATTTAACTTCTAATGCTCTCCAGCCAAAGACCACCATAAACACATTTTTACTGTGTTATATACATTATTGTGTTAATTATTATTAACTAAAAATTTGTGTTAATTACCATAGCAGCAAGGGAAATGAAGGCATTAGAAAAGACTTACAAGATTTGGGCTATGGTTGACTATCTTAATAAATCATCTCTAGGAGGAAATTAGGCTAGCTCAAGCCTAGCACTGAAATCAGTAAAGCAGCAACAGTCACTCTTTTAAGGGTAACTATCATGGGAAGCTCTACAGGACAAACCACCTGCTTTCTTTAATAAATTATGAAAGAAAAGAGGAGAGGGGAAATTGGCCAGATAGAGAATGTTTTGTCACTTTTGTGGTTTGGACAACGTTCATGTTTGGCTTGTGTTTAAGCATGCTTGCAGAGTGGTCTTGGTTTTGCCTTGATCTATCACAGTCATGTAGAGTGGCCTTGTCTGCTGTTAATGTTCTGTGAAATTGTTTATATTTGGCAAGAGGTCATCAACGCATTACTGTGAGTGCAAAGATAACTCATAATAGAACTAAAGCATGATAATACCAGGCAAGCTCCTGGGTGCCAGGGGATACTTTTCTGTTTCTCGCACTAAACGTGCATTAACTTCTTCTCCAAATTACTGTAGCACTTACTGATACTACATCTTATCATGAGATTTAATTAGATGCAGCTTCCTTAGTCATTAGACTACAAGTGTGCAGTATCTCCTCAAGGGGAGGATGAGCATTGTAGGGTAGTGACCACAGCCTAGGACTTTCGGTCCCACTCTTGGTATTTAAAATCCTCTAGATCCAATACTTGCAATAGATACTTATTATTAAGTTTTTTTAATTTGTTTAATTTTATTTATTTAATATTTATTTTTAAATAAATTAAATAAGCTATACTTAACTGTGGCCTGCGGGCGCTTTAGTTGTAGCATGTGAATTCTTAATTGTGACATGTGGGATCTACTTCCCTGACCAGGGATTGAATTCAGGACCCCTGCATTGGGAGTGCAGAGTCTTAGCCTCTGGACAGCCAGAGAAATCCCTAATATTTAGCTTTTAAATGAATGAATGAATGAATAATTTGGACTCAAATAAAACTCATTTCAGAGTTTTTCAAGTCTAAAGAATAAAAGGAAATCAATTCTTTCAAATTTAAATTCATTTAAATTAAATAAAAAGATGTTTTCCTTTCATATGCTAAATCAAAGAAGAATTGAGCTGAAAGTAAAGTTGATCAAGCTGATGCAAATATTTGAGTGAACAAAAGACTTGCTAGTGCATTTGAGACATCAGTAATATAAATCTTCAGCTAGATATGTGGCATTGTTCAATAGAAAATGAAAATTACTTTTTTATTTCAAAACTTTATGGAATATTTTACTTGCCAAAAATACAATTTATTCATTTGGATATTATCTTCTAATACATGATTAAATCTTCTCTGCCTAAATGATAAAGGACTCACTATTTCCATGAGTTTCTGTGAATTTCGAATTTGATTCATAGATGTATAAAAATTGATGTTTCATTTTTATTTACTTTCTTTAGAACTAGGTATATTCCTAATAATTGCTGATCACTGAAATAAACATCATAAGCAGAGCACTTAATAAAATCAGGAGGAAAAGATATTAACAACTTTAGAGTACTGTGAGTTAAAAATATCTTTGCAAAGAACTCAAAATACAGAAGCAACATCAACAGGATAATTGGTTATATCTATATATGTACTTATATCTAGCGAGATTTGAAGATCATATGATTATGACTGCCGCCAAGTCTCAAGTCCATAGGGCAAGCTGGCAGGCTGGAAATGGAAGTAAACCTGGTGTTGTAGCCTTGACTTTGAAGGGTAGAAACACAGTTTGAAAGCAAAATTCTTTCTTCTTCAGGAAACAGTCTTTGCTCTTCAGGCTTTCATCTGATTACATGAGGCCCACCCACATTATGCCTTACTTAAAGCAATTTATTATAGATGTTAATCATGTATTAAAAATACTTTTACAGATTGTCTAGATTAGTGTTTGACTAAGCAACTGTTCCCTATAATCTAGCCAAATTGAAACATAAGATTAATCATCACAATATATTTTTGACTAGTCCGTGACCTGATCCAAAAATCTTATACTGAAAGTTCCCCCTTGTAAAATAATTGATTTTTTTAAAAGTCAGCTTCTCTGTGATATATTAGTGGCAGATATAACCATTCTGTTGTACAGATAAGGATACAGTATTGTGGGGTTTGAATGATTTGCCTGAGGTCATTAGCAAGTCTGTGATGTTGCTTATTAATG
The DNA here is from genome assembly GCA_006410615.1 of Neotragus moschatus. Lineage (NCBI taxonomy): Eukaryota > Metazoa > Chordata > Mammalia > Artiodactyla > Bovidae > Neotragus > Neotragus moschatus. The sequence goes on from SJYA01002681.1 coordinate 215,515, forward strand.
AAGAATCTAATTTTGTTTCCAATCCAGCATATCAAGGTCACTTCATTTCTGTAAGATTTTTGTGTGTTTGACTGTTCCTTACACATTTAGAAAGCCCATTTTGGCTACCCACTGAGTCATTAACACCAGTCATCCATAGGTGCTTTCATTATAAGTGAGTGAAAGTCGCTCAGTCATGTCCAGCTATTTGCAACCCCATGGTCTGTCCATGGAATTCTCCAGGCAAAGAATACTGGAGTGGATTGCCATTCCCTTCTCCAGGAGATATTCCCAATCCAGGGATTAAACCCAGGTCTCCTGCATTGCAGGCAGATTTTTTATTGTCTGAGCTACCAGGGAAGCCCCATAGTCACCAACAAGTGGCTGTTTTTCTCCAAGCTAACAAATATCTTCATAGCCAGATTCTGTTCAGTTCAGTCACTCAGTTGTGTCTGACTCTGTGACCCCATGGACTTTAGCATGCCAGGCCTCCCTGTCCATCACCAACTCCTAGAGTTTACTAAAACTCATGTCCATTGAGTCGGTGATGCCATCCAACCATCTAATCCTCTGTTGTCCCCTTCTCCTCCTGCCTTCAATCTTTCTCAGCATCAGGGTCTTTTCAAATGAGTCAGCTCTTCACATCAGGTGGCCAAAGTATTGGAGTTTCAGCTTCAGCATCAATCATTCCAATGAATATTCAGGTTTGGTTTCCTTTAGGCGGGACTGATTGGATCTCCTTTCAGTCCAAGGGACTCTCAAGAGTCTTCTCCAACACCACAGTTCAAAAGCATCAATTTTTCCGCACTCAGCTTTCTTTATAGTCCAACTTTCACATCCATACATGACTACTGGAAAAAACAGCTTTGACTAGGTGGACCTTTTTTGCCAAAGTAATATCTCTGCTTTTTAATATGCTGTCTAGGTTAGTCATATCTTTTCTTCCAAGGAGCAAGGGTCTTTGAATTTCATGGTTGCAGTCACCATCTGGAGTGATTTTGGAGCCCCCAAAAATAAAGTCTGTCACTGTTTCCACTGTTTCCCCATCTATTTTCCATGAAGTGATGGGACCAGATGCCATGATCTTAGTTTTCTGAATGAGTTTTTGTGTATGTGTGTGCTGAAACTCATACCTAGATTATATAAGAGTAATTCCCCATTGCCAATCTAGTAGAACACTGAACTGTCATCTTTGCTTCTTACCTCTACTCTGGTTATTTAATTTATGATCATCATAAATCCTATTTTAAAGAAGAGTCAGAGAATTAGAGGACTCTAGCAACTGGTGATTTCTCTCCTCAACTTCTGTCTACTTGAAACCCTTTTCTTACTTTAATATTATGCTTCCCGAAGTTCAGATTCAGACTTTTCAAGTTGTCACATGCCACATCACTCCATTTGAACTTGTCATTCATTCACTATTCTCATTGGTTTTGAATCTTGTACTGAGCATTTAATAGCTTAATGACTTTCTGAGATTCAATTTTCATCTTCTGTTAGACTATAGACACAAATTCTAACCTCACAAGATTTTTTAATGTGATGTATGCTATATGTATATATATGTATGCTATATATACACTGTGAGGAGGTACGAATATACGTACCTCCTCACAGTGTCTGGCACTTATTTGGTGCTTGTTAAATGCTAACTACCTTAACACCCACTTATGATATTCTCAATCTGTTTATATAACTCTTAATCTGTCTCTAGCATCATTTTCTCTCTTCCCTGATCAAATTGAGAAATGCCATTTTCTACACTAGTTAGGATCACAATAATAGAGAATGACAGGGAGAGAGTTAAAATATTATTTCACCCAATTGTAAAAGCTTCCAAGCTAATCTTGAGTGATAATGGCAGGCTCTGAAAAGATCCCCAATCAAATTCTACCACTTGGAGTCAGAGCAGCGGGTTGCTGTCAGGAGGTCGGGGATTGGATTGAAAGAAAAGTGAAGTAATGAGGAAACCAAAATTGAACTCTGGAAAATTATAGAGTCAAAGTGGAATCAACCTTCCTCCAGGGCAATTACTTGTACGGCTTAAGCTTGAGCTGCTAAAGATGTAATATCTGGAAATGATCTGTGAATATTTCATGTACTACTCTCATAGGTAAAAGCTGAGATGAGGGATAGTCACAGTTTTTCTGTTTGTCAGGAAGAATATCCTGTGAAAGGGTGCATTATTTAGAGTACATGACATCTTCCATCGTGAGATTAGGGTATTAAATGGTGCCTAGTCTTACTAACAATTGTCACAACTGTATTTTCCACAAGTATCACTGATCAAGAGGGGTTTGAGGAGAGCATTTAGTGCCATGTAAAATAGCAAACACTCTGGTGTATTTGAACATGTATGCAGACTTTCTTATTATAAGCATTGGAAAAGCTATAAAGTTACATTCTAATCTTATAATATTTGAGATAATTTTTACTCCTAAATGTAGAACATGGATAGTGATAGTGGTAGTGATGATGCTGCTGATGATAAAATCTGTTGCTATCTTACTTGGGTACCTATAGCACTTTCTACCTGCTTCTCTTGTAGTACATAGCACGTATTTGTAGTTAATTTATTTATATGCCTGTCTCTTTTGCTAAACTGTGAGCCCTTTGATGGCAGACTCTATATCATCCATCTTATCTTGGTGCTGGGCATGTGCCTGACACACAGTAGACAGTCACCGTACATTTGATGGATTGTATTTGGTTAAGTGATAGAAAGAAAGAATTCTATCATATTATGATTTTAGTGTTTACTGCACTCAAGTCACAAAACTAAATCTTATGATTAGCTAACACAGTTTAGACACAGACTCTATCCTCATGCTTTTTATAGTAGTTGATTTAAAGACTTTGAGTGTTTACTGCTGGAGAAGGCAATGGCACCCCACTCCAGTACTCTTGCCTGGAAAATCCCATGGATGGAGGAGCCTGGTGGGCTGCAGTCCATTGGGTTGCTGAGAGTTGGACACGACTCAGTGACTTCACTTTCACTTTTCACTTTCATACATTGGAGAAGGAAATGGCAACCCACTCCAGTGTTCTTGCCTGGAGAATCCCAGGGATGGGGGAGCCTGATGGGCTGCCATCTGTGGGGTCTCACAGAGTCGGACACAACCAAAGCTACTTAGCAGCAGCAGCAGCAACAGTGTTTACTGCCACTTGACTCTGAGATTCCCTTTCCTGGTGCTCTCGGTGTTTGAGAACTGTGTCCTTTTAGGTGTGTAACTGAAGGCTCACCCATGATTTTGAGCTTAGGAAAGCTAACCTAGTCATAAAGGCAGTGATGATATCCAGATTGCATCTAAAACCCAAATCACTGGTATACAATCTCATGAGAGTTTGGCTTTCAGACATAGTTTTATAGACCAAATGTCCACTGTGTGAAAGAATTTAGTCCTCCAATTTGAGACTACAGGAGGGGAAGAAGCAACATTATTAAACTGTGCACCCAGCTCTATACTTTAATTGTACAAGCAAAATAAAGTGAAGTTAAAAGCTATGTTGTGTCCTATAATATTTGTAAAGTCACATCCAGTAAATGTTAGAAAATGATGTGATATACTGCAGGGAACTCTCACATCCTCTTATTCATTTTCGCTGTTTGCATAAAAAAGTTGCAAGCAAGTCAATTAAATGACAGATTGCTGGGATTTTAAAAGGACATATGCTTTATTTTAACATGGCTTTTAAAATCTTAGGCATCAAAAATAATTTTAAAATATCATGAACTATAAAAAAGTAATTGATTTTACTCAATTCCAAGTGTCAAATCATGGGCGGTGGCAAGCTATTCATGAATTGTGACCATTCTGCAGCAAATATGCGTAGCTGGCAACATTTCTACCAAAGACAGCTCAACTAACAGTCTCCTTGCTAATCAACAGAAAGCTATTTGAAGTGTGATGAGGAGCTTCTAGAAGGAGTTTTGCATTTTAAAATCTTAGTAACTTAGGTTATATATGTATATTAGAGGGAAAGATCTATGAAGGACACATAAAAGCAATTATTGTAAAGTTCAGGATGATTATATTATGTACCTTTGCACAATATATTTTCATTTCTAGCCTGGAAATTGATGACAATAATAACAAAATAGCAGACAGAAAGCCCAAGGCTACCAGAATATCAGCTCTCAGGGAAAAACGAAATTACAAAACCAAATATAGTCTTTTTAATTAGATTTTCAAAGTAAAAATTTAAAGCTACCACTTCCTTACTTTTCAAAATAAGATTTATTAGAGGTAGAGTCTAATAAAGTATGGGTGGGTGGGATAAAGGTGGGAAAAAAAAAAAAGGAACTGACTTGTAGCTATCGCTGTGTTATTTCCAGTTGTTTGGAGAAAGAAATGGCAACCCACTCTAGTATTCTTGCCTGGGAAATCCCATGGAGAGAGGAGACTGGTGGGCTACAGGCCATGGTTGCAAAGAGTTGGACACAACTGGGAACATACACACAACTTAAAGCAGAGACTCAAACAGATATGTGTACTCCAATGTTCACCGCAGCATTATTCACAGCAGCCAAAATATAGAAACAATTCAAATGACTACTGATGGATGGATAGATAAAAAAATGTGGTACATAAGATGAAATAGTATTCAAACTTAAAAAGGGATGGAGCTTTCACACACTACAACATGGAGAAATATTGAAAACATTAGGCCAAATGAAAGAGACCAGACACTAAAATACAAAACCAGCATGATTCCACCTATATAACGTACCTAGAACAGTCAAATTCACAGAGACAGAAAGTAGAATGGTAGTTGTTTACTGGGTGAAGTTTCAGTTTGGGGAGAATGTTCTGAGGATGGATGGCAGTGATGCTTACACAACACTGAACCATGCACGTAAAATGGTAAATTTTCTACGATGCATATTTTACCAAAGCAAGCAAACAAATGAGCAAACCAACAGTGGCCTAATGGATGAAATAAATATTTAAAATCTCAGAGTTTCTCAGAAGCAAAGGACTTACAATAGTGAGGGGGGTAAAGCAAGACCATTCAGATTTGAACATTTATCAATAAGGAAGAGGTATCATTGGAGAAGGCAATGGCACCCGACTCCAGTACTCTTGCCTTGCCTGGGAAATCCCATGGACAGAGGAGCCTGGTGGGCTGCAGTCCCTGGGGTCGCTAAGAGTCCGACACGACTGAGCAACTTCACTTTCACTTTTCACTTTCACGCACTGGAGAAGGAAATGGCAACCCACTCCAGTGTTCTTGCCTGGACAGTCCCAGGGATGGGGGGAGCCTGGTGGGCTGTTGTCTATGGGGTCACACAGAGTCGGACACAACTGAAGCGACTTAGCAGCAGCAGCAGTACTGAAAGCCAGTATTTCCTGGATTCGGCTTGAAACATCAGGATCATCAATTTGAATACAAGAGGCTCCATTATAATGTGCATACTGTCATGCTGCTGAAGAAAAAAGAAACCAAGAAGGGCTTATTTTTTTCTCTCCTATTTTAGTTGCATGCAATTTTCAGAGCTCTTACAGATTCCCATGAGAAATAGTTTTTGAATTTATAGATTTACATCTATACTTTGCATGTTCTTTTAAGAAAACAATCAAGATGTTGCTGAGAGGTAAAAAATGACAGATCCCACTAGGAGAGGGTTTTTTTTTTTTTTTTTTAAGGGAAAGGGACCTGGTTCTAATTGAAGGTTAAGTTGTGTGTGTGACCCAGAACACAGTTGGAAATCTTCGGGTGCCAGTAATCTGAACTACTGATACTTTGATAGGTTCCTGCTGTTCTAGTTAGCTAACCCGAGAACACAGAGGTGACTTAATTAAATAGAATAGAATGCTTTGTATAATGTATGTTGTAAAATGAGGTCTTAACAAACATTTGCAATGGTTCCTACTTCTGCAGAAATGTACAGCAAACTGTAGAAAGGTCAGTCTATTAACACAAATAGCTTTTCTCAGTAACCCAGTGTTGAATTTGGAAGGGGAAAAAAAGTTCTGCCTGAAATGAGGGCAGATACAGGCTCTTCCTGAGGAGAAGCCCGGACACTCCACTCCACTGGATCAAAACGCCAGTTCAGCCCAAGTCTGTTTTCTTCCCACTTCCAATACCGCTGTAGCTACTTTGGGGAAAATGAACCATAGGAGAGGAAAAATCATTTTTTTTCCTTAAAAAATTTAATTACAGGTATATTTTATGTCGGTGTGTTTGTTTTGCTTTTTATTTTTCTCCTAGTATTCCTAGCTATTTTTAAACTAAATTTTGTGTTGGGTAGGAAAGACATAAAAAAATCTTTTGCAATATATATAGTACTCTGTGCCCTGTGGGGTGGAAGGAGAAACCCTTAATTTCATAAGCATGTATGAAATTAACTTTGCTTCTAATCGCAGTGTCTTTATTCCGTTAAATCTTTCTTTTTTTTTTTTTCTGATTTTAGATTCTTTATTAAAATTTTTCCCAAAGAGGAGGTTTGCTTTCAAAAGCAATACTGAGAACTGAAAACCCTCAAATCCTGAGGGGAAAATACTACCATTTTAAGAGTACTGTTTATTTTCTGGGAATAAATTCATAACATAAACCAATACCTAGCATTTAAAATGAAAGTGAAAGTGTGTGGGAAAAGTGTTAGTCACTCAGTCGTATCCAGTTCTTTGCAACTCCATGGACTGTAGCCCACCAAGCTCCTCAGTCCATGGGATTTCCCAGGCAAGAATACTGGAGTGGATAGCCATTCCCTTCTCCAGGGTCTCTTTGTCTGAAAGACAAAGATAGGAAACATTGCTGTGCAAGTTTTCCACTCTAAAGCTGAGTGGAGTTTTTCTGGTCCCCACTTTTTACATTGACATCAGTTAGTTGTTCTCTGCATTGACCAAAGTTCATGAATTTGTAGCAATACCAAATAGTGAGCTCTTGAACTGTTTAAAGACGTTATATAAGCATCTTATACTTTTAACTGGAAGACTGTGGACCAATCGGGAGTTGGTGATGGACAGGGAGGCCTGGCATGCTGCGATTCATGGGGTCGCAAAGAGTTGGACACGACTGAGCGACTGAACTGAACTGAACTGTGGACCAATCTATAACCAAAAAATGAGACTAAAGAAGCCAATACAATTTATTTGCAATGGTAGTAGAGAAACCCACTGCTTTATATGGTAAATGGAAAATCTGCCATATTTGACTTCCATCTGCAGATTCTAAGGGAGCCTAAGTATGGCATCACCGACTCCATGGACATGAGTTTAAACAAACTCCAGGAGATAGTGAAGAACAGGGAAACCTGGCGTGCTGCAGTCCATGGGGTTGCAAAGAGTCAAACATGACTTAGCGACTGATCAACAACAAAGTAAAGAGGGAAATTTGGTTATGGAAACCTTCTTGAAGCAGGTTGGAAATTTCTGGCAACATCTAAACTATTGATTTTCCTGAGACCAATTAGTACTACAGAGGTAACTGGGAAGCGTAGGATCTAAACTTTATCTTACATTATCTATCATGAAGACATAGATTTTTCTTTAGACTGATCGCATTTCCACATAAGCATGTATGAAATTAACTTTGCTTCTAATCACAGTCTCTTTATTCCGTTAAATCTTTCTTTTTTTTTTTCTGACATTTTTTTTTTAATTTAATAAATAAAAATAATAAACCGAATATAGACTGATGATTCATTTCCCACACGATAGCACACATGAAGACTATACTTTCCGGGATCATTTCTATAGTCCGTTAAATCTTTCTATTTAAGTAGTTACCAAGTTGCATGGTATCTCCACAGTTACAGATTTATAGTAAATCTATAAAACATACAGATTTATGTTTATATAGAAGTAACATGTTAACACAAAAAGCCCAACCTCTAAAACAACAGTAAGGCATGTTTATTTCCCCTTTTCTGAGTAAGGCCTATGGCAGAGCCTTAGTGTAAACACAGAAAACCTAGAACTTCTTTTCAGAAACAGGATTATTCTACCTTTTCAAATGTTAAAAAGCACAAAATCAGACCTATCGCATTCCTTTGCCTTTGCTCTTCTAGTTATAAAATGTTTTCAAAATGCCAAATATAGGATCTTGTTTTTTTGCATAGTGCATGGGCTAAATTCAGCTGTCATGGGGCCTCTGTGCTTGAGTGGTAATTTTACAGTAGTGATAACAACAGCTGGAGCTTCTGGAAATGCATTCAATATCAGTTCCTTCTTTCTTTCTTCAGTTCGCATTTTGATTCTGTCTTTAATGACTCCAGGTCTGACAGTGGCAGAGTCAGGGCACATTGCTGACTCCACCCAACAGAGCAGGTTAAGACTGTAAATCTCAGGGCACATACTGCTTTCAGACTTTTTGTTTGAACATCTAGACATCTTTTGTTTAGATGTTTCTCTGTTGTAATTACAGGTGAGCTTGCACTCTAGGTTCCTTTATGCTCAGGGGAAATATGTGTGTTTGATAGGCTTTGTCACTCTGAGTTTACAGTCACTCCTATCAAGGCTTTATTATTCCCCAGATTTCAGTCAATTCAGCTCTTTACTAGAGAAATCATTAGTTTGATAAAGTCAAATGGAAAGTGTGATCCCTAGGGTCCACACTTTCCATTTACTAAAGAGCAAGCAAACAGGAAAGATTGAAGGCAGGAGAAGGGGATGACAGAGGATGAGATGGTTGGATGGCATCACTGACTCGATGGACCTGAGTTTGAGCAAGCTCCAGGAGATGGTGAGGGACAGGAAGGCCTGGTGTGCTGCAGTCCATGGGGGTCACAAAGAGTTGGACATGACTAAACGACTGAAAAACAACAACAAAGCAAACAGGAAATCCAGAGTAGTTTCCTAATATGACTTGCTTCTTGGTTAAAGTTGATGCGGTATTAACATGGCATCCAACTGTTCAGCTAACTAAGAGATCAAGCTGTTATATGTGCTTAGTCATTCAGTCATGTTGGACTCTTTGCAACACTGTGGACTGTAGCCCACCAGGCTCTTCTTGTCCATGGAATTTTTCAGGCAAGGATACTGGAGTGCGTTGCCATTTTCCTCCTCCAGGGGACCTTCCCAACCCAGGGATCGAATCACTGTCTCTTGCATCTCCTGTGTTGGTTCTTATCACCTACCATCACCTGTGAAACCCAAGCAGTTCCATATAGATTATTATAAATTTCTCTCTTAGCAGTGCATTATTTTATAACATGTACATGAAAAGTAATCTTTTTATTGGGTTATTTCATATCATGCTAGGCTGTTAAAATTATTTTTTCTTGTACTTCCCTTGCTTCCTCCCTTCTTTCCTCTTTCTTTCTCTTTCATCTCAATTTCAAACACTCTAGCTTTGGGAGTATATTGATTTCCAAAATTAGTGGAGGGATGTTTCCTGCATATTAAGAATGCCATCAGGTCAACATTATCTAGTAATTAGAAGTGAAGAAGTGAAGTCGCTCAGTCGTGTCTGACTCTTTGCGACCCCATGGACTGTAGCCTACCAGGCTCCTCTGTCCATGGGATTTTCCAGGCAGTAGTACTGGAGTGGATTGCCATTTCCTTCTCTAGGGGATCTTCCCTACCCAGGGATCGAACCCGGGACTCCTGCATTGTGGACAGACGCTTTACCATCTGAGCCACCAGGGAAGTCAAGTCAGGTTCAAATATACCAATTCATAAAAACCTTAGCTCAATCAAATTAGTAAGCAGAAAGTTTTCTAAATATATTAAACAGGATATATATTTGACAATATAATAAATTTCTAATAAATGTTTTCTATTATTATTATTTATAAGCTGAGTTACCTAGTCCTTGACTCCAGATATTATTCAGCTTCAATTTTTTCCGAAACTTGAAAACTACATTGTTATCCATAGGATTTTGTTAAATCTTTTTCTTCAGATATTATCTATCAGTAAATAAGCATTGATCTATCCTTAAGCAAAATAAAAACAGGCTACAAGTATGGAGTTGAGAAGTATTATGATTCCCATTTTACAGACTAGACAGACAGAGGCACAACTTGGGAGGGGCTCAGGTCTGGCTACCTAGACCAGGTAACTGCCTTGGGTACTCTCTACTCCAGTACTTCCAGGGGTTCATGGAACATTAAAGTAGGTATAGTTGCAGAACCAAGCTAGAACTGAAAATGTTTTTCTGTTTGTTTCTTTCTTTTTTGATACGTTCATTAGACAATACTGTTCACCATCTACTGTCACCTTATTTCATTAAAGCAAGTCTATTAATCACCAGAAACATAGGAAGGGAATAGTTTCAAAATAAATGGCAGTCTTTAAGTTAAACAAATTCAGAGCTATGAAAAATGGACTTCATTGCTCTTACTCTCCTCCATCCTTGGGGATGGTACTGCTGCTCTGTCCTCAGCTGTGAGATCTGGTATGATTTTGGAAAGAACATAAAATTTTTGACACCATACTGTCTTGAGGTTAAATCTTTCTTTTGAAACCAGCTTAACTCTTCCAAATGTCTGCTTCTTTGCTTCCAGAAAAGGAGAGACTAAACCTAGCTCTCAGTTAAGTTGTCCTGAATAAAATAGAAAGAATATTGAAAGTATCTAGAACTTTGTCATGAACAAATAAAACCTAGAAAACTTCACAACATTGCTTGCATTTTCAAAGAGGATCACACAGAGTGTGGAAACTGCGAATAAATTGAGTACATCTTCAGAGGAACATATGTGTAAAGTATGGTACACACAACTATGAAAAATTATGTAGCTATTAAAAGGAATGAATTAGAGAGTTGTCTTTTTACCCATTGACTTACTTTTCAGGTGAAAACACAGATTGCAAAGGAATGTATATAGTATAATACAATCCCATTGTGTAAAGAGCATTAAGACAAGCCATATGCATGCGTTTATGTTTGGAATATTTATGAGAACTGGGAAAATTAGAGAAAGATGTATTCACTCACTTCATCAACATCATATACTCACTTGAGTGCTGACTTGTCAGCAAGCTATTTATTTCCTACTGGCGCTATTCAAAACTGTTCACCTGCCTTCTACCTACATCTGTCTTAGTTCCTTCTATCCCCTTTCCTGTTCTGTTTTTTTTTTTTTCCCATTGCTCTTAACATCTCTGATATAATGTTAGTTTACTTATTTAGTTTTAAATTCTTTGTCTTCCTCCACTAGAATGGAAGCTCCAGGAAAGCAGGTATTTTTGTCTCTTTAGTTGACACACCAAAAGCACACCTTTGTCATAATAGGGTCAGACAAAAAGTGAATAGTCGACACATATTTGTTGAATCAATACAACAAAACCATTGTGGATGCTGATTTTAGAAGAAGAGGGTGGTGGTGGGATGATATGAATACAGTTGACTTTATTTTATAGAGCTGGCTGTGTTTGCGTTGTGTGAAAACGTACAAAGTGCTTCTGAACTCTGAAAGAATGACATAATAATTTATTAAAGAGCAGAACACATAGTATACATCCTGGCATTACTCGATGCTCAGTGAATGACTTCCTTTCCTCCCACACAAACTCCTCCTCATCCCTGGTTCTGCAGCACATAGGCTTTTGGCCTTTGTGCCCAGGAAGTTCAGTTCAGTCTCTCAGTCATGTCCGACTCTTTGCAACCCCATGAATCACAACACGCCAGGCCTCCCTGTCTATCACCAACTCCTGGAGTTCACTCAGACTCACGCCCATCAAGTCCTTAATGCCATCCAGCCATCTCATCCTCAGTCATCCCCTTCTCCTCCTGTTCCCAATCCCTCCAAGCATCAGAGTCTTTTCCAATGAGTCAACTCTTCGCATGAGGTGGCCAAAGTACCGGAGCTTCAGCTTCAGCATCATTCCTTCCAAAGAAATCCCAGGGCCTATCTTCAGAATGGACTGGTTGGATCTCCTTGCAGTCCAAGGGACTCTCAAGAGTCTTCTCCAACACCACAATTCAAAAGCATCAATTCTTCGGCACTCAGCCTTCTTTACAGTCCAACTTTCACATCCATACATGACTACTNTGAGTGCAATTGTGCAGTAGTTTGAGCATTCTTTGGCATTGACTTTATTTGAGATTGGAATAAAAACTGACCTTTTCCAGTCCTGTGGCCACTGCTGAGTTTTCCAAATTTGCTGGCATATTGAGTGCAGCACTTTCACAGCATCATCTTTAAAATTTGTGATATACCACGTGAACAAATTGAAAGTTAAAAACCATATGATTATCTCAATAGATGCAGAGAAAGCCTTTGACAAAATTCAACATCCTATTATGATAAAAACCCTCCATAAAGCAGGCATAGAAGGAATATACCTCAACATAATAAAAAGCCATGTATAATAAACCCACAGCAAACATTATCCTCAATGGTGAAAAATTGGAAGCATTTCCCCTAAAGTCAGGAACAAGACAAGGGTGCCCACTCTCACCACTACTATTCAACACAGTTTTGGAAATTTTAGCCACAGCAATCAGAGAAGAAAAAGAAACAAAAGGAATCCAGATTGGAAAAGGAGAAGTAAAACTCTCACTGTTTGCAGATGACATGATCCTCTACATAGAAAACCCTAAAGACAATTACTAGAAATTGTAATTTTCACCAGAAAATTACTAGAGCTAATCAATGAATATAGTAAAGTTGCAGGATATAAAATTAACACACAGAAATCCCGTGCATTCCTAGACACTAACAATGAGAAAATAGAGAAATTAAGGAAACAATTCCATTCACCATTGCAATGAAAAGAATAAAATACTTAGGATTAAATCTACCTAAAGAAACCAAAGACTTATATATAGAAAACTATAAAATGCTGATGAAAGAAATCAAAGATGACACAAATAGATGGAGAAATATACTATGTTCATGGATCAGAAAAATCAATATAGTGAAAATGAGTATACTACCAAAAGCAATCTATAGATTCAATGCAGTCCCTATAAAGCTACCAATGGTAGTTTTCAGAGAACTAGAACAAATAATTTCACAATTTTTATGGAAATACAAAAAACCTCGAATAGCCAAAGCAATTTTGAGATAGAAGAATGGAACTGGAGGAATCCACCTGCCTGACTTCAGACTATACTACAAATGTACAGTCATTAAGATAGTATGGTACTGGCACAAAGACAGAAATATAGATCAATTTCTGTATAGATCAAAATGGAACAAAATAGAAAGCCCAGAGATAAATCCCTGAACCTACGGACACCTTATCTTTGACACAGGGGGCAAGAACATACAACAGAGAAAAGACAATCTCTTTAACAAGTGATGCTAGGAAAACTGGTCAACCACTTGTAAAAGAATGGAACTAGAACATTTTCTAACACTGTACACAAAAATAAACTCAAAATGGATTAAAGATCTAAACATAAGACCAGAAACTATAAAACTCCTAGAGAAAAACATAGGCAAAACACTCTCTGACATAAATCACAGCAGGATCCTCTATGACCCACCTCCCAGAGTAATGGAGATAAAAGCACAAATAAACAAATGGGACCTAATTAAACTTAAAAGCTTTTGTACAACAAAGGGAACTATAAGCAAGGTAAAAAGATAGCCTTCAGAATGGGAGAAAATAATAGCAAATGAAGCAACTGACAAAGAATCTCAAAAATATATAAGCAGCTCATGCAGCTCAATATCAGAAAAATATGTGACCCAATCAAAAAATGGGCCAAAGAACTAAACAGACATTTCCTCAAAGAAGACAAACAGATGGCTGACAAACACAGGAAAATACGCTCAACATCACTCATTATCAGAGAAAGGCAAATTAAAAACACAATAAGGTACCATCTCACACCAGTCAGAGTGGCTGCTATCAAAGGCTACAAACAATAAATGCTGAAAAGGGTGCAGAGAAAAGGGAACTCTCTTACACGGTTGGTGGGAATGCAAACTATTACCGTCACTATGGAGAACAGTGTGGAGATTCCTTTAAAAACTGGAAATAGAACTGCCATATGACCCAGCAATCCCACTGCTGGGCATACACACTGAGGAAACCAGAATTGAAAGAGACACATGTTCCCCAATGTTCATTGCAGCACTGTTTACAATAGCTAGGACATGAAAACAACCCAGATGTCCATTGGCAGATGAATGGATAAGAAAACTGTGCATATACACAATGGAATATTACTCAGCTATTAAAAAGAACCCACTTGAATCAGTTCTAATGAGGTGGGTGAAACTGGAGCCTGTTATACAGAGTGAAGCAAGTCAAAAAGAAAAACACCAATACAGTATATTAGTGCATAATATGGAATTTAGAAAGATGGTAATGATGAGCCTATGTGTAGGAAAGCAAAAGAGACAAATATAATGAGCAGACTTTTGGACTCTGTGGGAGAAGGCAAGGGTGGGATGATTTGAAAGAAGAGCATTGAAACATGTATATTATCATATATGAAATAGATCACCAGTCCAAGTTTGATACATGAAACACTCAAAGCCAGTGCACTGGGACAACCCTGAGGGATGAGATCGGGAGGAAGTGGAAGTGGGGTTCAGGATGGGGGACACATGTACACCCATGGCTGATTCATGTCAATGTATGGCAAAAACCACTACAATATTGTAAAGCAATTAGCCTCCAATTAAAATAAATTAATTAAAAAAAAAACAAAAACAAAGAGATAGGCAATACTAGCTCTCTGGGAGCGGTTCCATCATTTATTATTTGTTAATTATAAAGCTGGCTAAAGTAGAAAATCGAAAGCCATATCTTAAAGATTATCAATTGCAATTATTTCAGATTGAAATCACAAAACACATTAGCCTAATCTCCTGATTCCCTAGAGTAAACAATTTTAAAACTATCACCACAATCCAATTCCAGCCTTGTCAGAAAGAACCTTTGACTTAGTCACTGATGCCTGAAATCTATAATTAGTCATTCTCTAGGTCGGGGGTTAATTTTCACAGTCACCTGGGTTCCTTGACTCCACCTGAGACCCGCTGAGTCAGCAGCTGCAGGATCAGGAATTTAGGAATTTAGGGCATTTAGGCATCAAGATTCAGGGCATTTCTCATAAGGATTCCAGATGTTTCTGAGAGTTTTTCTACACTTGAGAAGCTCTGCTCTGATTCAACAATTATATTCTCTTATGAAGGAGCACATCTTATCCTCTGGCAAATTCAAGATATCAAAGCCCTGTAGTTAGCTGTTTACATCTGAACCTATGTGATTTTTACATTAGAATTCTGAAACAAGAGATGTAATGTCACTGAGGAAGAAAGAAGAAAGTACTAACAGGGAAGGCAAACTTCCATAATAGTGCCAAACAATTGGCTTTGTACACACTGGTCTTTTTAAAAAAGAATTATTGAAGTATAGTCAACTTATAAAGTGATATTAGTTTAAGGTGTACAATGTAGTCACTAGTTTTATGGATTACATATCATACAAACTATTGTAAAATATGAACTGTGTTCCCTGTACTATATATCGTGTCCCTGTAACTTATTTGTTTTATAATTGGTCATTTGTATCTCTTAATCCTCTTCACCTATTTCACCACTTCCCCCACCCACTTCCCTCTGGCAACCCACTAGTTTGTTCTTGTATCTGCAAATCTGTTTCTGTTTTGCTATCTTTTTCCATTTGTTCTGTTTTTTTAGATTCCACATATAATTGAAAGCATACAGTATTTATCTTTGTATGACTTATTTCACTAAGAGTAACATTCCCATCCATCCACGTTGTCACAAATAGCATGGCTGAGTAATAGTCCACTGTATATATACAATTTAAAAAGAACCAATCAGAACTGAAGAATACAATAACTGAAATGTAAAGTACACTAGAATGAACTTTGAATGCCAGAAGGGAGTAGAATGATATAGTGAAGTAAATCAGAAAGAAAAACACCAATACAGTATACTAACACATATATACGGAATTTAGAAAATGGTAACAATGACCCTATATGCGAGACAGAAAAAGAGACATAGATGTAAAGAGCCATCTTTTGGACCCTGTGGGAGAAGGCGAGGGTGGGATGATTTGAGAGAATAGTACTGAAACATGTATATTATCATATGTGAAACAGATCACCACTCCAGGTTCAATGCATGAGACAGGGTGCTCAGGGCTAGTGCACTGGGATGACCCTGAGGGATGGGATGGGGAGGGAGGTGGGAGGGGGTTCAGGATGGGGGACATATGTACACCCGTAGCTGACTCATGTGAATGTATGGCAAAAACCACTACAATATTGTAAAGTGATTAGCCTCCAATTAAAATAAATAAGTTAATTTAAAAAATAAAGTACTCAGAGAAAGAAAACCTACAACCAAGGACATTCTACCTGGTGGAGNGGATGGGGGACATATGTACACCCGTAGCTGACTCATGTGAATGTATGGCAAAAACCACTACAATATTGTAAAGTGATTAGCCTCCAATTAAAATAAATAAGTTAATTTAAAAAATAAAGTACTCAGAGAAAGAAAACCTACAACCAAGGACATTCTACCTGGTGGAGTTATCATTCAGGATTGAAAGAGACATAAAGAGTTTTCCACAGCAAAAACTAAGAGTTCATCATCACCAAAGCAGCCTTATAAGAAATATTAAAGGCTTTTTTTTTTTTAATAAAAAAGAAAAGGCCAAACTAAGAAATTATAAAATAAATAAGGAAAAATATCTCACTGTATCCAGTCTTGATGGCAGGGGGCGCAAGAGGAAACTAAACTCTGCTCTGTAAATATGCTCCTTTTTTTGAATTTCGTGATAATTTTCTGTAGTAAAAGTGACTGGATTGCTTAAAATGTATATCTTTGTCAGTATTTATAGCAAAATAGAGGTTTCTTTTTTGGAAAAGGACAAGCAGAATTAAAAAATCATTATGTATGTTTTAAGTGCACTGAAGATGTGAGAACCTGATTGCTTAAGTATATTACATTCTAAAAGTTATTTCTTCTTAGGTTAAAAAAAAATAGTACAGAATAGTTTCTAGGGCATCCTATCTAGTATATAATTTTCTAAATTTGCAATCTTGATATATTAACATCTAAAACATACATTTCCCATTAGTGATTATGGCAGCCTAGGGTATTGACTCCCTTTAGACTAGGTTTAGGGTGTGAACCTCTAACACTGAACCTTTAATTAGTGAACCTCTCAATATTGAAACGAAAGAACAGAGATCATACTAGATAATCTAGCACAGGCTTCTCCAGTAACAAATGAATGGGCGGATAATCAAACATGCATCAGGCATCTGTGTCCACTGTAAGAGTACCTCATTATATTTGGACTTTTTATAATATTATAAATCCAGAATTACTTGTACATGATATGTGAGAGTTTCATTTTGGAATGACTTATTGTGCTGTATTTTTAAAAAATTATGTCGCAAGCGTGAGTTTATTTAATTTCAGATAATTGTATCCAAATTCAAAAATTTCAACAGATCACAAAATGATGAATGCAGTTGTAGGCCTTATCATCTAAGATAACTTTTCTATACATGATAAAGAATGGGAAAAGGTCTCTTCCATTTTTAATTCTCTCCCTACTTTATAACTTGTATTGACTTTCCTTTGAATCACACGAAATATTAAATAATAAACCACAGAGCTGAATTGTAAATCAAAACCATTGAAATGACCTGAAACAATATAATAAAGAATAAATAGACAAGTGGATGAATACATGGATGGATGGATTTTAAGCAGAAGAAAAACACAGTATCTTTCATATCTCATAAATATCACTTTACTGATGGTACAAAAAATGGACTCAAAAAGAAGCTAGAAAGATCAATAAAAGAATCGCTTGGTAAAGAACGAACAGTGTCTCCCTAAAACTGAGAGTACAAGAAGAATTTTGAGCAAGAGAACCCACCAGTGGCCTCACTTATAGGTAACCTTAGTCTATACTCTAGAGATGTAAGGGCCAGTGTTTATATTTTCCAACAACCATTAGGTTCTTGTAGTAAATTAGTGGTATGTAAAGTATTTTAATACAGCTTTCTCTGACTCTAAAATCAGCCCAATTTTGGTGTGCTTTTGAGTGTTTTCACATTCCGTAGAGATCAAATTGCCAACATCCGCCAGATCATTGAAAAAGCAAGAGTTCCTGAAAAACATCTATTTCTGCTTTCTTGACTATGCCAAAGCTTTTCACTGTGTATATCACAATGAACTGTGGGAAATTCTGAAAGAGATGGGAATACCAGACCAGCTGACTTACCTGTTGAGAAACCTGTATGCAGGACAGGAAGCAATAGTTACAATTGGACATGCAACAACAGCCTGGTTCCAAATAGGAAAAGGAGTACATCAAGGCTGTATATTGTCAGCCTGCTTGTTTAACATCTATGCAGAGTACATCATGAGAAACGCTGGGCTGGAAGAAGTACAAGCTGGAATCAAGATTGTTGGGAGAAATATCAATAACCTCAGATATGCAGATGACACCACCCTTATGGCAGAAAGTGAAGAGGAACTAAAAAGCCTCTTGATGAAAG
The DNA here is from genome assembly GCA_006410615.1 of Neotragus moschatus. Classification (NCBI taxonomy): domain Eukaryota; kingdom Metazoa; phylum Chordata; class Mammalia; order Artiodactyla; family Bovidae; genus Neotragus; species Neotragus moschatus. The sequence continues at coordinate 233,902 of SJYA01002681.1, forward strand.
TGAAAGAGGAGAGTGGNAGAAGGGGATGACAGAGGATGAGATGGCTGGATGGCATCACCAACTTGATGGACATGAGTTTGAGTGAAGTCCGGGAGTTGGTGATGGACAGGGAGGCCTGGCATGCTGTGATTCATGGAGTCGCAGAGTTGGACATGACTGAGCAACTGAACTGAACTGATACATTGTATGGCATTCTAATTAAACCCTGGGAATTGGTGAATCCATTAGTGTTAGTCACTTATACCTTACTATAGGAGCTTCTCAGGTGGGGCTAGTGATAAAGAACTTACCTACCAATGCTGGAGACAGAAGAAATACAGGTTCAATCCCTGGGTCGGGATGATCTCCTGGAGGAGGGCATGGCAACCCATTCCAGTATTTTTGCCTGGAGAATCCCATGGACAGAGGACACTGGTGGGCTACAGTCCATGGGATCACAAAGAGTCACACACAACTGGAGACACACACCTTATTACATGAACCCACTGCAAAAAAGAATGATGTGACTACCTAACATAGAATTTTACTGAAAATAGTATGATTCTTTAATATAAACAATGAAAATTATATCAAACACTAATATTAGTCTGAGCTTGGCAGTTAATTCTGTTAATCACAGTGAATGTTAAGTAAAAATATGTCTGAATGTCTACTGTAAAATAAATAAAATATGTGGAGAGATTTTCTCTGGGATCAAAAGTGAAAGGCTATAATCAGATATGAATTTTTCAATGTTCGAGTTATTTAAGAAAAATAATATTCCTGTTCTGAAGGAGTAGCTGAGAAACATTTATTGCACCAGTGATTTCTTTGCTCTATAAAATTATGTGAGTACATGCCCTTTATTGAGCAGATTTATGTTATGGTAATATCATTATTTTTGTCATGAATATAATTATTCAAAGCTAGTCTTTCAGTCATGACTAATTTTGTACTATGGTGACTCATATGTCTCACCATTAAATAAGGAAATGTGTACTTTCAGATTCTTTCAAGATAACTAAGCTAAAGATTCACATAGTTAAATTTTAGTTTTATTTCTGTTTATTAGATATGTTGAGTTAAATATTATACATGTAACATATGAACTGTTTTGGCATTATTTAAAAAGATAAAGTGACAATTGACAATCCCCGAGGTCTCTGTGCAATGTTAGCTCTCAGGTTTACTTTCTCCAACTTAGAGTCTCATCTTGGTGGATAAATTGCCACTCAGTTATACAGACTGGCCTTCAAACTGGATCATACATTTTGTAACTCTAACAAAAAGTGAGCCCTTTGGACTGATCTCCCTGCCCTAAGAATCAAGGGTGTACCAGAGTGTTAAGTTGCTCAGTCATGTCTGACTCTCTAGGACCCCATGAACTATAGAGCCCATCAGGCTCCTCTGCCCATGGAATTCTCCAGGCAAGAATATTGGAGTGGGTAGCCATTCCCTTCTCCAGGGGATCTTCCCGACCCAGGGATTGAACCCAGGTCTCCTGCATTGCAGGCAGATTCTATACTGTCTGAGCCACCAGGGAAACTCAGAAGTACCCCCACCCTCACCTCCCATCGGCAAAAGAAAAGAGACACCAATTTCCACTCTGGTGGAAACTGCCTCAAATGGCAGGGGTTTCCTGTAAATCTGTGAGAATGAAAGAGTATCAATTTCTCAGAACCTCTCTGAAGAATTAGAATAAATTATACTGACTTCTATATGGGCTTCCCTTAAGGCCCAGCTGGTAAAGAATGCTCCTGCAATATGGGAGACCTGGGTTCGATCCCTGGGCTAGGAAGATCTCCTGGAGAAGGGAAGGGCTACCCACTACATTATTCTGGCCTAGGGAATTCCGTATAGTCCTTGGGGTCACAAAGAGTTGGACACGACTGAGTGACTTTCACTTCACTTCACTTCATACCTAAAAAACAAGAGAGAATGGAGACAGATTATCAAGGGAATTGCACTAGTTAATGATGCCCAGTCATTTAGTGGCATCTCAACTACCGGCAGAGGATATGCTGGGGTCATCCCAGTTAGGCTTCAAGGTTCCAAGGGTTGTAGACATTTGGTTGCTATGGGGCATTGGTGAGCAAACCAAAAACTAAACTGAAGAATCTTGAAGTGTAGAAACTGGCCAGCATTTCTTCCCTCTATTGAATGATACTATTTCATCATATGCACCTGGGTAAAATTCCAGTTCTGCCATAGGATATTTGTCCTATGACAAGTGTCTCAAATACGCATGTATAAAATAGAAGTAATAATAATGCCTGACTGTCTCATTAGGCCTGCTAGGTTCAGGCTGGCATAAAACCTATACAAAAGAAATGCGCAATTAATGTTAGCTTCCATTTTAATACAGGGATAATATAGCAGCAGAAAAACAAGGGATTCTCATGCCTGAAGTTTGGTTTAAATTTCAGGAAAATTTTGAGATTCATGAAAGATGATGAAATTATAATAAACATTTTGCAATATACTGTCTAATGAGTAAAATTCACTTTGTTAAAGTAGAGTTGTGAAATGACTCTCATAATGGGATTTTTTAAAAAGAATGGATCTAGGTAGCCACCAGACTGACTTCTGCTATCTATTGAGTAACTCTATCAGTAAAGTTTGATTATCAAGGGAACTGTCTTTACTTCAATACTTTGGCCACCTCATGAGAAGAGTTGACTCATTGGAAAAGACTCTGATGCTGGGAGGGATTGGGGGCAGGAGGAGAAGGGGATGACAGAGGATGAGATGGCTGGATGGCATCACCGACTCGATGCACATGAGTTTGGGTGAACTCGGGGAGTTGGTGATGGACAGGGAGGCCTGGCGTGCTGTGAGTCATGGGGTCGCAAAGAGTCGGACACAACTGAGCGACTGAACTGAACTGATCAGTAAAGTTAGGAGTATTAACTATTTGCTTAAATCGGTTTTAAATAATATTGACTCATTATATTGTTAATAATACTAGATAGTTAGACTAGGGATAAGACTTTACCTGCGGAAATTACGTAATAGGTAAATAGCAATCTGACATCTGCAGGTGACTGTCTGGTTACGGGTTAGAATTTTTCCCTGTTTTCTAAGACTCAGTAATGGGACCCATTTTTTGATGCTTTAGTCATTTCTGCTCTATTTTAGAATCGTTGCCTATGGACTGCTTAATAATCCAGGGAAACTCTGCTCAGCCAAGAAATAGGAAAAACACTTGTGCAAGGATGGTAAGAGCTCTTAGGGGTGCTGAAATTTTGTCCCAATACACTGATAATGAAGTCCAGAGACTTATTCTAAATCACACAGAGAATTAGTAGGCAGGTTTCTCGACCATTAGTCCAGGGATATCTGCCACAGACATCCTGTTACTTCTTGTTTAGTGGGTCCAGAGTAAAGACTCTGAATATGGCCACCTTCACGCACTGTGTAAGCTTGCATGGTTGTCACTGAATTTAAGTGCTGAGAATTTGAGTCTGCAACAGACCTCATCTCACATTGTGAGTTAGCTAGGCACCAGGCATCCTAACGTGGAGCTGGAGATTCTGTTTTATCTAAGCATTGTTATGTATGAGTGCTCAACACTTGATCATGCAGTAGGCTGATTAAGTCCCTACTGAAGGCGTCAGCACAGTTATGGTCCAAGAAAGGGAAAGAATTCATCTCATTTTGTATATACTTATCTAAACTGTTTGCAGTGAGAAAAACTAAAGGGTTTATTTTAATTGTTGGATGTAGAGAAAATGTGTGTCATTCGAAAAAGGCAATGTATAATCTTGAATCATGTGTAAGGGAATCATAATCTTTACAGTAATTAGGTCCTAATAAAACCTAGCGGTATTTCATGTCAACTATACTTTAGAAACTTTTTTCTTGGCAGGTCTGTGGACCCATCCCATGTAGAACATTATCTACCTGGGAAAATTCATCCCAAGTCCCAATCAATCAATTTACAACTTTGCTAAACTATTAAAAAGTTAATGACTCCCTCTAACCTATAGGGTACTTTATCTTTTCAATTCAAATAACTTGAAATTACTCAAAGAAGCAAGATACAACTTGATTTTTCATTCCAAAGTGAATAAATTTAGTTATATGAGAAAAATCTATTCAAATCCAATTGGCAAGAAATTATATTTCTTGTGTAAGATTGATTGTTACTGTACAAATGTATGTCTTTAGAATTGTATTGTTCTCATCCAAAGACACAATTCTCTTTTCTATAGAGTGCCCTAAAAGTTCAATTTGAAAAAGAAGGCTGAATTTAAATGATTTCTTGTTTTAAAAACTGTTCTCTGACATAATTGGAAATGCCTTGTGTTGCTGGAAATCCATGGTTAGGAATAAGTAGCTCACAGAAAGGAGAAGTAGAAACTCCCGTTTTCTTGTCAAATTCTCCCATTGGCCAGTGACACAAAATCACCCTTTCTTTACAGGTGTCCTCAAACACTAAGACGAGGTCCAGCAGGTCCTCTTGGCTCAGGAGAACTGCAGAGTTGATGCAGGGGTGAACCAGGGTGGGTGTGATGATGCTGAAAAATTAGCTACACCTGCTCCTCCTACCTGCCAAGAGAGAATTGCCAGCAACATTTCAAGTGCCAAGAGTGATCTCATAAATTCCCAGAAATGCAGGAAAATGGCAGAGTCTGACAGTCAAATTTATGTGAAAACAGCTGTCATTAATTAACAGGACTGATTTTTAAGGTTTGGGCTTCATGCTCACTTTCTACAAGTTTCTTGTAGTAAAGGGGGACACACAAATTGTTTCTCAATAACTGACTATTAAATTGTTCTTTGAATAAAATATCTGAAAAGATTTGATGATGGGGTGATGGGAAGAGGCAGTATCTGCATTGCTAATTGCACGTGCACTTTGTGGCCTATAGCTAATGTATTTATACAGTAATGATTCCGATAACTTATTACATTGTGGATAAATCTCTTCTAGCTGCATATTCTTTCACATTTAGAGCACAAAGCTCTCTGTAGACCATATGTTACACAAGTCTATACAATACAATTCAAAATACAATTTTAACNTGAGCGACTGAACTGAACTGATCAGTAAAGTTAGGAGTATTAACTATTTGCTTAAATCGGTTTTAAATAATATTGACTCATTATATTGTTAATAATACTAGATAGTTAGACTAGGGATAAGACTTTACCTGCGGAAATTACGTAATAGGTAAATAGCAATCTGACATCTGCAGGTGACTGTCTGGTTACGGGTTAGAATTTTTCCCTGTTTTCTAAGACTCAGTAATGGGACCCATTTTTTGATGCTTTAGTCATTTCTGCTCTATTTTAGAATCGTTGCCTATGGACTGCTTAATAATCCAGGGAAACTCTGCTCAGCCAAGAAATAGGAAAAACACTTGTGCAAGGATGGTAAGAGCTCTTAGGGGTGCTGAAATTTTGTCCCAATACACTGATAATGAAGTCCAGAGACTTATTCTAAATCACACAGAGAATTAGTAGGCAGGTTTCTCGACCATTAGTCCAGGGATATCTGCCACAGACATCCTGTTACTTCTTGTTTAGTGGGTCCAGAGTAAAGACTCTGAATATGGCCACCTTCACGCACTGTGTAAGCTTGCATGGTTGTCACTGAATTTAAGTGCTGAGAATTTGAGTCTGCAACAGACCTCATCTCACATTGTGAGTTAGCTAGGCACCAGGCATCCTAACGTGGAGCTGGAGATTCTGTTTTATCTAAGCATTGTTATGTATGAGTGCTCAACACTTGATCATGCAGTAGGCTGATTAAGTCCCTACTGAAGGCGTCAGCACAGTTATGGTCCAAGAAAGGGAAAGAATTCATCTCATTTTGTATATACTTATCTAAACTGTTTGCAGTGAGAAAAACTAAAGGGTTTATTTTAATTGTTGGATGTAGAGAAAATGTGTGTCATTCGAAAAAGGCAATGTATAATCTTGAATCATGTGTAAGGGAATCATAATCTTTACAGTAATTAGGTCCTAATAAAACCTAGCGGTATTTCATGTCAACTATACTTTAGAAACTTTTTTCTTGGCAGGTCTGTGGACCCATCCCATGTAGAACATTATCTACCTGGGAAAATTCATCCCAAGTCCCAATCAATCAATTTACAACTTTGCTAAACTATTAAAAAGTTAATGACTCCCTCTAACCTATAGGGTACTTTATCTTTTCAATTCAAATAACTTGAAATTACTCAAAGAAGCAAGATACAACTTGATTTTTCATTCCAAAGTGAATAAATTTAGTTATATGAGAAAAATCTATTCAAATCCAATTGGCAAGAAATTATATTTCTTGTGTAAGATTGATTGTTACTGTACAAATGTATGTCTTTAGAATTGTATTGTTCTCATCCAAAGACACAATTCTCTTTTCTATAGAGTGCCCTAAAAGTTCAATTTGAAAAAGAAGGCTGAATTTAAATGATTTCTTGTTTTAAAAACTGTTCTCTGACATAATTGGAAATGCCTTGTGTTGCTGGAAATCCATGGTTAGGAATAAGTAGCTCACAGAAAGGAGAAGTAGAAACTCCCGTTTTCTTGTCAAATTCTCCCATTGGCCAGTGACACAAAATCACCCTTTCTTTACAGGTGTCCTCAAACACTAAGACGAGGTCCAGCAGGTCCTCTTGGCTCAGGAGAACTGCAGAGTTGATGCAGGGGTGAACCAGGGTGGGTGTGATGATGCTGAAAAATTAGCTACACCTGCTCCTCCTACCTGCCAAGAGAGAATTGCCAGCAACATTTCAAGTGCCAAGAGTGATCTCATAAATTCCCAGAAATGCAGGAAAATGGCAGAGTCTGACAGTCAAATTTATGTGAAAACAGCTGTCATTAATTAACAGGACTGATTTTTAAGGTTTGGGCTTCATGCTCACTTTCTACAAGTTTCTTGTAGTAAAGGGGGACACACAAATTGTTTCTCAATAACTGACTATTAAATTGTTCTTTGAATAAAATATCTGAAAAGATTTGATGATGGGGTGATGGGAAGAGGCAGTATCTGCATTGCTAATTGCACGTGCACTTTGTGGCCTATAGCTAATGTATTTATACAGTAATGATTCCGATAACTTATTACATTGTGGATAAATCTCTTCTAGCTGCATATTCTTTCACATTTAGAGCACAAAGCTCTCTGTAGACCATATGTTACACAAGTCTATACAATACAATTCAAAATACAATTTTAACTTCATTTTAAAGTGATAATAGAATTGACTATTTTACAATACATTTATCTCATAGAAATAGAACACTTAAAGTGATAGAAAATGACTTGTTTCAAAATGTGTCAAACTAGAAAAGATTTAAAATGTAATAAGGGTGTGAGAGTGTGTGTGTGTGTGTGTGTGTGTGTGTGTGTGTGTGAGTGTGTGAACCTCCCATAAACCTCACTGTAGTATGGCATAACCTGTTAATTCAGACATCAGATTTTTAGAGCTATAACAAAGTTGGGAATAAAAAAAACAGGCAAATATGCCTCTGAGATAAATGCCTTAAATCCATGAGCTTTCTCCATGACATTAATTTGCCTCACTCAGCCACTCAATGTCACTGAGCATCTATGATATGTCAGTCACTGCACGGGGGATAGGATACTGTCCTCAAGAAGCTCAGAGTTAACTAGAGAAATAAGTGGGAACAAAATGGCTATGATAAAATATTAAAGTTACATGATAAAAGTATGCATAAAATTCTAAAAGGGCATACGAGAAGCAATGAATCATGCCTAAGGAAGGCTTCACACAGGAGATGATATTTAAATGGGAGCTTAACTGTTGAGTAGGCATTGGAAAGACAGGGAAGAAACAGCTGAAATTTAGAGCCACAGGTAGAATCTAGCACAAGGTATTTTGCTCAGACAAGAGCTAGGGATCTTTATGGCTTGGATTTGGGATGAATGCATGGAGTAGAAATTCTTTCTAAGCAGTGGTAAATAAAAGAGTGTGCTGTGCTGTGGTAAGTCACTACAGTCATGTCCAACTCTTTGTGACCCTATGGACTGTAACCTGCCAGGCTCCTCTGTCCATGGGATTCTCCAGGCAAGAATACTGGGGTGGGTTGCCTTGCCCTCCTTCAGGAGATCTTCCCGACCCAGGGATCAAATCCATCTCTTATATCTCTGCATTGTCCGGTGGGTTCTTTATCACTGGCAGCCTCCTAAGTAATCACTCATCATTCACTGAATATCACCAAATATTCATTGGGTAGAACCTTCAGGCCAAAGCCCTGCCCTATGTACCCAAAGCAAATTTGCTTCTTGTCCAGCAAAGATTTCAGTTTAGATAAGAAGTCAGAATGTAGCTTGTTAACTGACCAGTCTGGACAGGGAGATGGACAAATATGGAGGCAGAAGGACGCAAACTAACAGCAAAAGTACCCAAGCCTGGAGCAAGGCATTATACAAAATGCCTCTGAACACCTCAGACCCTGAGGACCTCACAGCAGCACTGTACGGGGCAGTCGTTGACATTCATCATGTTCCTCTGAGTCATCAAGAAAATGTTACATCATAGAATTTTATAATCAGAATAGAACTTAGAGGTCATCATGTCCTCTCTATCCCAAATCACTGCTGAAATCTAAGATCTAGCTTTTCCTCTTCAGCTGAAAGTGAGGTGAATTTCAATATTTGAGAGACAGTTAGTTTACTGTCATTTTAGACAGCTCTGAGGGTGGTAAAGAAAAATCCCCATATGTTTCACTAAATTCTATCTCCCTGTTAATTTCTTCCCACATGGAGTTCCTGAGAGGATGGGATAAAACTACTATCTTCTCTTCAAAACTTGGACTCTTTGATACTGGAGAAGAGGATAGAAAAATATGTCTGTAGAAGCTTTCAATCCTTGAAGACCTCTGAAGTACAAGGAATTTTTAAAAGAACTGAACAGCCATAGTGATAACCTCAGAGATATCCGATCACTTGTTTTATACCTGATGGCCCATATGCCAAGCCACAGCTGTGCCACCCAGGTTCCATAGTGGTGTGTCTTCTGTGTGGTTATAAATACAACTCGCAGTGATGTTTTCCCTTCTTGCGGATGTACAACCAGTGTGCCAAGTGACACACTGCCAATCTGAAGCCCATCCTCAGATTCATCTTGTATAAGTCATAAGCACAAGTGAAAAATTGCAAAGCTCTTCCGAGAATAGGAGTGGAGCTCACCTCCACCCACAATCTCCTCATGTGACAGGGAAGGGGTTAGCACTAGCCTCAAGTTCTGCTCTTAATAAAAGAACGAGGGTCAGCTATATAAATTGTGATCACTTACTAAGCTCAACTGTTTCCTAATTTTCCCTCTTTATATTCATCTTGAAGATATTCTTCCTTAATTTTATTTATCCACAGTCATGGAGCTTCTGACCAAGTTTGGGAAATGAATGTGCTCCACTCTCTGAAAACCTCTCAGCATCCTCTCCTTTCTTCCATTGCCTCTGGATGCCCAGGAATGTGCCTCCTCCACCCCATAAACTGCCTCCATGGACCAGGCTGGCACCTGAATCAGTCAGTTAACTAATGTTTTGGTCTATATAATGGGTCACATACTGAGTTAAGGTAAAAGAGTAAACAAGAAAACTTAACAGTTTGTTCTCATTGGGTTTCATAGTCTAATGGCAGAGGCAGATAAATAAGCAAGAAATTTTAAGGGTGCACAATGCCTTTATGAATAAAGGATGCATGCGTGTGTGCTTAGTTACTTTAGCCGTGTCCACCTCTGTGCGATCCTGCCAGGCTCCTCTGTCCATGGGACTCTGCAGGCAAAGAATACTGCAGTGTGTTGCTCTGCCCTCCTCCAGGGGATCTTCCCCACCCAGGGATTGAACCCACATCTCCTCTGTCTTCTCCTGCATTGACAGGTGGCTCCTTTACCACTAGCATCACCTGGGAAGCCCCTAAAGAAGTGTATGTCAGGCTATAAGGAATCTAGGAGTTGCCTGGAAGAATTTCTAGAGGAAAAAGCTAAGATCTGAGAAGTAATCTTCATGCCAACCTCAAGAAGTAGGGACAGTTGAAGTTTATATATTTTGCTGGTTTCATGTCAAAGGAGGTATCACAAATCAATTAGGAAGAAGCAGACTCAATATATATATATATATATATATATATTCAGAGAAGGCAATGGCGCCCCACTCCAGTACCCTTGCGTGGAAAATCCCATGGGTGAAGGAGCCTGGTGGGCTGTAGTCCATGGGGTCACTAAGAGTCGGACACAACTGAGCAACATCACTTTCACTTTTCACTTTCATGCATTGGAGAAGGAAATGGCAACCCACTCCAGTGTTCTTGCCTGGAGAATCCCAGGGACGGCAGAGCCTGGTGGGCTGCCATCTCTGGGGTCGCACAGAGTCAGACACGACTGAAGTGACTTAGCAGCAGCATATATATATATTATATACTTATATATATTAAATATTTATAATATTTGTGTATACCAATTATAGCTGGACTAGCTTACAATAGCCTGATTCTGTTAAGCATTTAGTTCATCTAACTTTCCTTGTTTAGATACCAGACTCTGGCAGAAACCATCCTTTGAATAATAGAGCTGCTCACCTCTGCTCTACGGCTGAGTTTTAGTAGGACACACAGCCACCTCCTTAGAGACTACATTTTCCATCTTCTCTGGAGGTTGGTCATGTTACAATGTTCAAGGCAATAAAATGTGGGCAGAGTATTCACGTTTCAGAGAATTTCACGTTATCAGAGTATGTGAAACTCCTGATCATAGCTTTAAAACAATAGTACGTCTCTGTCCCACCCCCCACCCTTGTCCACTTGCCTCCAGTTGGGGGATTTGAGTTATTGTGAGACAGTTCTGTCCATGTGGACAAGGGCAGCCTTGAGGGATAGTGTCATGCCACCATGGCAGAATCTGGGTCTCTCTGCCTTCTGGAGCAGAGTACCCTGTCTGGTTCTGGGCTGTTATGTGAAAACCATGGTATTCTGGCATTTGTTAAAGTAAAATAAAATGGAGACCAGACTTGAAAAATCCCCAAGCAGACAAAACCATTTGAGCTGTGTAAACAAAATTAAATCTAGTTTATTTCATCAACATAAGTGAAACTAAACTTATTTCTTATAGATGCCTCTGATAATCATAAAATATGCTTGTCATCTTCCTAAAATGAAGGAAGATAATCACTTTTAACCAATTTCCCACCATCTAGAACCCACACTATAACAACCAATCACTGCCAGGGTTAAACCACTCCTCATTATCACTTTATAAGCCATCCTGTAACATCATGCCTCAGAACTACATCTCAGCTTTGGAAGACTCCCAATTCATAAACTATTCTTTAGAGCATATTAAACTCTCATTAAATACAATTTTACTGATCTGGTTTAGGTTTTTATGGTTTCTAGATTTTTGACAGGTTTTCTGTGATATAATGTATTAGCCTATACCCTAAGTAATACAAGTAATTCATAGTCAACTTTCTAATAATTAATTGACTTCCAACATCATTGTTCCAACAGATAGAAAAATTAATATTTTTAAGGATTTTTGTTCTTGTAACAGCTATTAATAATTAATTAACTAATAAATTAGCTATATGATTATAATTTTATTTCCCATGTAATTCTGACTCTGGAGAAAGATAGGCTGGTCTTGCATATGTAAATATTCTGGGTTGACGTCATTATCTTGCAAGCTTGGTTAACTGTCAGTTCACTTCTGAGTACACAGGTAGACAAAATTTAATCTCTTATTCTACAAGACTGAGAGACTATAGTAAAATTAAAAAAAAAGAGTGTGTGTGTGTATATATATATA